>JARIHR010000103.1:0-201945 GCA_029281495.1 Mycena filopes | reverse complement strand
ATGGATTTAATTTGAGCTTTGGGGTGGATTACGCGAAACAGGGTTTCTTTGCCTCGAAGCTGGGCCAGACAAGCCAGGTTGAAGCGAGGTCGCGGTCGAGACGCGAGTCAGACAATGTGACAGTACGCGCGATTGTGTGACACGGCAGCTTTCCTTTTTCGCTCTCTCCTCCGACCAACACCCGACTCGCGAGGGAATAGGGCGGCTGCTCGTGTTCCCTGTCCCGCCGTTGTACATATCCCATCCCCACACCCATTACTCCCAGCCTGGCGTATGTGTCCGTTCACTTGTGCCGTCTAATACATACTGACTTTCAGGCGCGCGAACAGGCTTCAGTCGTCTCGTATATACTTGATTTCCGGCTCCGAACTACATAGGGACAGGCCAGCTACACTGGAGCACTTATAACCCAGCTCAGAAGACACGCTTTCCCTGAAACACTAGCCGAAATCATTTGAGGGTCCACCCGTACAATACCGCACTATCATCCGAGGCCCATGCTACACGTTGTCGGTGGTCCACGGTCATGAAACTGACCTCTCATAAGGAAAATTTCCCATCCAAGGAGCTCCGAACGACCTGGTCCCGAGGCAAAGCATCCTCCACCGGCGAAAGTCGCGTCGGCACCACTCAAATCAATCCTTAAAAACTCCTCCACTGTTATTCCCCTCTCCTCCTATATGCCACCGGCCGCGAAAGCACCTGTAGACGAAGCCCTAGCGTCGCCCGCATACTTCATGTCCCCCGCGGAAACACTATTGGAATCCACGGGCCGAATGCCGACGACGTTTCGGTTCACGACCTCATCGAAGCGTATAACACGTTTTCGCAGAGAATCAGATCCCAAATTCGCGGCATATTAAGGGCGGAAGCACCCCTTCCCGCCCTCACTTCGCTCGCAGAATACTGCCATCAGTTGGGCGATGTGCTTCGTCGAGACCTGAAACGGACACGAGAGGAGCCGTTTCCTCAGTCTCGGCGGGCGTCATTTGCAATCAACTCATTCCAGTCGATTCCCCAACTCGACGAGGAGGAGATGCGAATCGCTCGGGACGTGGCACTATTGAGCCAGCAAGTTCTCCGTTTTCTGTCCGATATTTTTACTTTCCCAGCGTTACATTCAATATTTTCAAGTACGCCAACCTCCACGTTTGAAACGCGATGCATTATTTAATTATTGTGCCGCTAGCTGATGACCTTCGATCGATATTGGGCGAGCTCCTCGTTCTGGGCTCGGCACCGTCCATCCCAAATCCAACGTCCCGGCGTACATGGACTCTTGTCGTCTGGATCTTATCCGTCCAGACCTTGCCCTCGGCGGTTCTATCACCGTCCAAGCGCGAGATTGTTACTGTTTTGAAACGTGCAGTCGAGGGAGAGATAGGCAAGGACCAAGCTAAACTGGACGCAATGCAGGTTTGTCGGCCGCGCCACGCGTTATTTTATTTGTACTCAAACTCCCGCCCGTAGGCTTCATCCCAACTTCTCAAGCAGTATCCGAGCTTGTTCATCTCGCCCCTGTTGGCCATCTTCCCCTGCATTTTGCAGCATCTCCTCGTCGACTCGCCTATAGTTCGTGTTCAGGCTGTTAAAGCCCTCGGCCGCTTCGCTCTCGCGAAGATAAACACCCTCGCCACGACAGCAAATGGTTGCCATGGCTCAATCGCCGCGACCCTCACCACATTCATAAACTCCCAAACCTCCAAATTGATGTCAATTCAATCCGAGCTTCGGCTTTGTCCACTGATTACCACGGCTCTAACGGTCCGCACTATTTCAAATCCGGCCGACAGCCCATTTTGGGTCGTCCAGCTCCTTACGTCCTTCGTCATTCTTTTGGGCGACTCAGTTTTTTCGAACCCTCGTGCGATCAAATTGACGCTACAAACTCTCCAACAAATCGGGACCCACAAACAGAACGTAGTCAAGGATCTCCATCCATACGTGTGGAAATGCCTTGTTTGGGTGTTTTCTCGTCTTCCTATTCCGACCGACGAGGACGACGATACAAGAAATAAGGCATTCCTCATCCTTAAACAGGATCTCAGAGGCGGCATTGGACTCGCCTTGATCCTTTCCCTTCTTGGCGCGGCACCGAATGACGATACGTTAGATTCTGTTAAGAAGATCCTTAGTGTGGTGAAGGAGATGATGTCGAGCAGTCACCGCCAAACACAGGCGGAAGGGGTCGCTCTTTTGACACAACTTCTCTACACCCCTGCTCCCGCAGCGTCCACCAGCACATCCAAGGTCAATATCTTGGTCGCGCAACTCTTTGACGGCAGCCTCGTCCCGGCCAAGGCCGACGATGTCTTCGCCGCCCTCAGTAAGCTCGAACGCCTTGACCCCAGTCAGGTGCGCCAACTCACCGATGCGGAGATCCTCCTTCATTGGGACGAACTCGCGGCCCGTTGGGTTCAAGCGACGAACATTTCGCTCGGCTCTGGGTTCGACGCGGTCAAGCTAAAGACCCCGTACCTAACCCCGCCAGAATACAGGCAGAATCTTCTGCATGGCTGGCAATCCCTCCTTCTCATGCCCTCCGACCTCACTCAAGGATTCGCGCATTTAACTACACAGGACCCATTTGCCGCCAAAATTGGCGCCTTGATCTGCTCCTTCGTCACACCCGCGGAAACGGTCGACGGGCAAGTCCAGCGATTAGTACTTGTGCGCAAGATGTGGCGGACGATGACGAACGTCTTCCAGCGCGAGTGGCTCTCGTCGCCCGCGGAGGCGATTTTCGGCGCGGTTCTGAGGCAGGGTTACAACCTCGCGGAACAGAAAATCCGGGACGCATGGGTGGAGCTGTGCTCCGAGGTCCTATCATTGGGTCTTCCGAATGCGGTAGACGTCGTCAGAGAGGAGGGCGAAGGCCAGAGGCCGGCGGAGCTGCAGAACCAGCTTTGGATGTTGGCGGTCAAGTCAATCGGCAAGTTGGACGCTCCGGCGCCGTGGATGGATGTAGCGTATCTCATCAGTATCCCACTCGGGTGAGCCTGGTCATTTCGTCCCGTTTCGCCGACGCTGACTTGGTGCAGAGCCTGGAAGATGACCAGGTCTGAAACCGATATATGGGTCCGGCTTCTTCGAGCGGCAATACGGAGCGCGGGCCCCACTAAGGTCACCTTTATCGAGCACGTCTTTGAGAGCATCAAGGATGTGTCTAGGTGCGATATCCTTTACTTCTCAAGTTGTCTTCCTCAACTCTCACCTAGGCTGTCGGACTCAACCGAAGAGCTCTTGACGCTTTTGTCCCATGTGGATCTCCATGAAAGGACTGCACTACCCCAGGCCACAATAAGGACCCTAGTGAAGGTCCTTAGCGACCTGTATTCTGCCCAGGCTTTGGCCCCGGCTTCCCTTCAGTTCATCCAACGCGTCCGAGAGATCGTCCTCACAGCTCCTTCGGCTCTTGCACTGCCCCTCTTACTCGAGCTTCAAGATAGCATCTGTCAATGGCTCGAAGATGACGCGAACGTCCTCAGCGAAGATATTCGGAAAGAAATAGTGCGCAGATCACAGTCGATTTATTATATTTCCAACTCATGTTTTGAGCAGACTCAGTCCTTGTTTTCGGCCCCGCTGTCAACCATCCACGATATGGAGCCTTCTGGCAAAAACCTCGTCTTGATCTCGCGATTCCTCGCGACTGTTGCCGACGCCGACGCATTCGAGAGGTTTTGGCGTGTGACATATCACGGCCGTGACGAATATTATGACCTCTATCCCGAGAGCATCAAGACGAGTTTACGAGCGTTCACTGATGTTTTCGGTGGCAGTTTGGCTGCTGACCTCTCAATGGAGAACCACTCGCAAATGGTGTGTGCTTTCGATACGACGGCGATTTAAAAAATTAATAACCTCCCAAGGAAAGTTCTTGTGTTCCTGATTCCCAGCCGATACCTTCCAGTTCGTTCGATTATTACGCCGACGAGTCTCGGTGTCCATTGGAAGCCGACACAGTCAGCATGGGCAACACCCGTTTCGTGGACATTGCTGCAAGCAGCGCGTCGACCGTTCGACCACCGTCGTCGCCAATCCAATCTGCACCACCTCCCCAAGTCCGAGCCCAACCTGTCACATCGGCCGCACTTGATCAGTTGCAAGATTACTCGAGTCGCATCGATGAATCTAGCGTGCTGTCTCTTGTGAATGCCAGCGCTTCATCTCATTCTACTGTTCGTCGCAAGGATCCTCAGGCACTGTCGCAGTCGAATTCCAGCACTAGAACCTCCAAGCGTATTCGAGCCGACGTGTCCGGTAAGTTGACCAGTTACAGCGACCGATTGGTGACTGACGCTTGTGCGTATGTAGACACATCGGCTAGCAAACGGCGTAAGACCAGCCAATCTCCCCGAGAATCGAACGCAGTTGCAGGACCTTCTCGGCGTGCTGCGGAGTCCATATCGGAACCAGTCAACCGGAGAGATTCGTTTGGTCTGTCGGACCATGCGTTGTCCCAGCCTCTTCCTTCGTCTCGAAAGCGGAAGGGAAAGCGGAAACTACTTATGGACTACGTCGAGATTCCGACCTACGCGGAATCTAGGCGGCGCCGTCTAGAGTGCTCCCTCCCCACGCCTTCCCCTTCTTCAGGCCCCCTGCACGTCCGCCTCGCCCTTCCACCCCCGCCGACGACGGAGAAGACTACGACAGCTGGGAGGCTGGTCTGTCCATTGCCGAGGTTCATCAGGCACAGGAATTTGCCGATACCTTGGATCACCGTAAGCTTCCCCTTCCTCCCTTGATCCCTTCGCGTCATTGAACGACCTCAGCTTCGTTCGATGGCGGGGAATCAATGGGCATAGATATAGACGACTCGACCTGTCGTGAGTAGCCCAATGTCTGTCCCTGTATCTGGCTTAAGTGTTCCAGTCGTTCCTCCAGACCCTCCATCATCCAGTCGTCCTTCAATGACGGTACCCATCCCAGTACGAGAACGACACCCGACGCCATTGCGACGGAACAAGACATCTGCGCGTTTGAATGCGCTGCAGGATGTGTACGCCATGGTCTCAGATGATGCCTCTCAGACCCCGGTTCACCTTCTGGTTCAAGCCACGCGCTTGGTCCATCAGATTGGCGCAGTACTGAATGAGCAGATGAGCAGCAAGTTGGACCGTGGCGCACCCGATTAGATTTATTCCGTCTTTTTTTGCTTTCTGTATTCTTACAAGCAAACGATGTTGTAACACACGATCTTTTGGCAGCTGGAAGTGTCCGTATGCATAAACCCCCTGAGCGCTGTGATGGTATCAACCTTCGCAACCCAAAAGTGGAACGGCCGAAAAGCCGATAGACACGAATAATTTATTCCAAAACCCGCCGACTCAATCCGCCGCTGCGCACTAGTCCGTTGTGCCATTGACCTAATATTGCGTGTCGCCATCCACCCAACGCTGCATCTACTCGTATATTGTGCAGCCATAATCAGTGCATCCCTCTCGAGTGAAAGTGATTATATGGTCTGAAAGTGTGTCAGTCGCAATATAGCGAGAGCAGAAATTGTACATACCGCCGAGGGTGCGAGAAGAAAACCCAACCTGCGAGTAGTCAGTTTGAAACTGCTGGAAGAGAAGCAGTGGTAGACTCACTTCACAATAACAATAGTAAACTGCGCCAAATGAATAAATGAGAGGGCGGAGAAAGTGACGGAGACACGTACAGAGCCATTTGCGCTTGAAGACTTCAATCTCCTCCTTGCCACGGGCACCGGTCATCACGTCAGGGTACTCGCGCTTGAGCGCCGGGACGATGACGCTGTCGAACGCATCCAGGAACCGCCGGCGCCATTCGCGGAGGGTGCGCGCGTAATGGGGACCGATGTTCGAGACGCTGTCAACGGTGAGACGGCCTGAAGAACCCTCCTCGAGGGCCTTGAGGAGGAGCGTCAAGGTGGGGAGGAAGCCGCCCGGGAAAACTGGGAAATGAAATGGGGCGTCAGAATGTATTGCTCTGGTAGATCATCGCCATCAGCCGCCTTACTCTGTAAACGAGAAGAGAAATGAGCCGCGGTGAGAACTGGTAAAGTAAGGATCAACTTGCCCATTTGCGAATGAAATCTATCTCCCGGATATACCGCTCGAAGCCTGGAAAAAGCCGATATGAGGAGCGAACCCCGGAAGGCTCGCAAAACACGTACGAGCTTCTGGTATGGTGATGACCTGCACACATCCCACGCCGCCGAGGGGCTTCATCGCCCAGTCGACTATCTTCCAGTACCCCACGAGAAATTCCGACCCTACGGCCTCGATCATCTCGATGCTCACTACGCGGTCAAAGGCGCCGGCCCACTCGGCGGGCATGTTCCTGTAATCCATCAAGTGGACGTGGATTCGGTCAGAGAGCCCGGCTGCGGCTATGCGTTCGCGGGCGAGAGTCTGCTGCTGGACGGAAAGAGTGAGGGTGTCGACCGTCGTCCCCGGGACGGTGGTTGCGATAAGCATGGCCATAGATCCCCATCCCTGGTAAATAAATAAATGGGGACGAGTCGAAATGGGGGACGTGGAGACATACAGAGCCGATTTCCAAGACTCGGTTTCCGGGTTGAATTTTGGCCTTGGTAAGTATATGACTGAGTTTGCGCACTTGAGCTTCGTATAGCTCGTCGACTTCTGGCTCAGCGATTGTAGGTGTACTCGAGGTTGGCGTTGTTGGTTGTCCCAGACGCCGAAGTCTCTGACCACCACTCCATTCACTTCGAACCACACCGTCCTTCATGTCGCCGTCCAAGTCTTCGAATATCGCACAGGAGTAACTAGGATAATCAGGGAGTCGAACAAAATCAAGGAGGAAAGCACCCACGTCATGTCTTGAGACAGGAACCCTACCAAAAATTTAGAAATGTATCAAACAAGTTGGAGAGATAACACACCGCTGAACATCTCGTTGGAAATATCATAGTGAGCTAGTGAGACAAATTTAATGAGAGAAGAAAATGCAAGATGATATTAACAAACCTGAAATATTCGACTTTGAATTGCCGATTGTATTCAGAAACCGGTAGGATGTCAACTTTTGAGGCAGAGTGAACAAGTATGAGGCCCTGGAAGTCAGGTTGGAGAGATTTTGTCTGTTGTCGAGGAAGATCTGGGGGCAGGTTAGGCAGGTTAGAAGAGTTCAGGGGATGGGCTTGCATTGAACAGCGAGACGAGATCATCGCATTCCACGTCGCCGTCTACGACGTTGGTCAACCACAGCAGGGGAGTATAAGCGGAATTAAATTCACACATGTAGGCCTCGGCGAATCCGAGGTCGGACATCAAGCATAAACGTAGCCAGAACGCGTCATTCAGAACTCTGAGTTCAGCTTTGGTCTGTGAATCATCGACGGAGCCTCCAGGGGTTGGGAATGAATAGATGTGGGAGTATGTGAGCACACGAAGCTGGCCCTTGGAGATATTTTGCATGAGTCTAGGACGAGTCAGTGCCAGGTACTCTGACGCAAAAGACACGAGAAACACACGCGACCACTGCGGCCTCGGATAATCGAGCGACGGGCGACCAGCCTGTCTTGAATGCTGCCTCGGAGACACGGTTCCATGCTGAATCGACGAGACCAGAGAAGGAGAAGGGATGCTTTGCGGGAGTGTCTAGCAATTGTTCAGACATGGCAAGAGGAAAGAAGGCGACGGCTGCTCCTGAAAGCGCGTACCCACATAATCGGTCGTCGATAGAAGAGCCTTGATGGAATCAATGGATCATTGCTGCATTTCCCGTTTGCCCTTCCAACGCGGCTTCAACTCCTTCTGCCCAATGCACGCCGAAATTATCTATCATACAATACACAGGCGTCGACACCGATGCTCTTTGGTCTCCCCATGAATTATTGAATTTACTCGTCTTTTTTTCCACTTTTCCCGCGCTTTGAATGCCTGTAGATCTCTCAATCCCGCATCCCATCGGTAGCCATGATGTCTTTCATTGGAGTAAAGTGACGCCCTGTCTTTGGACCGAGGTCGGCGGCATGCCCAGGAATGCGTCAGCGCTGGTGCCAGTACTTCAAGAGGCATCGTCTTCCAATGGCAGATGGTCGACATCGATGTCCTTCGACAACAAGAACTTTGCCGTCCAGCGGGCTTCCAGTGCAGTGGTACAACGTTACAACCCCCCGCCGGGTCGTTATCACTGGAAACCGGTTGCCGCGTCGTGCTCTCGATGGCGTCAGATCTGGAGGGTCGCATCGGGTGGCTCGGAGCAAATGCTTTTCAGTCTATTGGATGGTATCTACAGCGGATTGGTATGGAATAACAATACAGAACGATAAAATAGTGAAGGGGAACAATAAAGAAGAAATGAATTTACTGGACTAGAAGCAGGCGCCCATTGGAACCCGTTTTCTGCAAACGACGTGAAACGACGCCCTTTGTAGGACTCGCAGACATATTGGAATCATCACTGCTCGGCGGGTCGTCGTCCCGCGCTCGTCGAAGCGCTGGAGAGTAGACATGGAACGGGGTGACTTGCCCAAAGAATGTATCGTCATCCGATGAGGACTCGGATGGTTGACGTTCTCCAGCATTGGAATCATCTGAAGATGAGGGTATCAGGACACTGTAGTAAAACGAAGGACGAAAAACGTACCACTGAATGGATCGTCCGATTCCTCGTCACTGTCCCGTCTCCGCTTCTTGCAGAGGGAAGACGAGCTCCCCGAAGACGAAGCCCGACGGACGATGACCTTGGAAGTCGGGCGCGTTACCGCGTCGTCGCTTCGCTTGGGCGGAGAAGGGAAGGAAAACACGTCCTTCATCCGCGAGTAGACTTGCTCAACGCCAGGAACCTCCACGGCATCGAACAGGACCCTCTTGCGCTTCCTCAGGAGAGGTGTACTCTCATAGAATCGAGCGGCGCCCAGTGTGCTTTGCTCCCGCTCCATGAGACTTAGCTCGACTAGACGTTCCTCTTCCGCCTCGGCGTCGTTGCGGCTGGTAGTGGGGCCCAAAGACAGATCGTCTCCACCCATCGAAGCGCCCTCCACCTTGCTTCTCTTGGTCGGGCGTTCTTCCTCCCTCTCATTGGGCGACGCATGCTTTTTGCTCACGGCCAGATTGAGACCGGAGCTCGGCGAAGCGATGATACGTTCCAAAACAGAGGCAATGTACGGGGGCGATTCGTTCTCCTTGTTATCGAGTTTGCGGCGCTTGTTCGGAGAACCCTTTGGCCCGTTCGGTGTACGTTTTGGCGTAGAGGGCGTAGCCGGGGGATAGTGTGCAAATACGGGAGAATCAGGGATGTAGGGGAAGAAGACTGCGCGGCGGAAGGTAGTTTATGTGGGCGAGGCGGAGTCGAAGCGCGGGATCGCAGCGCAACAGGGGTGGTGGGTGTAACGGGACGGCAAGGCTGAACCACCGATGCGCCTTCTTGCGGCGATGAGCCTCCCTCGATTTCATCTGCAGGCTCAAGGGACACCGAACGGAAGCGTGCATTGCTGAGTTTGAAGGGGCTGCCAACAGGCACTTCTTTTCCGTTCGGAGACACCTTCTGCGCGCCGCGAAAGGCTGGTGATAATGATACCTTATCCCAAGGATCGTCGGGGTCAAGCTCATCAACCTCGTCGGGAATACCCAGACACGTCTGAATATCTGTAGGCCATCCTTTCGCCGGAACTGGGAGCTTGGCGTATGTGCTGCTCCAAAATCCGGTAAAGGCGTCCGTAATCTCGATTGGGGTGTTCTCGCGTCCAAGGCCCGATGCCAAAATAGCACCAATCGCCTCGAGAACCGAGACGTGGAGCGGCAAGGTCGTGACTTTGAGCAAGATGCCTTGGTACAGGGCGACGAGCTGAATATCGAGTTAGAGGCGACACCAACATAGCGAGGTCAAAGACACATACATCGTAAGCGTACTCCGATTCAGTCAGCGCTTGGTGTTCGTCCAACAACCAAATGCACAGGCCCTCCTCGATGAGATGCAGCATATCCACAGCGTGTTCAACGGGACAAGTTTCAATCTTCTGCGTGACCGTACGAAGCATCCAAAATGCGTGGAGCTTGTTGCGCGGCTCTGGGGGATAACTTGAGCGGAGAGTATCGTTGACGAACTCCAGTAGCGACTCGGGGAACTCTCGCGCCTCCCGCATATCCAGGTGACTCAAGAGCGTGTCGGCGATACGAGCCGAGGGTGGCGGATGTTGGGCTGTATTCCTTGGCAATGCCTGCGGCGATATGGTCAAGAACACTGACGTTGTCGAGGCCATAGTCGAGCGCCTTGTCGATACCGTAACCGAGGAAGGTATCCCAGAGGTCGTAGTCAGAGTCGCTGAGCTCCCAGCTCTTTTGTGCCCTGCAATATAAAGTTAGCGCGCGCCATTGACTACAAGGCAAGACGAACGTGAACGGAACAGCGAGGAGAACATCGACTCCCTGCCAAGCACACTCGCTCTCCTCCTTCCACTTCTCCACGAAACACCTCCAAACGGTGCTGCGAGTCTCGTCCGTCCACTTCTCGCCGTAGCTCCAGAAGTCCTGCAAGTCCTCAAGGTCGCAGACAATGAGCACCTCCGCACAGAACATCGCCCACTCCGCGCGTGAGACCTCGCCACAATCCGTGAACTCATCGTCGTGCTCCACGAGAGCGGTTATAAGCTTCTCCCCGGCAGAAATGAGCTGAGGACTCGGGATGACTTTGCGCATGATCGCCCACAGCGCACGAACAAGTTTGAGTTTCAGCGCTGCGTTGGAGAGTGTCGTCTGGCCGTCGGTGCAGAAGGAGACGCCCGCCTTCAAGGTGATATCGATGCCGGGCTCGAGCAAGATCTCTGTGATGATTTGAACTGCCAAGACGGCGAATTCTGTCGTATCCGCGTCAGGAGCTTCATCTTCTGTTTGAATGTTAGGTAACATAATTCAAGCAGAGATCAAGTGGACGAACCTTGTAAAGCCGTTGTATTAACTTGTAGGAGATGCTCCCAGATGGAGAGGATTCGCGGCTAGAGGGAAGATGAGATTTTCAGAATGAAATAGAATGTGCGGGCGACGAACGGGAATGGGGTCCTCGTCTTGAAGGCCGACGTGTCCCAGGCACTCCTTCCACATATCGACCAATTTTTGAAAGATCGCGGGCTGAACGACGTCGTCCCGACTCAAAGATCGAACATCATACACGTCGGGGCACTGCGCGACAATGGAGCGAACGGGGGTTTCGAGGGCATTGAACTCCGCTGTCAGCAGCCCAGGCGAGGCAGAGAACAGTCCACGAGGGAGAAGTTTGTTCCAGTTCCACTCCGTGTCTGTGGGCTCGAAAGACACCATCTTCTCGAGGAGCTCGAAGGCGCTCGTGAGGTTGGCGCCGCCTTTGCTGGACATGAACTTCAAGATCTGCGCGACGCGGGTGAGGATCTCTTCGCTGCTGACATCGGCTTCCTGGAGGAGAGCGGCGACGGTCGAGATGCCCACCCCCATATCGACAACTGTCGCGACCGCATTGGTCCAAAACAATTCCCGCCCATGTTGAATCTTGGCGAGTCGGTTCGATCGAGCCTTCTCCTGCTCGTCGTCTACTTCCGACTCATCCTCCCCATTGCCGGGTAGAAGAGGCTGGCAGTACGCCCACATGGCACAGCGCCAAACGGCGCTTCCCAAACCCCTGACCGAACTTTTCTTGTGATGCTGAGAGACGGATAGTAATGCGATGAGGGCTCTCCGCGTCTCGTCGTCGGCGTAAGCCCCCGAGTTGGCGAGAACGAGAAGACTCGCCACCACGCTCAGGCCCCAAACAGGACCTTGGGAGACATTCTGTGCCTCGGTGGCGACGAGGGTAGTTCGGATCGTGCGGACGAGAGGAGATTGGTTGGACGGGCTCTTTGGTGACGACCTCTTGGAGGGAGAGGACTTGGAGGAGTCTAAGATCGAGGAAACGACCGCAGCGATACGCGTGTTGAGGGAAGACACTGGAAGCGTCGCGAGTCCACGGGCGAGGCCACCCAGCGCATGGCATGCTTGTGCCCGAATGCCAGCGGTCTGAGCGAGGAGGTTGGCCAAGACCGACGGAAGTAGGGACTCGAATCTGGGTACAAAGATCGAGGGTTGGTAGATCGAAAGATCGTGTATTGCCTGGCGAAAGGTTAAGAGACAGGCGTTGATTCGTTTGGTAAACACGCACCTTCAAGCCATCACTTGCTGAGCCTTTTTTGCCCTCCTTGCCCAATTCTCCCTCAATGCCACGTCGGAGAGCAAATACAATGCGGTCTGCTGCCTTCTCGAGGATGCTAGCAGGAAGACGTTGAGATTGCAGCAGCCAAATAGACAGCGCGTATGTCTTTCGAGCATTCGGGGTTGGGAGATCATCAGCGAGGGGGATCGCAAGAACCTGGGTGAGGATCGAACGCAGTTGCGGGACTAGGGAAGAGGAGTTTAGCCTCAGATCGTCGGAATCGAGGACGTAACGCACGGGTGAACACGCCGGAGACTGCAGGAAGGGTAAAGACGACGGCGAGAAGCTTGATGGCGGAGTGGCAAGTCGTGCAAAGATCTCTGCCGTACCGTGCTTTTTTCGCCGTCGTTCCCTTTTTCTTTTTCTTTGGGCTCTTTTTCGGCGACGGGAGGAGTACTGGGTGTTCCTTTAGACACGCTTCTTCCTCCATGTCCTCGGCGGTTTGGTCATGATGCATCGTCTCTGGGTCGACCAAGCACCGTCCGATGTCGCGGACCATGGCCTCTTCCAACAGGACTCTGTTCTTGCGGAGCGGCTCAAGAATGGGATAGGACGCGTCGGAATCGGTGGTCAACGTGATATTAGCTCTGATGCGAGCCGCGAGCACAGAGTAGGCGCGGATGAGATCGTCGAGCGACGCGGCAGGGTCGATTATCGTCTTGACCGGGGATGAGAGATATGTCGCGTCGAACTTGGGGCGCTCTGGCTCTGGGGTCGTTTCTCTCTGAAACGCGTCAATGAGGGGCAGCAGAGGCTCCGAGCGCTTTTTGAGGATCGACTTGGTCGGGAGATTCTTTGCCACGCCGGTGGCAGGCGGTGCTTGTGGTGGAGTAGGAGTAATAGTACGGTACTGGTTGTTCGGAGACCATATAACGTGGGGGCGCAATGGCGCCGGGACGCGATTTTCTTTCTCTCTGTGGCCGGTATGGGGCGGGGTAGGGAGACTCATCTCGGTGGCGAGCACGTCGAATGAGAAGAGGGAGGGCGGAGAAGGGTGGAGGAGCGGGGAGGAGCCGACTGGTAGCACTGAAGATGGTGTCGGGAAGAAAGGAGAAGTCGCGTCAAAGACACCGCTGTGACCCAACGCGACCGTGACATCAAACAATCAAAAACAAAACCAAGCAAACGCAAAGTGCTTCGTCATCCGTGCACTTCAACTTGACGCGGTTTATCTGTTATTCCTCCCGGATTCCTCAATTGCCTCTTCCAGCTCGCACTGCAAGAAAGGTCGACTTGAATCCCTGCCTGAACTGGACGGCGGTGGCGCTCGCGCTTATCTGTGCACTAGATCCTCTATAGCGGCGCTTCAGGTGTCATTCAAGGATACCGCAGGCACTGAACAGGGAAGCATCTAATTAAGCTGCGTCTTGTGAGCGAGGTAAATGCGCGAATGGAGAGAAATCGCCCTCGGAATCATCGCTGGAAAAACGGTGCTCCAAAGTGACGACGCTGCGCTTGCCCTACACCACTCTCTACCCCGTTTCGCCTTGATCCATGCCCATTGCCTTGCTGTTGCTGTGTCCTACGATTCTTGAGGCAAAATCTGTTCTGGGTTGCCAAATCGTAAGACTATCCACTGAACCGCCAACCCCTTTGCTAAAACCATGCATCCCATAGTGATCCGAGTCTGACGTACTCGAGTACGAGAGTTGTGGGTCGGCTGAACGGTCCTCTTCATTTGCTGAACTCGTCGGCGCACTCGAGCCCTGAAACGAGCGTGCCTTGACGAGTCTGGGCCCATATCTGGCGGTGCCGCACTCAAACAGCGGAAACGCCTCCGGTCGACAGATTTCCGAGAACCCGGGGATGAGCCTCCCGCACGGCGTTGATATCCGCGTCCTGGGGACGTACTTGAACTGCAATGGAAGCTGCGCTGGACGTATCGCAAGATATCCAAGCAAGAAAAAGAGCGGGCAAGTGTACCCTGAAAAATAACCTATTCGGACGATCGATTGCCCAACAATGAGAAGGCTATTGGACCGAGCAGCTGTGCAGAAAATGCAGCGGGGACTGTCTGAGAACGCCGACAATCGTCGGCTTTGGCCGGCATTAGCCAAACTCTGCCTCGTGCCCGATTGCCATTAGCTGAAAGAAGAGCAGGAGCTGCCAGAGCTGAGGTATCTCAACCTTCAAACTCAACGAACGCAGCGGATAGCGTCGCTTCGCATCAAGAACGAGCCAAAGAACGACGGTAAAGTTTGGAGCATGAACACATGTTAACGTTTGAGGCCCGAGCCTTTCACCGTTTCACACCCATTGGACGTCGCTGTCGACCAACCCTATAAAGGAGCCGTCCGTTGTCCTCATCTTCATTCCGCCTTCGTCCTCCTCGTCTAATTTCTCCCTCGTCTCATTTAATCATGAACTCGACGCTCGCGACTTTCCTCCTCGCGCTCCTCGCTATCATCTCCCTCGTTGCCTCCGCGCCGACACCAACGCCGCGGGATGTGTTCTCCCCGCCCGTCCTCTACCCCGGCAAAGGCACGGTCTGGAAAATGGGCCAGACGTATACCGTTACTTGGGACTTGTCCAAAGCGCCCGTAAATATCACAAACTCGATTGGCATGGTCGTTTTGGTCAAAAACCACCTGATGATTGACCTCGGTGCGGCGCCACATCTCTCCCCCTCTGTCGGCGCTCATCCTTTACCATAGAGCATCCCTTGGCCAAGGGCTTTGACATTCGGATTGCGCGACACCAAGTTACCGTGCCCAAGAATCTCAAGCCGGGAAACGACTACCAAATCTTGGGTGCGTTGCTATTCCCAGTGCGATAGCGTTTCTCATCCATCCCCAGTATTCGGAGACTCGGGCAACACTGGAGAACTATTCACGATCACCAAATGATCAATAAATTCCATCCACGAAATCTTTGCATCAAACACAAAACTAATACCTACACACGGACCTTGTAATTCGTTCACAGAAGTCGCGTTCTTGGACAGCCCTCTACTTCGCCTTCGTTGTACCAGTAAACTCTACTTTATCCCAATATCTGCTAATCCTGTATGCCATTGCTCACAATCTCCACACGAGAGCGTTCACGTGTCTATGTTTTGATGCGGACCTTTGGATTCTGATCGCGAACCTGTCCTATTTAAGCGATGTTGGAGGTGAGACGGTCTGAGCTGACCTTTCCCCTCAGTCAGTTCGACCGGAGAGCGTTCATTCCCCCATGTCTCCCTTCATGTTCCTCTTCTTCTTCTTCTCGTTGGCCCTCGCGGCGCCCTTCCATGGCCGCTCTGTCTTCGATCCCCCTATCACCTCTCCGACGGCTGAGTCTGTCTGGAAAGTCGGGGACGTCGAGACTGTTACGTGGCAAGTCCATTCTCCCCCTCACACTCTACTCATCCTCGTCTCACACCGATTTCAGGGATGCGACAGGAATACCGGCGGGCGTAACTGGGCGGATCATGCTGGGGTTCTTATCGTCGACTTCAGAGGGTGAACATCTCTGTGAGTAGAGGTTGTGGCACCTGTAGCGACTCGATTTAACTGTTCTTCCAGCCGTCACGTTGGCATCCGGGTTCAATCTCACCGACGCCAAGGTCTGCATTCTTTTCGCCACATCTTATGTCTTGTGTTGAATGTACTATCGCAGGTGGATGTCACTGTCCCACCGGTCGTGAGTGGAACGGAGTATATCATTGTCCTCTTTGGGGACTCTGGTACTTGTGTTCCGTTCTCGCCACACTCCCTTCCTTACTTATGAATGATTCACAGGTAATATCAGCCCAGAATTTACCATCCAAGGACTGAGTACCTCTCCGTCGAGTGCTACCTCGAGCGCGATTAAAGCGACCTCGAACAAGGCGACATCGACCAAGGCAACCACTAGCCCGTCAACTCAACTGGACATCTCGACGCTTCCCACCCCTCCCATCGCGACTCGTTCGTCGACGGCGTCCCTTTCAACGTCCACGGCGCCATCCTCGGCACCCGGGACCTCGTCGCCTTCATTGCCGACGTCGTCATCTCCTGCTTCATCCCCGTCCCCTTCACCCAGCACCGGCGCTGGGTGGAGCATGAAGAACCTCAAGACCTACCAACTCATCATGGCTCCTGCGGCCCTTCTGCTTCTCCTCTGAGCAGAGGTCGCACAAGACTAACCTATCACGTCCACATTGTTTCGAGGATATGTTTCCTCCCATGGACCTTTCCTATCGGACTGGCGCGCATTTCCATCCTCTCTGTACACACGTTTACTCGTCACGCTCACACTTCATGTATTACCAGTTTTGCATGCTTCGCCTGGCCGCGCTTCATCCAATTCACGAAACCATCTTCATCGCAAACTATTCACTTGTTACATAAGTGTCTTTGAGTGAATCCGACGCGAAATCACGCCGCCGGAGGGTCGGGAGCGACCAGCATGAAGGTTCCAGCAATGGGGTTCCCGAGGTCGACGGCCGCCGCAAACTGACTGATGTTGAAGAGCGAGACGGGCGTGGTCGCGTTGACCAGCGTCTGCGTCGCGAAATCATCCGACTGGTGGAAAAGCAAGAACGTGTAGCTTTGGAGGTGCGCAGATCAGATGAGCATTCACAGCACCCGAAAAATAATTTCTCACCGGTGCGCGTCGGAGCCAGCCGGGGGCGTCGGCTGCCTGAACTCGGAGATCGCAGGAGTTGTGTTGGTGAGCAGCCCGTCGTGGTTGAAGAAGTTTCCGCCGAGGAAGTGCCGGATTTGCGCGCTCGTGGGCGCTTGGGGCGTTGGCGCGTCGGGATCGACTGCGGCGACGACGAAGGGGCCTTTTCCCACGTTGCCAACGACGTGGAACGTCGGGGGCCCGGCGGTGTCTGGCATTTCAATTCTGTCAGCGCTGTCTGACCCGTGCGCCTGCGAAGGGACTTGCCATTTCGGGGCAGCTGGATTCCCGCGTGGAGCGTGATGGGGCGGCCCGTCGGCTGGGGAAGGGTGACCTCCAGGAGCGCGGTGGGGTTGAAGGCGATGTTCAGGTTTGCGGGAATCTGAAAGAGGGTCAATGCGGGCGGGCGTATACGGTCAGGAATTGATACGTACGTCGGCGGCGGCGAAGGCGGCTTTGACGGTGCGGATGGACGTGTCTTGGGCCACCGCAGTGAGTGCGAGGGCGAGCAGGGATGCGAGGTGTGAAAGATACATGGGGGACTGATGTCTCCACGACGAGCGAGCGAGCTTTTATACGGGATCGCGCCGGACGGGAGAACGAAGTCGGTTGGGGAACCACATGAATCATGTGTGTTCGGCTGTTCAGGAATGGCGAAGGATGGTGGGAGGGTGGGCCAATGAGTGGGAAGGGAATGAACCCAGGACACACGGTCATGCATGGCGCGAACCCTTGGCGTGAACAAGTCGCGTACCTGCGGAAATCAATCAGAGTTACGCAGCGACGACGATGAGGAGGACGACGTTGGGAAAACAACAACTAAACCACTTCAAAGATCGTTCGCAATAAAGTCATTCTATAAAAATTTGATCTTTAAGCATACAACAAAGGCGTGAATGAGTACTACGGCTATGCGCAAAACAACAAGGTCGTCAAAGACTACCCGAGTCAATCGTAAACGTAAAAAGACAAAGACGACGCAAAGACGACGAGATAGCGATACAAGGCATTTGGGACATTTCTTCTAGGTGCACAATGGCGGGTCGTCTAATTTGTTTTTGGGAATTTTGTTTTTGGGATCTCTAGTGGGTGGGGTCGGTGGAGGGGAAATCATGGCGACCATCCGGCTGCCATGAAGTGCCACGAAATGGTTATTTCGCCGGTGGCTAGTGTGGAGATTTCCTTGAACAGGCCGGGGGACATGTCTACAAAGCGATCAGTATTCACGCGCGCGTGGGGCATAAGAGGCACGCGTACCAAGGGAGGACGTGTCGCAGGACTCGCAGCTGTCGCGCGTCTTGCCGAACGCGGTCTTGCCATTAGCGGTGTTCGTGATTTCGATCCACTATGTAGTAATATCCGGTGAGTTCATATGCACGCGACGAAATGGGAAAGTGCCTACCTGGTTGCAGTTGTCGCCGCCATTGGCATCGTACCGGGCCTTTGAGATGGCGACCACGGGGGACGAGTCGCTGTCCCAATAGCCGCAATTGCCCTCATTCGCGCTGGGGTAATACCAGGTTCCTGGAGCGACGCGTCAATTAATAATAACGCGTCAATGAAGGAAAGCGCGGACCCCTGCCGACGTGTGTGATGCGCTTGTCGAGGTCTGGCACCGTGGTGTTGCCCTGCAGAGGCGCAGCCATCGAGAGCATGGCGCAAACAAAGAGGACAATGATGGTGGTGGCGCGGTACATGTTGGGCGGGGGGATGCGTAGAGGGAGGGGTACAATGGGGGGGAGGGGGACAGCGGAACTGGCGACGAGGTTAGGGAATGCACGGGGGGTTTTTATAGTGGGGCTTATGAAACTCTTGAGCAAAAACTTGAGCGCGCATGCTTTGTCCGGAAAACACCGGCACACACCCTAAAGAATGAAATGAACCCTGGAAATGGCACTGCATGACGACTCGGGAGTGACAATGACATTGGATTTGATGTTTTCACGCGTTGCAAGGCGGCCGCGCAGTGAGAAACCCGAGTACGGGGTGCGAGTCAAGGCTGGCAGAGGAAATGGTTCACCCAGCAAGGAACGAAGGAATCCGCGACGGTGACGGGGAATATGCTGCTGTACTCACGCAAGGCATCCATTTGGGTTGACGAAGAGAACGCGACTTTTTTTGGCGAAAATTGATCCTATACGAAACAGTCACAGCGTCACGGTATCCTCTTCTGGTCGCACCACTACAACGCGACAACTTGCCTGACGGGTGCGGTGCCTTGCTTGGGCGGCTATTTAAATTCCCAGCTCGTAAGTATCCCAGCGCTCCTTTATGTCCGATGTTCCTCGTGCTCTTTGTTTTTCAACTCCCATCCCCAAAAAAAACTCCGCCCAGGCGACTGCCGCAAGTCCTCCAGGCTCCTCGGTGCATTCGGCCTCCCGTGCATACGTACCTCCTCCGCTTTTCGAGATGCCCGGGATCTCCCCCGTGCTTACGACTTCTGAATCCGTTCCGCCTTCTTCGCCACATTTTATGGCACAGTGGCACTAGTTAAGGCTGTTCTGTGCCCTTTCTGTTCTCAGCTTGGCTTCACCTTCTAGTTTTGAACGAACCCTGGACTCCTCGGGCTCTCTACTTGGCAGACGGCGTGCGCCCAATGTTTTGATTTTGAGCATATCCTTTGGTCCGTTCGGCGTTTGTAAGTTCCAGAGTAACCAAGGCGCTGCGCGGTTCAGGGACGCGTTCGTTCAGTCAGTTTTAATTGTTCCGTCCTCGTTGCGGCCTTGCTTTCTCTCTTTATTAAATTATCAGTTAAGAATCAGTTCCTGAAGAGTTTCTCCGGTATATTGAAATTGGTGAGACATACGACATGCTGTTGCAGCATGTCTGACGAAGAATTGACTGCATTCTGTCGTCGTGGGTGGCCGCCACTCTCGACGCGCCAAATAAAATACACGCCGGTTAACGCCGAGTAGCCGATCTGACGGGAATCCCAAGTTGGGGTGATTGATGGTGACGTAACGGATCAACTCTGGTCTCACCTTGTCCGTCCAGTCCGACTCTGCGTTCAGCTCTTGTATTTCACCGGCAATGGCCCGTCAGACATATGGCCAGGCCTTACCAGTAATCGTCTGGAACACACCGACGGGTTGATGGCTCACACAAGCTATTCCAGGACCAAGTAGACCGTATATCTTCGGTATTCGATGCCCACCTTCATGTGCTCGTAGAGGTAAACCTGTCACCCGTTATGTTCTGTGGAATGCCCCAATTGCCTTAAATGCCAGGTTCGAGACCTCTACCGAGACCGAGCTGCTTTAGAGCGTGAATATGCCGCGAAGCTTCAAGTACTGACTAAACGCGCAAGTGAGAAGAGAGCTAAACTCGTCGCCACATTTGTCGTCGGAGATGAGCCGACAAAAGCATCGACGGAAACCACTCTGGCACAAAAGTAACACTGGAGACCCCGACCTCCACGCGTTCTCATATATTTCCAACAGCACTTTGAATGCTGCGTTCAAGGAAGTTATCTCGTCCATGGCCAACACGGCGCAGGACCACGTAAACCTTGCGGATGCTGTGAGCAGCCAAGTCGTCGATGTTCTGAAGGCGGTTGAGCGGAAAAATGAGGAATTGAAGAAGAAGGTAGAACCATGTGCATCTCATCCTATTTCCCACCTAATAGTTGGGGTACCCCAGGAAATGGCCTTCTTTCAAAGGTTGCTGACTGAGAGGAATCGCGCATATGGCGACCGCCTCAAGGTGAGCGCATTAGTCTCCTCCCCTGCCTTCACAATCTGATTCAGCTATCAAGACGAAGCAAAAGGTAATCCATATCCCGCGGAATGTGAGGTTTGCAGCTAATTTCGCAGTACGATGATGAATGCTCCGAAGTCGAGTCTGTCCGCCAGAAGCAGGTCGCGTCGTTCTCCACCACTGTGCAGCCTGAACTCATGATAAGTTTAGAGTCGCGTCGCCGGCAGCAACCCAGATCGGCATGCGGACAGGGCCGCAAAGCAAGCCGAGCAACAACGAACAGACATGCTGAATAGCAAAAAGTCAGTAGCGCAAAATCCTGAGTATATTGTCTGATATTCAAAGTACTTTTTGCGCAGCGTGTATCTCATCTCGACCGCCATCGCGAACAACGTAAAGGCCAAGTTCTACGACGAAGATTTACCCGCTCTTGAAGACGTGCGCCTTGACTTCTTCCCGCGTTTATCCTATTCGGAACCTAACACACGGCCGCATTTTGCTGTTAGCAATTTCGTGCGTCCTTCTGGCCGACATGCCCTTGCTGCTGCTCTTAACCAGAAGTATTCAGAAATCCTCCAAAGTCGCCTCGTAACTAGATTCGCCAAGATTCTCGCCCACTCGGTAGCCCTGCAGACGGGTCACCTGGACGCCCTCAAGGCGCGCCTAGCGGGCGTCGAAGCGGTTTTAGGCCAGGTGGACCCTGCTAGGGACCAAGATGTCTTCATCGAGCATAATATCCGACCCTTCACAGCCCCTAGCGATTGGCAATTCGAGCCCTGCGTTAACCACTACGACACGGCAAGTGTTCAGCGCCGACGCGGGTCGACCTTCTCGTCCATCAACTGACCTCTTGATTAATAGGAGGCGATGAGCGTTGAGCCGGCCCCCAAAGTGTTCCTGCAGAATAAACTGAGCAGGTCGCGCGCCAAGTTGCATGAATTGACTCCAATCTTGGATGGCAAACGTGCGTAATATATGCAACGATGGACCGCTTGTGGATATCAAGCCCTCGCAATAGGCAGAGAGCAGGATCAGTTCTTGACGCTATTCCTGGCGTACGATGCCGACCACTCGCTGGGGAGCACTGATGATATATCCGAGGCAAGCCCTTTGTACCTCGTCCTCGTTGCTTGCAATATAAAGCTCCATTTCCAGAATTATCTCGACGCTAACCACCAGGTCAAGTCCTATCTGACCTCGGAGTGCATCCTCAAGACCGAGATCGAGGTCATTTCGGCTGCTATTGGTGGTGAGTACACCCGAGGGCGATTTCCCCGTTCGCTCAAGTATTCAATAGATGACGAGGGCGAGCAACGGCCTCACTCTTTCAAAAGTTCATCGTTCTCCATTCCCACTCAATGCGGCTACTGCAAGGTACGGCTTATGCGCTTCAAATTAACTGTCGCGTCGTCGTCATTAATCCGGGCTAGTCTTCTATCTGGGGGCTGAGTAAACAGGGGAAGACCTGCAGGGCGTGCAACCTGTCCGTGCACTCTAAATGCGAACTGAAGGTCGGTCTGAATACTGAATTGACGTTGTTCAGCAGCTGATATCCACGGCCCAGGTTCCCGCGGACTGCAAGCACTCGGAGCAGGGGCGCAAGTCGTCATCATCATCGTCTTCTGCGGTGTCCCGGAGCTCTACTATTGCGTCCCGCAGTGGTATCGATCGTGGTGAGCGCTCCCTTGATAGTGACTACAAGACGACCGACCGACCTATTAATTGTATCCCCTTACAGCCCCCCCGCCGACGCCGTCCGCATTCGCACACTCGGTGGCGGAGGAGCCCGAAGAGGAGGGATACCAGTCCGCCCGCATGCTCTTCGACTTTGAGCCGACGTCAGAGTTCGAGCTGCACGTCGCTGGTGCGTTCATCCATTCGTTCCGCCGCCGTACCTTATGTATGTATGTATGTGCTTGCAGAAGGAACCTTGGTTCAGGTGCTTGAGCCGGACGACGGGTCTGGGTGGGTCAAAGTGTCCGACGGGCAGAATGCGGGGCTCGTGCCTGCGTCCTACGTCGAATACGAGGAGGAGGCGCCGACGGGCGGCTCTGCGGACGGTGCAGGGCAGTACGGTATGTGCTATGTTGGCAGACAGACAGGTTGCGGTGATAATTGAATCACGCTATGCAGTGCGAGGACTGTATGCTTACGAGGCGCGCGGTGCCGACGAGCTGGGCCTTGATGAGGGGGAGCTTGTGGAACTGACCAGCGGGCCTAACGGCGGTCAGAATTACGGGGATGGCTGGTGGGAAGGTACCCGGGCCCAACTTTGGAAGGATTAAATTGACGTCGACATTTTTGCAGGTATCAATTCAACGGGCCAGAAGGGCATTTTCCCTAGCAACTACGTACGTTGTCGAGACCTGTTTTTTTCCCGTAACTTACCCCGTTTCAGGTCGAGATGGCTTGATATAATAAAGAGGAATATTTATTCTTACACCCGTGTCCAGACTCTTTTCAAATGCATTTACAACTGAAAACAATGGCTATCGCCCGCCTACTAACGTTGGCCGAAGATAGGGTGCACTTTGCATCACCTGGTAGGATGACGCGGGCAGCGAGCTCGGCAGGCCGTTCGCCATGCTCATGTTGACACCATTTTGATTGGACCCTGGACCTGGCGTCTGGTTGTGGGTCTCTCGCGCGACACTGCGATCCTCTCGCTCGGCGATCGTCGCGCCTCCTCGCCCCGGGTCGCCCATCATACCGTTCGTTACGGTCTGGCCGAGCCCGTACAGCTTGCCAGAGTACTCCGCGTCATCGACGTGATCCTGGAAGTATATCTCGCGCATCTTGAAGAACACCGACGCGGTCAAGAGCGAGTCGGACCCGGCTTGGTGCGACGGCCCGATGCGCAGGACCTGTGGGCCGTATGTAAATTACAAGCACGCGATGAGCGGACGGCTACGCACCCCCAGGTCATCTGCGACTTGCTGCAAGCCGCCTTTGAGGCTGTTCGACGTGCGCATCATGAATTTGATGTCGTACACGGTCGGGAACCACGTTTGAAGGAGGTCAAAGAATGCTTCCTCCGTTGTGGGAAGGGATGCGGCGGTGAGGAGTTTGACAAAATAGCCAAAGTCGTAGCCACTGTGCCGATATGAGCATACACCAGGCAAAGACATGGCACACGACGCGCCTGTGAAATGATATCCACTTTGTGTCTTCTGACAAGACCATTCCGGACGTGATCATGAGCTCCGCAAAGTCATTGGGAGAGATTCCAATCTCGTCGTGTCGTTGGAAGTCGATTCCGGATTTCTGTAGAAGGTCTATGGAATCCGGCGCGTACATGTCGTCGCTGCGGTAGAAATTAGGATACGCGACGGGGAAGCTGGAGTACACGCACTTGAGGCTGAAACGGAAATTGAACTGCCAGGTGGAAGCCTCCTGCGGAAAGTTGCCGTTCTCGTCTGCGAGGGTGATGCCGACTTGGATGATTTTGAGGAGGTCGACATTGCAGCGCATTGTTTGGTAGTGGTAGTCGGAGGAGGTCTTGAAGGTACCCATTGGGCGCGCTACTACGCCGGGAAACTCTGTGTCCATTGCAACGTAAGGATAGTTGTCGATGAGCTCCCGAATGAGACGCATTTCCGCCTCCAGATTCGGCGCCCATACGTCCCGTATACGAGCCATCCAGTTACGACCGAGGCCTATGAATGCAAAAGTTGCAGTCCAACGATGGAACGCCTTTCAACCTGCACTCACCGTGGCCGCGAAGAATGCGGTGGGTGTGGACAGTGGCAGAGGTTAACCGAGAATTATATAAGCAACTGAATATCGTTCTTTCTTTCAACCACCATCATCCTCGCCATAAGTCTCATCTTCCGCAGCTCTCATGGCCTCAAACCTTCGTCTTCACCAACACCACTGCTGGACTTTCCACCAATCAGCTCCTCGCCGGATCCAACAATTCAAATAACCTCATATGCAACGACGCCGATTCCGAGTGCCCCTGTTCGCGCCATAACTGCCGAGGGCCAGAACCTCAACGTCTTTTCTGCGGGGGAGCCTTGAGCAGGTACTTCGGCGGCGCCGCAAGACCGCTGAGAATGTTCGGGTCTGTTCCATGTATTGAAGACCCATAGTTTGCATCTTGCGCAGTTACTTCGACGGCGCAGTGAATGTTCAGGAGCTGATTTGCTTCCATCGGCCATCCTCGTTCCCTTTAGCAGTCGTCGCGCGCACCCTGCCCTTTGGACTTGGCCATCGTCAGAGCCCTTTCTCCCCATTTTAATATCCCAAATTCCTCTTCGCACGCTGCTAAGTAACAATATCCGGGGACTTCTCCGACATTTCCCCAAAATTCCCGTCACTTCTATGTGGACATCCTGCTCATGCTGACTCGGCTGGAGACGTCTTTTTTTGCCATCGTCGAGTCCCGGTTGCGACCAAGGCCAGGGCTTCTCGACCCCTTGGACACCCCGCATATTTTTTTCCGCTGCTCTTTCAAGTGGCCACCAGGACGTGACCCCCCAGAACGAAAACTTGCGCGATGAGATGTGGAAATTGTGTAGTGTATCCGTGTCAAAGGCAGGGATCATCGAACTCCGGTTAGTAACTCGTTTTCTTTCGTGCCGTCTTTGCGAATGACGCCGATTCTTGCAGCGGAAGTTCAGTACGAGCAAAGTCAGGCGACAAGTGTCGGCCCTGTAAACTGTCGGCACTGAAACTGTGAATCAAACCTCATAATAATAATAAAACGACAAGACCTGAACAACGACGTTATAGACCAAGGTAAAAAAAAACCGTGCCGCGCTCTCGGTTGGAAGACTCTGGGCAAAGGTTCCGTGGGATCCCCGCTGTTCCCCGGCGGAGGCAAAAGCGTGCTCAGGCCAGACCACCTCGGATTTTTTTCTGTACTCGTTTCACGCAAAGCAACTCTACACCCACATGCAATCCGCCGCACTGAGGCTCTGGGCACTCCCGACTCGAACAAGCCTCTTGTGTGCCTTCAACTTGACCAGTTGGGTCTGCAATTTGCCTGGTTGCCTTTTAATCCCCTTCCTGGTCGATCCCTGGGCCCACACATTAGCGGTTGCATACCCTCACAGTTACCAAAATTTGCGGTCTTCGAAGTGGGCCTTCCGTTACTGCAAAACAATTGGGTCACCGACTCGAAGCTTATGTTGCTTTCTAACTTGTGGACGTGTAAAAATCATGCGGTTGTATCCGGAAGGATCAAGACCTGCTTCAAGATGGGATAAAACTGGTAGATGCTCCCGCACTCTGAATCTGCATATTTCGCATGCCGAGGAAATTTTAGAATGGCACGATTTCCAGATGTACCTTCTCTCAACGATCTCACTGATGGACTGTTTGCTCCTGGGCATCCGCAACCTTTCAAAGCAGCGGGAAAGGCTTGTTGGGGTTAACTGGTCGCACTCTGTTGGTAACCGAAGTTCTCCGCCCTTACCTATAGTATTCTTGGTAGAGCTGTATGATATTTCGAGTCTCCGGCTTGCGTCCGCTGCGCGTTGATAGGAATGAGAGCCGAGGTTCGCGTGGGAAGGGCTGCTGATATTTCGCCCAACGCTCACCAGCCAAACTGGGAAACTCTCTTGGTTTGTAATTTAGCGTAGGCTCTTAAACCAACAACACTCTGCCCTTCGGCCCATCCCAGAACCACGAGGTTGCAGCCAGGACTGCCTGGCTTGAGAGTCCTGCTTACTGCAATCTCAAGACCATTTTTTCCCGTCCACCGGGTTCCAACTTCCGACATCAGCGGCTCGAGCTTGTAGATGCTAAACGTCCGTGCCTTATAACCCTCACGGACGCATTGGCAAACAACTCTGCTCTTGCTTCCTACCCCAACAATGCTCGGGAGTGCTCTGAACTTTCCCCTTGTCGATGACCGCCCTGCAAAACGTCCGCGTGCCGAGCTCGATCCTTCTTCGCAGCAGTCCAAAGTGAAATCCTGCAGAGAGTGTAGGCGGCTGAAGCTCAAGTGTGATCGCGTTTTCCCGTGCCAGGTCGGTTGTCTCTCCAAAAGAAGGCTGGTCTGATGTGCTCCCAGAGTTGCTGCAAACGCGGGTGCGCCGAAATATGTCCAGAGGGTTAGCGCGAAAAAGCACTGTTCAAAATACTCGCTAAATCACAGCACAGGCGCGCTTCAAAGCGGTCGCGGTTCTCGATTCATCCTCGCAAATACTGAACAGTTACACGAAAAGGTGTTCGAGATTTAGTTGCTTGTATGGAAATACTAAACAGCCAAGTGCATCTAAAGATTACCCAGCTCAGCGATCGTGTTCGCCAGTTGGAGGACGGGCTCGAGGCCGTACACTCCGACAGCCCGTTGCTGGCCCCAGACCTCCGTCGAATAAAGACCTCGCAGGAACTCTACGTTCCGCCCAATGCCGCTTTGACCTCCGACGAGACTGGGCCCGTGGTGGCTCCCGACATCCTCCAACTATCAATTACCTTTCCGTTTCCGTGGTCCGTGGACCTCAAGATCCGCCAGCGTATTCGAGACGCTCTCCCTCCGCGTGCTGAGGCCCAAATTCTGTGCGAGGAGGCCCGCCGGAACGCTCTTTGGCAGCACGTACTAGTCTTCACGATCTCTTCGAGTCGCTGACCGTTTCTTGCAGATACAATCTTGACCCTTCACGGACCTTTCTCGATTTGCTCGTGCACAGCGTCTACACGACCCCAATCTCAGAGCTGTCTCCGCGCCGACTCGCCCTCCTCCTGATGGTACTATCGATTGGCTCCCTAGTAGATCTATCGCGGCCACTCGGGTCGCTTCACGGCGAGGCGTACCACCATCTTGCGCGTGCCGCAGTGTGCGAAATCCCTCTCATGGAAGAGCCCGATTTTGACGAGCTTCATGCGCTCTTCTTCATGATCTGGTACCATCTTGTGTTTTCAGATAATCGCAAAGCCGTCGGGTATGTTTTATTCACTCGGGATTGAACTATCATTAATTTCGCAGTTATGCGTGGAATTTATTAGGGTTCGTTGCAAAATTGGCCCAGGGACTCGGCCTTCGTGAGTTTTCCTTCTTCTGGACTCAGAACCTACCCCTCAGATCGTCCGTCTAGATCGCGAAGGCTCTCGTCTCAAGATGATCCCGGAAGAGTCTGAGCGGCGACGGGCAATATTTTGGGTGAGCATGCAGATCGTAGCGGAGGCGAATGATTCAACACCTACTAGGAACTGCTCAACTTAGATTGCCGCATGGTCAGTTGAACGCAGACACTGATTTCGAGTCGTCTAACGTTCCATGGCACAGAGCCTCTCACTTGGCCGTCCGCCGTCCCTTTCACTCTCTCATGTGGACACAAAACTGCCCGCATACACGGAAAGCACTCATGTCCCCAAAGATGAGATCCTATGTGCGCTAGCTCCTCCTCTCCTTAAGCAGTTTCTATAACCTCTGCTTTCCAGACCACGAGTGGAAGAACGCATTCTTCATCAAGTGTCTCTCCCCGATCTTGGAGGCCGTTGCGTCGGTGACACCGCCCGACTACAAGAACCTGTTGGAACTTGATGCCCGAGTTCGGGATTTTCATCCACCGGCGCAGCTCGCTGACTCAAGTGCAACTGCTCGCTTCATCGTGATGCAGCGCGCGCTCGTGGCTTCTGGGCGTGATATCGGTATGTGTCAACATGCTAATTTTCCGACTATGCTCATTCCCCATTTTTGCTCGACAGCAATCCTGCAGCTACATCGGCGGTGTTTCACGGAAGCGCTGAGCGGACAGTTCATCGACCTGCGCCACGCCTACGCACCCTCGGTGCTCGCTACGTACATCGGCGCGGCGTCCCTTATCGCGACGCTGGAGACACTGTTTGACCGCGAAGCGCAACTGAGTGCGCGCTTCCTGCATTTTTGGTTTAATGCGTTCTCCGCCACAGTACGCCTTTCCCAATTTCGATCAGAAGCGCTGAAGTCTGAGTGAATTGTTTAGGTGACGTTGTCCCTGTTCGTCTCCCGTGCACCCGCCACGTCGCTTGCGCCGTATGCGCTGCAGGACCTGGACCGTGTCTGCCGTCTCTTCCGACGCGTAGCGACGCTCTTACCGTTCAGCGCTAAGTCCCTTGTACGTCGTTTCCCGCTCTCTATTTCTCATTTCCTTTAAATTTAATTCTCCGCAGCCTATCATGGAGAAGCTCGCAGAGAAGGCTCGCCGGGCTTGCTCACAGTACTCCGCGGTCCCACCAGGCACTGCCGCGTCGTCGTCTGGGGTACAACTCCCCCCTGCCTTCCGCCAAGCACACCCGACGCTCGCACGGTATGCGGAAGAGATGACCTTTGCGCCGCCGCGCGTGCCGCTGCCGCACCCTCCACCGATGAACGGCACGAGCGCGGATGCGGAGACCTGGCTTCCTGATGTGTACCGCTTCGCGAGCATGGGCGTGGGCATCGACGAGCGATATCGGATCGGGGGGAGTGGGAATGGGAGCGAGGGCTTTGCATCGGCGCAGCCTACGCCGTTCATGCCCTCAGAGCCACGTATTGCGGCCAACGACGCGTTCAATTTCGACCACGGTGCGCTTACCGCGGAGCTTGCGGAGACGAGTTACATGGCGTGGTTCTAGTGGGTCCCAGGGCCTCGACCTTGTGGTTAAGTTTGCGCTGGCGAGCGTGTGTGGCTTGGCTTGATTTGTAGGGCGCCCGGGGTCTGGATGGGGTCGTCCCTCGTTTCGTTCCTTCTTTTTTCGCATGGCATGCATGATACATAGTTTGTTCTTGGTTCTGCACATTTGTAAATCTGTATACGCATCTCATACAATATATAAACTAGTCTTGAATAATTCTGTATAGCTTTGCAGCTTACTGAGTACTCAGTCTGACTACAGACGCCAAACGCGATCACGTGTGACATTTTGTCGCGTAACACCCCTATCTTTTGTGTGACCTCCAAACATATCTCGGCGCACCCGCGCCTACAACTCTGGGAGCAGCTTTTCCCCTCTTTTCCCTGAGAACACAGCCTACTTGGGCGGGCGTTGCGCGACATAAGCATAAGCATCAGACCCCTTCCCACGCGAACGGCTCTCATTCCTATCAACGCGCAGCTGAAGCAAGCCGGAGACTCGAAAAATCACACAGCACAACCAAGAATACTATAACAGCGGAGAGTTTGAACGATCGGTTACCAACAAAGTGCCACTGCAACCCCACAAGCCTTTACCGCTGCTTTGAAAGAATCCAGATGCGCAGGAGCAAACAATCCATCAGTGCGGGTTAAGAAAGGTTTGGGAAAGGTGATGTAAGTCGTGAAATCGATTCTAAAATTTCTTCGGCATGCGAGATGGGTTCAAAATGCGGGAACATCTACCGGGTCTGCCGCTCCATCCCGCAGTCTTGATTCTTACACGTCGGGGGTTGAAAAATCCGGAGGATGGCACTGAACCAGTGCGTCTCGAGTTGCGTATTTAGTTCGAGAGAGATTTCATCTTCGAGTCGAGTCGGTGACCCAGATGTTTATGCAGTAATGGAGCGCGGACAAGAGGGATCGGCCAGGAACTTGAAGAAGAGGCAACCAGGCAATTGTAGACCCAACTGGGCAAGCTGAACACAAAAAGGCTTGTTCGACTCGGGAGCCCCCCGAAATTGATTGCGGCTGATTGCGCGTGGATGTAGTAGCTTTGGGTAAAACGAGGCGGAAACGATCTGAAACTCAACACAGATCAACCGGAATCTTTACCGTTCTCTTATAGGGACCTCTGCAGTAATATATCCTCCTCGTCGTCGTCTCCGGAGCCAGTCGGGAACAAGAATTTCCCAACCCAAACTGCGGCACCATCTTTATACCTTGTTTTTTTTCCGATTTGAATCACAGGTTCAGTGTCGACAGTTTACACGACCGGCTCCGGACATTTACTCGTACTGAACGTCATTCGCAAACGGTACGAAAGCACTGAACGAGTTACCAACCGGACCTTGGTGATTCGCGATTTACACGTCCCACTCTAGTAGAGAAGGCGCGGTTTGCATAACGCTGAGTCCAGCATCTTTGGGGGAAATGGTGGGTTGAGAGAGTTCGGGAGGACCCAAACTGGCAGTGAACAGCGCAAGCATTTACCAGCAAATTGAAAGACGGTCTGTCTTGCGGAGATCTGGGGCCGACAATTGCCTTGCTCACGTCCCGCCTCCCAAGATCGAACACAAAATTGTCACGAGGACCAAGCGTTTCCAGTTTTTCGGAGCAGGAATGGGTCTGTGTCTGTACGGAGTGATGATATGGACCCACCGTGGACATAGCGCTCGTATTTCGTGGCATTTAGTGCAAAAAGCTGAGGGAAAAAAAACTGAGCTCGGTGGGTCGCTCGTGTGTCCTGTGCTAGCCACGGGTGATTTAGCAGGCCGCGCCTTCTACTTATTCCTGTGCATGTCGCCGTCGACCGCCGAAAATACGCATCTGCAACGCGAACGCGCCGCTAAGGCCGATACAATCACCAGAGCGCTGCGCCATTTCGCAGGGACGCCGGATGGGTAGAACTTCCTCCAAACCCAGAGCAGCCCAGAGCGATGAGACAGACTAATCGAATTAGGGATTCGAAGTGGCGTCTGGATTGAATTGGTTGCTTGCTTGGATCTGGGTTTATTGTATAGCCCCAATGGCAGTACAGGGAGACATTGGGTGCTGAGAGCAAGATACAGTCCAGCACTGTGTCCAAAGATACCAGTGGGCCAAGTGGCGGATGTGGTTCAAGTTGAAGCGGGAATCACAAGCACTAGACGGGTCAATACAGTGAATAGCCGGGTGATGCAGCGCTCAGAGTTTGAAATAAAAAGAATTGTTGGCTTCGTTCCAGTCCGACGCTGGCATGCTCAGGCTGACCTCCCGCCTAACCCGACGCTCGATTACAATGCCTCCCGCCCGCAAGTCATCCACAGAGGTCCCTCCAAAGGGCTATGCCATTGACCCGTCTGCTGGCCCGATGCTCCGATATCAGGCATCTCTACCCAGGCTGCCTGTCCCGACAATCTCCTCCACCGCACACAAATACCTAGAGTCGACCCGCCCCCATCTCACCCCGGCTGAATATGCTCAGACAGAGGCCGCCGTCCACGCCTTCATGCAGTCCGACCAGTCCGCAGAGCTCCAGAAGCGCCTCGAAGCCCGTGCAGCAGAGCCCGGCATGCTCAGCTGGCTGAGCGACTGGTGGAACGACGCTGCGTACATGGGCTACCGCGACCCCGTCGTCGTTTTCGTCAGCTACTTCTTTGTCCACGTCAACGACCCTCTACGCACCACGTCCGCTCAGCGCGCCGCCAGCCTCATTAAAGCTATGCTCCCCTTTAGAAGCATGACCGAGTTCAAAGAACTAGAACCCGAAAAGGTCCGCGGTGCACCCCTCTGCATGGACTCGTACAAGTGGCTGTAAGTCTTGCAATCGATTTCTTAATAATTATTGGCTAACGAAGGCCCAGTTTCCACTCTTCCCGATACCCTGCTAAACCATCGGATACCGCCCGCAAATTCGACCCAGCTACCCATAATCATGTTGTCTTTGTCCGCAAAAATAAATTCTATACCGTCCCGCTGGCCCATGCTTCCGGCCAAGAACTCTCCGCCGCCGAACTGGAGACGTAGGGTTTACCGTTCATCTTCTGAAATTGAGGCTAACAAATTTGCAGACAAATCCAGCGCGTTATTGAGATGGCTGGGGAGGTCGCCGCGACTCCCGTAGGCGCTCTTACCTCCGACAATCGCGATCACTGGACCGATGCCCGGGAAGCTTTGGTGGCTGCGTCTCCGGTCAACGCCGCCAGTCTAGAGGCCATCGAGAGCGCGATGATCGTTGTGTGCCTTGACGACTCCAAACCCGTTACCCGTGAGGAGATCTCCACGGCGTGCTGGGTCGGCGATGGCCGCAACCGCTTTTACGACAAGCACCAGTGTAAGTCTCCGTCCCTCCCTCCGCCCAGCCCCCTCTAACTCCGTCATTGCAGTGATCGTATTCGACAACGGACGCTCCGGATTCCTGGGCGAGCACTCTTGCATGGACGGCACGCCGACGCTGCGCATGAACGAATTCATGCTCGCTACCCTCGCCCTCGGCAAAGCGGACCTCGGCACCCCGACCGGCGAAGCGCTCCCCGCCCCCACCGAGCTCCCCTTCGAGCTCAACGCCACCACGCGTGACCTCGTCACCGGCGCCGTCTCGCGCTTCGACGCCCTCGTCGCCGCCCACGAGCTGCACGTCCTGCACTACGAGGGTTACGGCAAGGAGGCCGTGAAGCGCTTCGGCGCCTCGCCCGACGCGTGGGCACAGCTCGTCAAGCAGCTCGCGTTCCACAAGATGTTCGGGCGCCCGGGCATCACGTACGAGAGCGCGCAGACGCGCAAGTACCAACTGGGCCGCACGGAGGTGATCCGGAGCGCGAGCAGCGAGTCGCGCGCGTGGGCGGAGGCGATGCTCGATCCGAAGGCGGACGACGCGCAGCGGGTGGCGCTGTTCCGCAAGGCCGTGACGCGGCACTTGCAGTACGCCGCCTGGGCGGCGGACGGGCAGGGCGTGGACCGGCATTTGTTCGGGCTGAAGCGGATGCTGAGGGAGGGCGAGGAGGTGCCGGCGTTGTACCTCGACCGCGCGTTTGCCAAGACGAACCACTGGGAGCTGAGCACGTCGCAGCTGACCTCATCGTACCTGGATGGGTGGGGCTACGGGGAGGTCGTGCCGGATGGGTATGGGCTGGCGTATGCGATTGGGGATCGGCATATTCGGTGGACGATCACGAGCGCACGGGGGGATGGGGCGGCGTTGAGGCATTATTTGGCGGAGGCTGCGACGGAGCTGCGGGATATGATGGAGAGGGCAGTGAAGCTGGAGGAGAAGGAGAAGGCGGGCAAGGCGAAGCTTTGAAGAATAAAGTACTATTTAATAATTTATTGGGTTCAGGACGTTCCCCCTTCAGTACACCGTGCTTGAAGTTGTCGAGACATTCAACACCATGCAAGTAGGGCGGTTCCTCATGCCTCATGCCGCGAGAGTTGTTTGCAGGTCGAATGCCACTTCGGCTTTTTCGGCACTCGCAGCTGTGATGTGATCATGATCGACTGATGAGCTCTCTTCCTTCGCATTTTACAAGCCTTTATCGTCTGTTCCTGCGCACTTCCTCGGCGTCCGTCTTGCACCAAAAGAAAGCCACTACTTCCATCCGCAAATTGTGGAGACCCGTGTTCGAAGATGCGGCTAAAGTAACTAATAAGCTCCAAGCCAATTCCTTGTCCCCGACCCATCGCCACGACCTTGAACTTTGGTTGCAAGCCTGGCACCTGCGCAGTAGGCAGTCCTCCAAGTCCACTCTTCACCTGACCCAATCGTAAATGTAGTCGACAACACCCTGGCGTTGCTCTACACTGCGTCCAAGTCTCACGGCGTTCCCCATCAGCTCACCCGAAACCTCGCATTTTTGGCGCGCAGTGAGCAGCTGCGCCTGGACTCTGTGAAGCGCCCCAAATGGGATCCGGACCTGCCTTCGGGCTCCCCGGAATACCGGCCTTTGCATGAGGACCAGCACTCGAAGCAACTACGGATTCAAGAGGAGGACGCACATGGCGCGTGGGACGCTCTTGAGGAGGTGGTCAGGATGGCAGAGGGTAGAAATGAGCTTTCGTTGGGGAAGGTGGTCCTCAAAGTGCCGAGCCTAGTCCTCACAAGTCGTCCCCAAACCGGGTCATAGTTGTCGTACGAATATCTCTTTTAACCAGTGTCATCTTTGCTTTAACCGCGGTCTGCAGTGGTCGTAACCTTTGGCTACACTCGACCCTAACAGAGCGTCTAGTCCTCCCCTTCTCCTGTCCACGGCGACCCTGCGATCAGGTCCAACGAGGTCCAACCCACCCCTACATGTCCGTAGTGAATTCAAATGAAAGGAGCCAAATGAACTCCTTTCAGTCCCAGTAATTTATTCACACTCTCATTCCGCTGGGCAAAAATATATACACGAAGGGTATAAGTAGGTAGGAATGCCGCAGCAATACGTCCTCCTCCCCTCAACCCTACCCACCTCAACTCATCGGGCTTAGCTGTGCTTCGCACGACCTTCGCTTCCCCCGACCCCCACCTTTATTCTCTTCGTCGAGGCGACCATGTACGCCACCATTCGGCCCAGTGCTAGCAAGCCAAAAGGCTTCCAGGTTCGTTAGGCGCGTCGCTGTCCCTTCCCATCCTCACCCCGTATCCCTGCCGTAGCTTCAAGGGCAGCAAGGTGCCCTCAAAGTCAACCTTGGCGCACCATTCAACCTCCTCTTGAAAGCCGACTCCGACGCCGACACGCCTTCCCCCCTCTCCATTTGTTTCGATATCCCGAAATCCGCCCCCTCCCCCCTGCGCGCAACATCCACTGAGTGGACCGACTCCGACTCTGACTCGGAGCCCGAATCCGATTCTGACGTGGACGACGCGCAGGTCATCGTCATTCTCTCCGACAGCCCCTTCTACACCCCTCCCTCCCCTCCGGAGTTCCAGACGACCTTCGAGCTCCCCCCTCTTCCCCCTGCGTCTTTTGAGTCGGACAGCGTGGCCGCGCAGTTCCACGCTGAGCTCGGGCACATACTTCCGGAGGAGGTGCAGAAGGACCTCTTCCTCATCGACGAGGAGTCTCTGCGGCAGATGGACGACGAGCTGTTCGCTGCCCCGATGGACGCGTTCATCGATGTATGCCTCACCCGCCTGCGTCCTCCTACCCCAGCGACTCAAGCACCCGAGTCCGAAGACGCTTCGGTGAGCTTTGTTTGCCCTATCCCCTCGCTCCGCTTTGCCTGACTTCTCGCGTATCAGGCCTCTTGCCCGACGTACTACCTCGCATCATACCTTGACCCGCAGCGATACGCTGACGCCGTGTTGGCCCCCGCGATCCGCGCGCTCTTTCAGAAACGCACGCTATCAACGTGTCTGCAAGTGGGTCCCGCCGTTGCGCGACAAATTACACCTTTCCTTTAGAATCACCCTCCTTTATATCACCACCCTCCTTTATACCACCACCCTCCTTTATACCACCACCCTCCTTTATACCACACTCCTTTAAAATTATCTTTGCAAATATACCGCCCTTCGTTTGATTAATTCTTTACCTACTTTAACACGCACTCCGATAATTTACTCATCTCTTCATGTTCCTGCCTTGTTGGAACCCATGATGCCACCGGCTACAGCCCGATTCTCGATTGCGGTTTCTGCAAGTGACCACATATCGGGGAGACCAAAGTACGACGCCGCCCAAGCTGCGAGTAAATCGACGCGTCGATCCTGCATGACGAGTCTGCGATCCTCCTCAGGATCCAAGTCGAATGGGGGATCCATCTGAACGACGAACACACGGAGCGACGGGCAGACTGAGCACACGAGCGCCGTATACTGTGCGCCGAGATCCCACCGCGACTCCCCGAAATCCAGGGCAAGGTGAGTTAGATGGGGGAGAAACTGGAGGGTGGACATGCGTTCCGTCACAGTGACATTAGAATTGTCCCGAGGCCAGACGACGATGTGCAGGTGAGTGAGGTTGGATAGCCACCCCGCCGACGAACCGTGCCCAGCAGCTGTCGGGACTAGTATTCGCGAGAGATGGGCAAACTCCAATGAGAGGCGGCAGAGGGGAAGGCGCTTGACAAGAGTGATGAATTCTGGGAATTCAGGCGCGGTGATGAAGTCAACCCAACAGGCGAGCATCTCTATTCCCGCGCAGGCGGCCAGAATGCGACATGCGTTGGCGGCTGAGACGTAGAATGTAAGACTCAGTATCTTGACGGCCGAGAAGAATCCGGGAGGCTTTAGATTCGAATCGACGAAGGTCAAAAACAGCTGCGCGTGGCGTCAATGGTCACCAACCCGTAGAAGATGGGGTCAATCCTGGGGGTATTCATGGTGAATTTCCGCAACGAGCAGACCAAGACGTATCTACCATGTCTGAACACGGCGCGCAACCATGCAGAGTGTCAATTTCAGAACTGCATTCTGCGGGTCGAGTCTGAACACCAGTTCAAAGATCTCTCGTTCGAGTTCGAAGGGCAAATCTGGCATATGGAAAGACCTCACGATGGACGAGCACAGAGAGCGGATGCCGAAATGATAGTCTGATGCGCCATCGGGCCACCATTCGCACTCTGCAGCGCTCTCTCGAATACAACCCTGAATAGTGACTGCCGTAAATGTTGAACCGTGGGAGAAGTCAGACAAGGGACGCAACGCGTCAACAAAGCGACCTTGTTTTTTTCTGTCGACGCGACTCTTGTACTTTGCCAGCTCTTTCGACCGTTTTTAGACCTGTCTGATATCTCCCCTTCTAGAACCCAAGATGCTCTTGTACTCCCGTCTCCAGGACGCCCAACGCCTCCTGCATATAAACAGGCAAGGAGCGTTCTTCATGCTCTCACCGCTACCCACCCACCATGGGTAACACTCTGGCCAAATCTCCTCAGGAGTACGCGCTAGCCACAGCACAAAGCACCGAGAAACAACGACAGCTCATTCTCCAACCCGCTCCCTCACCGCCGCCACCACCAGGGTATTGAACGCCGTGGAATCTCAGTTGGACTCGAGCGCTCATCCCCTCCCCCCAGATACGTTCGCATACATTTCCACACCGACCTATACCGCATTTACGACCACGCACCTCCCGACATGGTTGCAGACATTCCTTTGTGTCGCTCTGGTGGTCTGGATCTCGAGGTCGTGAAACAGCAGTGGGGACTCGAAACATGTCTGGTATGCGTTCATAGAACTCTGCTCCGTGGCGGCTCCTCTATCCTTTATTAGCCAGTCGATCCTCTGCGATGGAAGCCGTTTCAGCCCACCCACTCAGATTACCTCTCCGCCGTTGCCGTTCAGGTCCTCTCTCACCAACAGGGATGTATCAAATTTATCGGTGTGTTTGTTGACCTCCGGCGGATACCCTTCCCTGACCACCGAGGACAGAGCCCACCGTTTCCCACCAGACGTTATTGAAACGCCAAACGCGCGACGTTGTCGTCGGCGTAGCCAGCCTTCTCCAAATGATGTGCCGTCGGTCGATGGATATGGTCGCCCAGTGTCTTGAGGACGACACCCCACTGCCTGCCTTGTATCGCCGCGCATGTCGGAAGATTCCGCGTTTACCAAAGTTTACCGTCTCATGGGAGGACATGCTCAGTATTTTTATTCTGTGTATGTGGATCAGTGCGGGCGTCGCCACATGGGGAGGCTACGTCGAATGGGCACCGAAGGAGCGAGCGAGAAACTGGGTGTACACTGGATCATTTTCGCTATGACTGAATCGTACATTATGCCTCCATGTCCAACTATGCCTTTATGTTCAATTATGCACACCTTTACTCCGCTACTGAGCCACTCCGAGAAACAAATTTTAGCGACTAGATCGTCGTTAGTACAAGTAGCGGAAGCCCTTCCTCTTCTCCAGCGCCTGCTCGTAGGTGATCCCCTCCAGAATAGCCGCCTCCTTCACCCGATTTTCGTTTGCGCCTTTCATCGCAACCCGCTCATCTCCATCCAGCCGCAGATTTTGGCGCACAAGATACTGTCGGATTCCTGGACCTCGATTGAAGGGTACCCATCAAACACCAGTGAATGCAGCAGGCGCACCGAGTGAAATCAATGCGCTGAGGACGAGACTACCGAGCGAGATGCCCATGGACTGATGATATTGCGGGCCCCACACGGATTTCCATGCGTACGAGCCCATGCTACATACAATTGGCTTTTGTTAATCCGGATCCGGGTTGAAATGCACAGAGACTTACAGGGTGCCCACATTTCCGACACCATTCACGATGCCGATCGCTGCCGCGCGTTTGCTGGGAATCCTAACTGAGCTGCCGGGAAAGAGAAGAGGCGGAATGAATATGCACGCGGGTGGCCGTGGAATTGCATTGGATACCCAGACGAGCGTCACGGCAGATCCTACCAATGATGTCTTAAATTGAAAAAAATGCAACCATGTTGAAAAACAAGCGGTACTTGCCGACATTGCCGAAACTCATCAGGAACATGCTGAAGTACCGTGCTCCCGTCGCGTTTGTGGAGAGGCTGATTATGAAACCGACAGCGACGGCCGCCCACCAGCCAGTGAGATGGAAGAACCGTTCGCCAGTTTTATCTGCAGCGTATCAGTTGGCGAGGATGAATCGAGCTACCGGCAATTTGCAAACCCGCATGCCAGGCATTCAGCCAGCACAAGGCACCGGCAAGCATCCACGGAGGTCTGTGAGTTGTCCGGTGAGTTGCTGGGATAAATGGAGGCGCATTACGTACGCTGCGAGTAACAGACTAATCGTGGTTGAGAAACCGAGAGTTGCAGTGAGGCTAGACAGAAAATAGGATTTGAGAAAAATGATTGAAGCTCAGACTGTCCAGTGCATACGTCGGGAAGAACGAGCCAAAGCTCAGCCCCAGGAGCTGAGAGGTAGTCATAAGTGCGAAGGCCCACACAAGAGGATCTCGGGCTGCCATCTTAAGGCCGGCGAAAGGACTGATGAATGGTTAGCTATGCGTAAGTTACGACCAGAAAGTGAACTTGCGTGTCTATTTCAGTGTCCTGGTCCGCCTCGCCGACGTCCTCTGCAAGGCGCGCCTGAGCCAGTCGGCGTTCGTCCCCAGTGATCCATCGTGTATTATTTGGCTGTTAGAATTTGCATCAGTCACGGAAAATTCGAGTGGCCAAATCTCCAAACATAGTCTGGTAGCGCCCATCTAGAAGGTAGTGGTTTAAGTAGGGCCACGAGGAAAAAATGATGAGACGAACAAGCTAAGGATGCCGACGATTATCGTGATAGAGCCCTACACAATATCAACACAGAGTGCCGGACAACCTTGGAAGAAGAGAACCTCGATGAAGAATAACCTGACAAATTCCATTCAGCACAACTCCGAGTGGCATTGAAAGCCATACCATCGCCAGGCGCGAATACCGCGCTTTCCGTCCATGTTCTTTCCGAGTATTCCGGCGGCGATTAACTGCAATAGTTCAATATGATTCTCGGGTTTTACAACCACACTCACGGCACCGAATGCATTCGAAAGGAGGAGACCGCTGTATAATATTGCAGAGCGGAAAGCGAGTTCCTGAAGGTTTCGTTTGGGACCACCTCGAACCAACCAAAAATGATACTTGTTACGCACCTTTTTGGTGTACCAACGCGACAACAGATAAATTGCTGGCGCAGGGTTGGTTGGTAAGGGAAGATTGTTGAAAATTTATTTCACCTCCAGGATAGAAAGCGGCCTGTTGAGCTCGGATTAGCGATGTCCAGACCGGGTTGAAAGAGGTACCTCGGGCAAACCGACGAAGAATCGGCATGCTAACATTCCACTGTATCCCTTCGTGATCTGCGTTGCATTTAAAGATTGACCGAATAGCGGGATTTAATGGAAGTCTCACGCCGGTAAGGGCGCTAGTCAGACCCCAGGCTATCACGCAACCTCCAATGTACCACGAAGGTCTGCAGCGGTTGTTGGCGTTGCGTATTGAACTAATGCCTTTCACTTGCCTTGTAACGTGATTGAGGATCTAGGATTGACTTAGACAGCTGGCGGAGGATTGGGATAGCGTAGATACCATGTTGGATGGGATTGACGCGGGACAATACGACGCAAAGAGGATCGAGAGCACTACGGAGTACTGGAGGTCTGCGATGTTGAAAAATTGGACCGAATGAATTAAATCGTTACTTGGGCTACATACCTGATAGTTTCAAATCCTGCTCCAGACCTTTCAAGCGCGCCGTTGTAATGCCGTTCCTCTAAATCGGTCAGCTTCCATTTCTGGACCGAGTGTGGGCACTCACATCGATGTAGTTCAGGATAAAAATAAGGAAAATCATCGGCAGGAGCCGCATATCCAGCTTGCGCACAAGCCGCCGTTCCGCGGCCAACCGCTGAGGAGACCCGATTTCAGACAGACCATGGAGGGCGGTAGAGAACTCTTCCGCGCGTTCTTTGCGTTCGAATGAGCCTATCTCTTCAGTCATCGGGACGTGGGAGAGGAGAGAGGACCCGACCGAGAGTCTTCTTATGTATGGATCTTGAGCCCGGTAGGAGCTATAATTGGCTGGCGGCCACTCAAAGGGCGTCGAGGACCGCGGTTCGCGGTATCCGGAACATATGGTCATGGGGAGGAGACTGGGCTAGAGTCCATTCAAAGGCATTCATCCTTTGACGTCCAAATCAACAACTTTTCACCCTCCATTACCCACGGAGATTGCAAACTGTTGCGCGAGCTCTTGGCTTTATTTCTTTGTTGACCGGCTTCCGATCCCGCGATAGTGTTGAGTTTTATAAAGGCATTTTGCTCACCGGAGGACAGTCTGTGCCTGGAAGAATCGGACCGTCCAGGAAGTGTGCTTTCTGATGACAATACCAGTAGTTTTTTGAGGTCGATGAGCGGGCCCCGATGGCATGCGCGAGCATTGGGTGCACACAAGAGGAACCCGAGCCTGGAGAGGGTGTTTTTTGTTTGGGTGCTGCGAGTTTTCGTGGTTGTTGGTTGAAAAGATTGCCATCAATCGCCTGCTGTCACAAGCCCGTGCTCGCGTTACGCCTTTACCAACAACCTCCATGTCCATCGATCTGACGCTCGACCGGATCCAGCGCCTTACGCGCCATCTTCCTTCATACACGCGCCCTACCTGCCATATCGCCGGCACAAATGGAAAGGGCAGCGTGTCTGCTCTCGTGTCCTCCATGTTGCTCACTTCAAACCCACCACTCTCCGTCGGACGATTCAATAGCCCCCATCTCATCTCCGTTAACGACTGCATTGTCATAAACGGAAAGGGCGTGTCTACCGAGGTCTACGAAGAAGCCCGCGCGGAGGTAGAGCGCGCCGATACGGAGCACAACATCGGCGCGAGCAGCTTCGAGGTCCTCACGCTGACCGCCCTCTTGATCTTCGAGCGTGCGCAGCTCGACGTTGTCGTCCTTGAGGCGGGTATGGGTGGACGGCTGGACGCTACCAATATAATCCCGGACGAGTGTGTTCTCGTCTCAGCCTTGACGGCGGTCGACTTGGATCATCAAGCTTTTCTGGGCGCCTCCATCTCTGCCATCGCCACGGAGAAGGCGGCCATTGCCAGGAGGGGAAAGCCGTTTATATTGGGTGGACAAGCGCACCCAGAAGTCGAGGCTGTTGTCGCAGACGTCGTCAATGCGGCCGGCGGAGACCTCCTCTATGCCTTACCGGTCCTTTCCCGTCCCTGGGATGACGCGGTCGATGGTCCCATGCCGCCGGCGTTCTCATTATCTGCTACTCCATTCGTCCCTCCCCAGCCAGTTCCCGTGCGCTTCTCGATGCCGTGCTTCGAGCACCCGGTGTTCGCCCTGCTGCCATTGTATGGCGAGCACCAGCTCGACAACCTGGCGGTCGCGGTCTCCGTCGTTTCCGCTGTTTTGATGAACCCCGCCTGGGCTTCCATTCGCCCTCGTTTCAACAACGCCGCCATAGCCTGGGGAATCAAGGCTGTAGAGTGGCCCGGGCGACTCTCATTTCACAGAATAGACTCTCCTTCTCTTCTCGTGCTCGCAGACGGCGCGCACAACGCAGCGTCGGCTCAGACATTGGCGGCATATTTGGCGGACCAGCTCCATGGTGGCGAGCGCCCAATATCCCTGACATTTATTCTGGCGCTGTCCCACTCCCCACCCAAGACACCCCGCGAGACTCTCGCTCCACTCCTGCCTTTCAACGTTCAGCAGGGTGTGCAGGTCGAGGTGAATGTTGCGCTTCTGCCTTTCACGCCGCCAGAGGGGATGCCCTGGGTGAAACCAGTGCCGCCCGCAGAGCTGCAGGAGGTGGTGGGGAGTCTGGCCCCTGGATTGGCGACGTGGGTGTATGCGGTGGATGCGCCCGGGGGCCTGCGGCGTGCCCTCGATTGGGCTGCGGAGCGACAGGCAGGAAAGGAGGGTCTGGTTGTGGTTGCGGGGAGCTTGTATCTCGTCGCAGATTTTTATAGACTCGAAACATGAAAGCGCCTGACCTTAAATTTACTGGTTAAGAAAAATTGGCTAGCCGAATATCCATTCCACCAGGGAAACCTGTTGGAATTTCCTGCGATTTAAAAGTGCATTTTCTGAAGCGGAAAGTGCCGAGCGTGATGTGACCGGGTTCCGTCACACCACCTCCCATTCGCTTGCAAGACGGCGGCTGCCTGCGTTTGGCGCCAATGTCCTTCGCCATCTCCACCAACGACCGCTCCCAGATCAACTCCATTCACAATCCACCGCCCAACTTCCGAGACGCGTCGGAAGGGTCGACGAAGCACGTCCAATCACGTCTCTACTATCGAGCTCATAATAATTCGAGTTCCAGATTTACCAAACCACCAACCCGGATCCAACCCCCTAGTAATCCGTCGCGGGTAAGTCAGTCAATTCCTATGTCTTTACTGCCATTTATTTTCCGCAGCACATCCCCAGCGGCGCCAATCCTTTTTCAGTAACTCGTATGACAGACGGTATTGGCCGGGGAAGAGGCAACCAGACCGCTCGAGCGACCGTGACCGGTGCATATAACAGCAACAGAAGCAACAACGGCCAGCCACCTCACAAGAAAGCCAGGCATGACACCCAGACTCCTAGGGCTAGGAAAAAGGTTTCGACACCTTCGACTTGTGCGTGTTGAGTATCCGCGCTCTTCCCAACGACTGTTGACCGCCGAATAGCTGGAAACTCGCGCCCGGGAAAGCAGGGTTTAGGCCGTCCCGACGATACAGACGTGATCATAGTTGACGATGACTATGAGGACATCGGCGAACGCGTCGGGGACGATCCGCTCAACATTCGGTCAAACCGGTCTCAATCTGTTCCCATATCTCAACGTTCGGTTCCAGATGGCCCCTCCACTGCCCGCCTCCGACAAACGCTGCCACCGCTAGCTCCGGAGTCGGACCCCATCGAAGCCTTTTCCGATTCTGTTGCAGACAAAACCAAGGAGAAGTTCCATGGGAGGGTTCACCAGGCAGTCCAGCAACTGGAACTCAAGAACACCAGTAACGAAACCCACCCGATACGTGACTTAGCCAAGATGCAGTCGCAATCCGTCAAATCGAGGATGAAACCCAAGGTATATCGTAACCATTGCTTTGTGTTCTACGCCGACTCACTGGCGCTAGAATGCAACCTCTGGTCCTAATGCACCGGTCGTAACTACCGAACGACCCAAGAAATCTCAGGGTGCATCGAAAAGCGGACCGTTTTTACCAGTCAAAGCGTGGTACCTTGGCCGCAAACTTTTTGACGGACCCTATGTTGTCCAGTGGACTCCCGGTGGCAAGTTGATTATTCGAGCGGGTGACGATCCTGCCGCTCTTTCGAAACATACGGAGGAGGTCGATTTAGGTTGGTTCGCGAAGAACGTGGAGGTAAGACACGAGTCGGCGACAATCAGTATGGTGCCATGAGCTGATTCTATATCCCATAGTTAGTTGAACCCAGGGAGAACTATCAAAATAAAATCTTCGCGATAGAGACATTCGAAGCGGACAAAAAGCAGAAGGACTCTCGGAAGGCTTTTGGTTCACAATACTCTTCCTATTTCAAACTGGGTGCGTTTCCATGAAGTTCAGGGTATATGTGATTTGAGCGCAAGGGTAGGTAGCACGTCGCGCGGTGAGGGTGATATCGTGGTTAAATTTGACAGCGGATCGCCATCGTGGACCGAGGAATTCTACGAACTCTTTATCACTTGGCTAAAGAGCAAGGTCGAGCAATGCGAAGTGCTACGGTCCGTCTTCACCGATGATCTACTTTTGCGGTGACTCATCTCTATGCAGCGGCAAAGCCATTAACACTAGATGGGATGGGGCGAGCCGAATGTCTTTACTCCAAGACACACGGCTCAAAAGAGAAGGAAACGTTCCATCCGAGGTCTCTAAAGCACCTCGAGCGAAAACACCTGCCATTCCGGGATTTCCGCTCGTCAACGACTTCTCTCCGCCTGCATCCATATCTATGGCAATCGGAAACACGGCCAAGATGCGACCCAAGCATCAGGGCGGTCCGAACACGCCAATAGAGGTTGGCTCCCCCACGCGTCCCGCTCCTCGACCACTGAAGTCCGTCTTGCTCCACGTTCGGTGTTCGCGAATGGCTAACGAGTTGTTGTTGCAGTAGACCTGCCGAGTCGGCCACCGCTGGCGGAGGGCTTGAAGCCGTTCGGCGCTCGGCCAGACAATCTGTCGCACCCCAGCGACCGTATACTGATCCTGACGAGGTGTATGTAAAGACAATGAAGATTACTAGCGACTGCGCTCATCCTTTCACACAGGATTCTGGTGTATCCACCTGGTCAGACGGGAGCGGTGAATATCACCAACGGCGACCTCGCACGACTGGCCCCGGGTGAATTCCTCAACGACACGCTCATTGAATTCGGTCTCAAGTAAGAGGGGACACATCTCGAGTTTCATTGACTGATTCCTTCCCAGACTCTGGTTGCAAGAGCTTGAGAAAACGGACCCGGAGTTGGTGAAACAAATACATGTCTTCAGCTCCTTCTTTTACAAGAAGCTCAACAAGAAGAAGTAAGCTTTCCCACTTATCGTTCGCCCTCGCTCATTCTCCCCAGCCCTCGGGAAGGTTACGAAAGTGTGCAGAAATGGACTTCAAAATTCGACTTATTCGACAAGAAGTACATCGTAGTCCCCATCAACGAGAAGTGAGCAACCCAATCAATGCAGGCTCAACACGCTAACGAACGTTTTAAGTCTCCATTGGTATCTCGCCATAATATACCAGCCCGAGCATACCCTGAAGCCTCCGCCTCCGGCGAAGACTCCGTCGACTCGACGGAAAACGCGTCTGGTTTCCGAACAATCTTCAGAGGTTGCGTCCCCATCTCGTCCGGATACATCCAGGCCGCCAAATTCCAAGGCCAGCAGTGTGACTCGTCGTAGCCCGACACCGGTCGACGAAACTGGCGGTGGATCTGGCACGCTTTCCCCCAGTAGCGACATGCAGGCCGAAGCCGAGGTGATGAATGGCTTGTCCATTTCGGAGGACGGCGGATCGCCAATGGCGGACCAGCCAGCGTGCGAGACCGACGGCGAGGATTCCTTGTTCGGGCCGGAGGAACCCATGGATGTCGCCGACGCTGCGATGGACGTCGACGCCGCGGAATCCTCCGAGACGCCTCGTGAACTTCCGGCGGCCGCGGGCTCGGAGGAGACGTTGGACGATGGTGGGTCGCATACCGCGAGCGAAGGGGCGGCGGACTTGGAGATCATCGAGGTCGACAACCACCCCGAGGCTCCAGAAGTCATGGATGTCGATGCGCATGTCGACCCTGATGAATCCATGGATCCCCTGGACCTCTTCGCCGACGAGGAGCCTCGACCTGCCCCCACCGTCACGGAGACAGTCAAGGCCACCCAATTCTATGGCTCCTCGGCAAAAGCGCGAGGGAAGCGGAGGACGATTTCTTCTACGTTTGATACCTTTCCGCCCCAGCAGACACAGGAAGAGACGTTTCCCGACGCATACGAGGAAGAGGTGGAGGATGTTGCGGTCGAGGGACACCCCTCGTGCGTTCTCCCTTTGCGTTCTCCGATGCTTTGTCTGACACCCGCTTAGAACATATGTCTTTACATTGGACTCTTTAGGGAGCCGACACCCCAAGGTGATCAACGTATTGGGGCAGTACCTCCAGTTTGAGGCACTGGAGAAGAAGGGCATACCTATAGAGGAGAGCAGCAAGCCGATAGGGAAGGCTGCGCTCGTGAGTTGGTTGTTCTGTCCTCCACGACTACGTTTTCACCCTCGTCTCCTCAGGTCCCTCATCAGCCGAATTTCTGTGACTGCGGGATCTATCTCCTGCATCTCGCTCAAACCTTCATATCTGACCCGTTACGTTACTTCAACCTCATCACGGTGCGTGTGTTTTTCCAGGCTGAGTGCGAGCTCACTGACAACTTATCGGCGCAGGCGACGAAGAAGGGTGTCCCGAATTCTTTGGACCGCCAGCTTGAATGGAACGACGACCAGACCAAGGTTCGCCGCCAGGAGATGGCTGACCGGATTTTGGATCTGTCGCGCGAGTGGAAGAAGAATCGCGCAGCGCAGATCAAGAAGACGGAGGAGGAGGTTGTCGAGTCATCCGACGACGAGGTCGATATCGTCGACACCACGCCTGCGCCGCCGCTCAAGACCCCCAAGGCGGTCAAGGCGATGCGGTTGAGGGGATGAAGGAGACGCCCTGATGGATTTTGTTTTATTTCGCATACTGCTCTGCCGCATTGTACACACTCACCGTTCAATTGTTGCTACTCTACTCTGACGCGTACATATTCTCCCAAAAGACGACTTAGATAATATGTATTGTACTAAACCGGCCCTCGTTATTATTATCCCCCTTTTTTGGTTTAACGTTCCTGTCGGAGGCTATAAAGAGGACCGAATGCGAGACTCGGACTGGGAAACGCCTCCCAAGTTTTGAATCGGGACTTGTCGGAATCGCAACCGCAATAGGCCGGCCGCTTATCTGTTCGTTTATTCCCACGATTGGACGGACGTTCAATCTACTTGCATATGACCAACCCAACTCCGCGTTCTATGCCCTCGCTGGCTTGTAAAGGCTTGCAGTCACTCTGAGGTAAATTCCAGCAGGCATCATTAGCGGCGGCCTATCTTTCTTGAAGCTCTCGCGGGAAATCTCCTCTTATCTCCAATAACGGCTTCTTTATTCACGCTGGTACCAACATGGAATTCGAATCCTACGCTTATCTTGTGGAAGTCCAGATAACGGCGACACTTAAGCTTAGGCTGCTTCTTTTCTGTGACTCTCCATGTCTCTGTCTCCCGCGGATGAGCCTCACACTGGCACTTTGCCAGAGTTGACCGACTCGAAGTCCCCTAGCACGAACTCAGGCGACAAGGATGTGGAGAAGGAGCAGGTTCTCGAAATCGACGCAGACGAAGACGACGAAAGCATTGGGGTAATTGAGAAAGCGGAGGATGTAGCAATCCAGGTAGGCCAAGATCTTTGGTTTCTTTCCGAATTATTCAGCACTTCCAGATTCTTTCGACGCACGATGATCCAAGCTTGCCATCCATCACGTTTCGCTCAATAGTTCTGGGGCTGGGTTTAAGTGCGTTTGCGTCGGTGGGTGATAGATTTAGGTTCATTGGAGATTTTATGTTCAAGGCCATCGATATATAGGTTCTTGGTTAGTTTCTTATCCACCATGTCCAGTATTGTCGCTGATTCGCGAAATAAAGCGACAATCTATACCTTCAAGGTTCGTGAACGAGTTAATCTGTGCATGCGGGCAGCTGAATGGTCCTTAGCCGCAAAATGCTACGTGAGTATCTGGCTCGGTGGTATCTCGGTAGTCCCGTTGAGAAAACGCTAGCGTCTCGCAGCTGTTCTGTCTCATCATTGCATATGTGCTCGGTACGGCCATGCACAGTGAGTTTTATTCCATCCCTCTGGATTCATCGGCAATCGAGTCTATTCTCTCAGGTCTCATGCCCAGCCACGGCTCTTGGCGCTACCTCAATCCTGGTCCGTTTAATTTGAAGTGCGTACTGGAGCAACTTCCTTCGAATCCTTCTGAATATTTGACTGCAGGGAGCACACGGCCATAGTCATCATGAGCTCAACCGCCTCGAATGTCGCGACCGGGATGGAGATCATCGCTGCTTTGGATCTTTTCTACGACATCAGACTGAACGCCGCAGTTGCAGTCTTCCAGATTTTTGCGACGCAGATGGTGGGTTACGGTATAGCTGGCGTTTGTAAGTGTGGTCCCTCGGCCCCAGATAAGCTTGTCCCATATCCATTCACAGTGCGGACCTTCCTCGTATATCCGACATAGTATGCCTTCCCCAGTCAGTCTGAACGCCGTCGAAGTTGATGCAACCAACAGCGCATTCTATCCGAATTACATCTCGATCGTCAATCTTCTCCAGAGCCTACACTGGCGAGGCGCACTCAATGTCAAAAAGAGACGGTTCTTTTGGATCATCGTAAGTCAAGTTGAACCGGTTCAACACTTTGTGTTGACCATAAATTTCAACCAGTTTGCTGCGATCTTTTTGTGGGAATGTAGGTGTCCTTCGTATACCTGAATCTCCTTAATCTAACTCTCCCAGGGATCCCCCAATATCCATTTCCTTTGTTGACCGCCATATCTATCATCTGCCTGGCGGACAACGGACGTCACGAGTTTGTCCGCAACCTCTTCGGCGCGGGGTCAAGTAATGAAGGCATCGGGTTGCTGAGCGTTAGCACGTCCTGGACGCTAATCACACAAGGTACTCCACTGGTATGGCCGCTTCAAACTCGTCAGTTGCTTTCCACTGTTTTTGTCACCATTTACTGACGTGAACACGCAGAGATCAATTCCTTCAGTACGTGGTTGGATCTCATTCAAACACAATTTCCCGACATCCCCTAGTTGGAATGTGGCTGGGATATGTCGTCCTCACGAGCTGCTACTACTCGAATGTGTTCAACGGCCGAGACCTTCCCTGGATGTCGACGTCTCTCTTCTCAGTAGACGGCGACACCTACAACCAGACTGCGGTCATCACCCCTGACTATACGCTCAACGCCACAGCCATCGCCACGGTCGGACTACCCCGATATACCACTACATACGCCATCAGCCAAATGTGCTATAATCTCTCCCTTGGCGCGGCGGTGACTTACCTCTTCCTCTGGCACTGGCCGGAATTGCGTGCTGGTCTGCGTTACTTTCCCTTGCGGTGGCTTTTCCAGATCTGACTCTGTCCTTCAGCCTTTGGCGGGTTACGATTCTTGCAGAGAGGGCATGCGGATATCGACGACCCGCATTATAAAGGTGGCGTTACTGTCGCCTTCGCTGACCTGAACTAATTTCTCCCAACCGCAGAAATGCAGAAATATCGTGTGTAACCCACCTATTGACGGCCGTTCGTTCAGCCTGACTCATTACAATTATAGCTGAGGTTCCGCAATGGGTGTATGCCGCACTTTTCCTCGTTTCAATCGGGGTCGGGATTGGCTGCAGTTACGCGGGTCCCCATGGGACGGTTCTTATGCCCGCCTGGAGTATACTCTATTTCACTTGTGGGTTCGGATCTGTTTGCGAGATTCCCTACTCACTCAAGTCATAGTCTTCAGCGCTATAATCTCCGTGGTCCTTGGTTTTAGTAAGATGATTCAAGTTCCCGCGGTGTTTGAATGTTCTGATCGTCCTTCTAGTTACTGCCACAACCGGGTACTGCAGCATTACTTGTCGCCGTATCACCGACTTGATCCCGCTTCACTGCCTAGGTTTAACATTAGTATCAAATACGCTATCCAGATCATGGCAGCATTTATCCATCCAGGTATCTTTTGGAGTTGTGTTTCCCCTCGAGCTAACTAATCATTCACCAGGGCAACCCATGTATTTCCTCTTTGCGTTCACGACGTTGAGAAAACCTAACGAGATGCAGTCCGGTCATGTATGCCAACCTTTACGGCAACAGCACAAGTTTCCAGGTGTGTTGGTTTTTTAACGAGACCGAGCTCAATATTCACCGCTTCAGACTCTGTATTTGCTTCAAGGTAGCTAGTTCATGTGGCACTCCAACATTGTTTATTTAACCTGTTTCGATGCAGATTTGAAACTAGGCCAGGTAACTCCTGGTTGAATCTCTTTACATCCTGCTAAACAACTTGCAGTACACGAAACTTCCCCCGCGGATTACATTCGCAACACAAATGGTGTGTGTTTGTTTGTTTGTTTCAATTTCTTTCCCAACGTTCACCCTCGCGTAGGCTGGCTCGCTCATCGGAGCTATATTTAACTATACGAGTGAGTCACTGCGGTGCGGGACGTTTCCAAGCTAAACGTGAAAGTGATGAAAACGATTGTATCGAACAACCGGGCGGTACTCAAAGACCCTATCGGAACGCGAGTGTGGTCGGGATGGATTGTTCAGCAGTACAACAGTGAGTGTGAATTCGTCGGGCTTCCACTCAGCCTGGCTTGATCAATCCTGCGTCCAGGTGTAAGTTGAACAGCGATCATTTCTAAATTCAACCGTGGGAGTTCAACTTGAACCGTGGGAACTTATTCGAATTTTAGGCCTCGATCGCGATGGGCGCGTTGGGAAAGGAACTGTTTGCTTATGGGAAGCCGTACTGGCTCATTCCATTTGCAATGTACGTATATACATATTTACGCACTGGTCCGGCTGCCGTCTGATAACACACCAACACGCACGCCCAGGTTCCTCGGCCTCTTCATCCCACTCCCGTTCTGGCTCGTGTGGAAGTTTTCGGATCCCAAATCCCGTCTCGCCAAGCTCATGCAGTATCTCAACCTGCCCATCATTTTGCTTTACATCGGATGGTGTGTCCTCCTCCTCCTTTACTCGTCCGCGCGGCTGGTACTAAATAGCACGCCGTGCGCAGGCTGCCTTACTCCGTTAACGGTGAGCGCATCGCGTGGTATCTGTTACTATCATTTCGGATCTAAGTGGTGTCAGGGCAATGGACCAGCTGCATGATAATTGGTGTCTACTCGCAGTGGTGGCTCAGGACCAGACGCCCGAAGTGGTTTGCAAAGGTGAGTTTGCTCCTAGGTATGTCATGCAAGTCGGACCTCACTTTTTTCCATGACCTAGTACAACTACATCCTGTCCGCGGCTCTGGATGGGGGAAGGTTCGTGCAATCTCCTTATTTTCATGTCGTTGATAATGTTCATTTATCACACGACGTACAGCCAAGTCATCCTCTTCATCCTGAGTTTCGCCGTCTTCGGCGCCAGCGGGAATGCCATCGCCTTCCCGAACTGGTGGGGTACGTATTACTCGACCTCGTCCAGTTTCCGGCACTGAAATTCTCTCGTTTATTTTAGGAAACCCGGAGACATTGAGCGTTGATAGGTGTAAGGCCACCTAAGCTGCTCTTGTGTAGATTATTCTCTCTTTGTGTTCCTTTCAACCATGTACCATTTGATCGAGTAACGACTTCGCGCGGAAGTCACGATTAAGCAGAGCCGGTTAAATTCACGACCTCGAATTGCTGAACGACAGGTGTTCGCGCGTAAGTCACAATTGAGTAGAGCCGGTTGAATAAACGACCTCGCATTCCTGAACGACGAATCCGCCAGGTCAAAAGTAAGTATCGCGCCCTGGGAGTCCAAATATAACAGTCGTAGGCGCCGCGGAGAAATACAACTGCCGTCGATGGTCGGCAAGATTCGCCAAAATCCAACTTCCGACGCCGCCCACCGCGGGATGGCAAGTTTGAGTCTTGAGACCAAGAATGGTCGCAGCGTCCGCGTCGAAGTCCGGTTAGACGACATCTTTGTCCCTCGCATACTGTGCTCCAAGTGTCGAAGTAACGCTGTAGCTTGGGTCTTTGAATAACCGGCACCGACAGAAATTTAGAGGCAGGGGCATACATATTATTGAGGACCGCGTGGACATGATATCAGCCTTCCATTGGCCATTCGTTCATTCGATCGTGGGGCAAGGCGTTTAGGAGCAGGATGAGGCCCGATGGATGAATTGACGGAAGTACATTGAGAATGAATTAGTGATGATCGAGTAATGGCTTACATTCATGAGGATGATCCGTGCGTGAAAGAGTGCACGAGGAAGACATAGGACTGTGCAAGGAGATGAGGAGGCGTTGTGGCCCGAGTTTACTTACCCGAACACGAGCGTAGAAATATTTCCGAGTGAGTAATTTCGCGCCCCTGAGGAGAAGTGACCAGACTGCGGAGCGTTAGGCGCACTTCGCCGCCCGCCTAGGAAGCGGCCTCGCGAGCTGGGTATGGAGAGCTATATGGAGGTCCAACACATATTACCCGGTTTAAAATAAGAGATTTCGAGGTACAAAAAGGTCGCTGGTTCGTCCAAAGCAAGGCAGAGAGGGACAGCTAGAAGCGCCAGGTCGACAGAACCACTCTCGACCACTCCCGAGCGAGATTTGCGTATTTCTCCAAGCCAACATCGGCTATAGCTATTCTTGGTGGTGGCGTGGTTCAAACGCTAAATTTACGTTTGGAGGGTCCAACTAGGGAAATGGCGCCCAGAACGAGGAGAGAGACATAGAGGGAGCCCTGGAGGATGATGAGGTATATACCGAGGTGGAGATGGGAGCAGCACATGTGGGATTGGCAGATCATTAGATGATGGGTGACCAAACAAAGTGTCCTGTTTCGTCTGTCCCTTGTCTTCCTTCCCCTTCCCCTCCCCCGACGCCGCAGACGACGGCCTCCACGCTCTTTTTCCACAATGGCCCCGCTCGCTGGAAGACCGCCTTTTGCTACCGACGAACCTGATTCTGTCTATGAGACCAGTCCCCAGCCCCGCATGAGAGCACCCAAGCAGCAGCAGCCAGATGACCGCAACTCGAGTTACGATGTGTACGTGCCCTTGATTCTACTCGGTGGCCTTTCACTCACTCTGGAACCAGGTATGACAACTACCTATCGCCCGGGGAAGGTGGCGGTAACAGGAACAGCGGAATCGGCGCCCTTGGTATGGGCTTCATGAACTCCAACATGGATGACTCGGACGACGAGGACGACGAGGAGGACATGCGCCGTGCGCGTACCGCAACGGCCCCTGCCTCCCCTTCAAAGAATGCTGCACTCGCCGCCGCGACTGGCGCAAAAAATGTCTCCGCAAAAGGCCCTTTTGCGCCGGAACGCCTCGAGACGCCCCCGCCCCAGTACAACAACAACTCTCCCCAGCGCGGGTCGCCTCTCAGCGCCCAGGCACGGCAACCGACGACGCCCTCTCGCTCCCCGACTTCCTCGCCCGCTATCGCCCAGCCGCGTCCGGGATACGCAGCACCCATTGCAGCACTGAACCAGAGTGCTGGTGGTGTCGCTCGGCCTGCGCCGGCTGCCGTATCTCCGGGACGCCAAAATCCCGGCGCCAACCTCCGCATCGTCCCCCAGTCCCATTCCCCCGCCGGCTATGGCACCCCCTCGCCCTCCGGTTCCCCCCACCCGCTTCAGGCCCCGATAACCCCCATCACCCCCGTCTTCGCCCGCCCCCAGCGCACCGTCACCATGAGCTCTGAAAAGGGTTCTATCGCCTCCTCTGAACAAAACCTTATCATGCGCGGTGACGGCGAGGAGACCCTCATTTCTCGCGGTCGCGGCGAAAAGGGTGAGCAGTTCTGGCGTCGCTTCAGCATGGTTGCCAAAGACCCCGAGGAGAGCCGCCCGTCGTCGTGGCTCAAGAAGACCCAGGGCGGCGCAAGCCGTCTCAACCGCTGGGTCTGGATCGTCGGCATCATCCTCATCATCTGCGCCGCGGGTGGTATCGGAATTGGTGTCTACCTGTCCGAGCAGGCGTCCGCGCACTACCGCCCTGACGCGATCGGGGGGAGCGCGAACGACGGGACGTCGTTGCTGCCGACAACAAAGGCCACCTCGACGAAGAGTGGGGCAAAGGCCGCGTTGGGCACGGGGGCGACAAGCGTGGCGCATGTGGATCCGACGAATACGGTTGCGAGGCGTGAGGCGCCAGCCTTCACCGTTGCGGCGGGCCATGCCGTGCGCAATACGCGCCATACCGCGCATCTTGGACTCTAGTCGCCCAGCGCTATTTATTCCGCATAGAGGCTCCGTCCGTCCATCCATACCGCACTACACTAACACTGTACATACCATCCCAACCAACCCACCTACACGGGGACGCCAGTCCCGTCCGCTCTTTACCCGGATACCCACCGCACGCACCAGTCTCACATCCCTCCCCTACCTCACATACTCCGGCCTAGCAATAGCTCGGCTCAGCCCCTTCCTCAAGCCAGTTATAGCATAATTATAATTGTCGGCGGGCCAGGGCCTCCCTCTCCGCCCACCCCCGCGCTTTCGATTGTGTTCTACAGTTCCGTCGTCGTGTCGTTATAATACACTACCACTACAGACTGAGATACCAACTATATATGTACATACGACTTCACCGTTCGATTAATGCCTGCCGCCGAGGTGGTTTTTTGTTTTCTTTATTTGGATATTTAGTGAGTAGGCTGTGAATAGTTCTTTTGGAGATGGGGCGAGGGTGAGCTCGAGGAGGCGAAGGGACTGCATTCGTATATAAAAGCAATTATTGGAATATTCTGCGAATTTGGCGCGCGCTCATCATACAATTTTGTCTTGAACCATCGGCGTCATTCATCGCTGCTCACTGCTGGCCACACCGGGCGGCAAATGCACCGGTCCTTGCTTCAAGCAGTCTGCTTGTGCCTTCAAACGTGAATAGTGGCGTTCACGTCTGTTCCAAGTCCTCCCATCAAACAACTCCAGCTCCGCTTGCTCTCTCGATCGCCTTCGGCCATCTTCACACCAGGACGCGAATGTGAATCAACTTGGCGTCGACGACACCTGACGAGGACGATGCCCTCGCGCGCAAGGCATTTTCTCCAACGGAATCTCAGGCGCATCAAAGCCCAACTTGACGGCGTTCTTTCTACAAGCTCGAGACCCCTGGAAGCCCCCAAAGGCGACAGCGTCTTGCTATGCCCGTGCAGTCTCCTATCCATCTTTCTGGGACGCAGTTGAGCTCCGCAACTTTGCGCAATGTCTATCATCTTCCTGTGCTGAGATGATCGGCCATATCGCAAATGAGAGGCCCCAGCTGGTCCCTACTCCAATATCATGCGCTGTGCTTACAACCAAATGCACGGTGTTATGCACCCACAGTCGTCCTGCACGGAGCCTCCAACGTAGGATGTCGGCCCAACCCATTTTCGATCCTCGAATCGCGTTAGTTCCTATTTCTTTCCTTGTGTGCTTTCAACTCATGCGGCGCACCCAGCGTTGGACCTACGGTACGCTCGAGCCGCGGCGTACACGTGTATATATACTGACGTTTTTTATGCCCAGTTCGTCGCCAACATCCTGAATTGGATGCTAATGGGCACCCTCCTCATGCAAGTCTGTGCGTAATTACCCGTTCTCTGGCTTCCCAGTACCGAACAAGCGCACCCCTCAGATGCGTACTACCGGAGATTCCGTGATGATACGCTGGGGATCCGCATTCTGGGTGCGTGTTTCTGCTATCGCTTCATTTCTCCAGTATACGGCGTCTTGTGCCTCGACCTCGCACAGACAATCATGCTCACCTTCCACGGGTGGTGGGCGCTCGTGGCATCGTGGGGGCAGCAAGATCGACTGCAGCATCTTCCGTGGACCGCGTCCATGGTGCCGTTCATGTGTGGTATGAGTGCGTGTTGCGCTGCTCTACTCGTTCAGTAGCTCACACTGCTGGACCATTCAGTCTCCGCGATTGTACAAATATTTTACGCGCGGTAGGCTTCTCAGTGGATATCGCTCTTCTTTTTCGCTTACTCCCTTTTACAGAAGAATCTGGGTGCTCTCACCGAACCGAACCACCCACGTCTTAGCTATCGTAATTGTTCTCGTAGGCTGCAATTTATCCAGCGCCGGATATTCCATTGAAGTCAACGCTTGCAGACGGCCATAGCCCAAGGAATCGGCGCTATGGCGGGCGGCATGGTGGTGGGTTTCTAGCGTACATATCCGTTAATCGGCCCCGCTGACCTAGCTTATAGGCAGTAACATCTCGGGACTTTAGCCACAGGACCATAGTAGAGATGAAGGACCAATTCATCGTACGTACCAAACGTTCGCGTCGACTCACCTAGTACTCATCTCCCAGCAACAGCTCTGGCTCGCGGGCAGCCTGGCAGCCGACGCCCTCATCACCGGGTGCATGGCGTACATGCTCTTCAAAGCCAAATCGCGCACATCATGGAGCAATTCCGAGACGCTACTGAGCGGCCTCATCAACCGCACGCTGGAGACGGGCGCACTCACGATGGTGGGCGCGGCCGTGGAGCTGGCGCTGTTTGTGCTGTTCCCTGACAAGACGTTCCACTACGTCCCGTGCGGATTTTGTTTCCATCCCATTCCTTGCTCTCTCTGATTCATTTATATCTGGCAGAGGATACACGCTCGGGAAGCTGTACGTGCGCGTCTTACTTCGTTGTTCTCTTTTTATTCATGCATGCATTTCCGGGCAACAGCTATTCGAACAGCCTCATGCTGAACCTGAACATGCGCCGCCCGCAGGACGTCGCCAACTCCGACGGGCGGCAGGGCCACAGCGGGACGATCGTCTTCGTCGAGCAGCACACCCTGCGGCACCTCGATAACGATGTCGAGGCGTCGAATACGAACACGTACGTTGGCGATCGCGATACGAAGATTCAGTCGTGGGTGGTAGACAAGGTGCGCAAGCGTTTGTTTCGACTCAGTCTGTGCTGCTTGCTCATTTGGTGTCAGTAGGTGTGAAGTGAGCGAGGTGTGTATTTGTGCAGATGTTACAGTAGCAGAGCCCAGAATATACTGGGTTTTTTCTTCTCCTCCCGAACGCGGACCGAAACACGAAGGCCAACCTAGGCCAACGGGTAGCGACCGCCGATCCTTCAACGCACACACTGCCGATCCTTCCTCGACGCGGTGATCTGCGCCCCGTTTGAACCCTCTTTTTCTCTGACGCGTGTGCAATAGAGCATATTTGCACGGCCCTTCAGATTCTGGCGATCACTCCTCAGATTTTGGCGAACAAAGTGATTGATGTGACGAGACCCGCAAAACTCACCACATATCCCGTCCACAGGCTGCATTCCCACTCCCAAAAAAAAAACAGAATTCCTGCCACCCTCCCCAGCTCTACCACGCTGACTTTACAGGCAAATTGGACGAGAATTGAGCCTATCCAACGAACAAAATCGCGGCTTAACCCCGTTCGGGCGTCACAACTTTCTGAAAATCACTCATCACTTTTTGGATCAAACGGGCGTTTTGGGGGGTGCAAATATGCTCTAATGTACATGGCGCGAGGATCTTTACACGCGTCGGTCTCGTCGGGACGCGGGCTGTCACAAAGCAGGCGCTTCCACTCCACCGACGCTCCCGTTTCTCGCGGATCCTCGGCAACCCGAATTGCGCAATGCGGGCGGAGATGCCCGACAGTGAAGCGCTGAAATCGTGATGGACCCACACACCCGCGATTCAATTCAAATTTTCCTTTTTCTGCTGTAACAGTGCTGTTGTTGTCTACGTTTTTATTTTTTATTTACTTTTTTTTCTAACTAAACTACGCGTCGCAAGAAACAAAAAAAATCATTTCGCGGGTCGCTCGCTCGTTCGCTCGTACGTGCTATATGTACGGGTGGGGAAAGGGTAGGTGCGGATAGTACTGAAGAAGGTATCGATACAACTGAGTTTTTGGACAAATCACTCGAAGAGGGAAAACGAAATCGAAGCGAAGCGAAGCGCGAAGTGCGGAGAACGGCGTTAAGTATGGCTGGTGTATGTATGTGCGGCGGGGGCGGGGGCGGGGAACGAATGTGTGTGGGTCGGCGGGGGGGTGCTGCTGCGAGCGAGGGGCCCAGGCGCACGACGTACTGTAGGTTAGTGAATAAATAGGGTTTGTATTGTATTAAGGTCCGTGTGGGGGGCTGGGGTTTGGTTGGTCGGCCATGCATGTAGTAGGTGAGGATGAGTGCGGGGTCGACGACCGCGGGGGGATACAGGTGAGGATGGGGGATGAGATGCAGGTGTGGTTCCAGGGCGGGCGGCGTGCTGGGGATGGGGATGGGAGCGGGCAGCCGGTGCCGCGACCGCAACCGCAACGAAAGCGAATGCAAGCAAAATCAAATCTATGGGGGGCGAGTGGACGAGACGGAACGAGGACGGGGACGAGGCTCATGCAACCGTATTGGTCGGGGTGACATGCAAGCTCGTGTCCGTGCTCGTTCCGACCCCGGTTGCTGCCGCACCGCCGGCGATTGTCGCAGCCTGGGCGCCGGCGACGTTTTCTGCGCCGCCGAGCGTGTCCGGGCGCGTGGCGTTGGAGCTGTTGCGGAAGGAGAGAAAGATCCCAATCCCGATGCCGCCTGCTGCCAACTGCAATCCCAATCCATTAGTCGATGAATTAAACAGAGGAGAAGGAGGGGAGACGCACCAGCACGAATACGAGCCCTACGATCCATAGTGTACGGTTATGTCTCGACGACTTGCCCTGCGTCTTCTCGAGCCAAGACACACCGCCCTTCTCTGCCTCCGGCGCGGTCGCCGCCTGCTCGGCGCTGGCATTGAAGCGCCGCCAGAAGACGTCCGACTTGTCGAGCTCGTCATCGGCGTTGCCGCGGATGACCATGCCGCTGTCGTAGGGGCGTTGGAAGACGGTTGATTGGGAGTATTGGGAGTCGGAGCCGTAGAGAGAGGGTGCGGGGGGTGCGGAGGGGGTGCCAGGGCCAGAGGGGGCGCGCATAAGTGCGGGCACCACGCGCTGCATGGGGGCGGCTGCGCCTGGATTTATGGGCAGCTCCTTGTAAGCATAGCCGTCGTGTGGTGCTGCCATTTGCTGCTGTGGTTGCTGGTCAGGGCGAGAGGGCTGCCGTTGTAGTTGGGGCTGCTGCTGCTGCTGCTGATCGGGGCGAGAAGGCTGTCGTTGCAGCGGAGGGTCAGGGCGTCGCTGCAGCGTCGGGGGAAGCTGCTGCGGTCGAGTATTATATGGCTGGTCTGGCCGTGGGTCGCGCTGGCTGTTGAGCACAGGCTGGGTCGGGAATGGGGGGTCTGGTCGTGAGCGCTGGCGCTCTGCCATTTGGGGCTGGGAGAAGGGTGATTGGCGGGGAGGAGCAGGACGGGCTTGCTGGGGATAAGCAGGCTGCTCGTTACTGTTCTGTTCCACCGAGTTTCAAGTCAATCATTTGCAAAAAAAAGGGTAGAAAAAAGGGTAGAAAAGGACACTGACTGGAGGGGGCTGTCTCTGGCTGTTCATTGTGGGGGAGAGAGGACGCCTGGTCCAGTAATGCGTCTGAAGCTATGCGCATCTAAAGCTAGAACCAAAGCCAAGTTGCCGCTCTGTTTCCGCCTTACCAATGTCACGATGTAGTGACAATTGCAACAATGCGGGTCAAAATGGGATTCAATCCCAGTTCAAATCCAACCCCGCTGGACGACACACACGAATAAAAGGGAGAACGGGGAGAACGACACAGAGGCAGAGGACAAGTTGTATTGACACTGGCGGCTGATCTTCACTAGTGTCCCCGGGCATCACCAGTCGCTATCCTACAGGCGCTCTTCTTCTTCCCTTCATTGCTGCGCAGCCAGTGACCTTCACAAGCTACTCTCTCGCGGTCTCTCGCGGTATCCGACCAGGCGCAACACACAGCTTCTCCGCCGCGTCGTCCCCGACATACCCCTCAATCATCCGACAAAAATCGCTAATTGTTCGGGAAACAATACGGACACTTGGTAACCCCGCCCCCGCCTCCGCCGGTAGTCTACGAGGATTCGCTCGAGTTTGGAGTTTGCTTTGATCCGTCGCGCAAGGCCCTTGTTCCTTGTTCTCCTGCTCTACTTGGTGGCGCTCGATGTTCCCGCTGTGTTTCGTTCCTCGATTCTGGTATGGCAGCTGCCACCTTCGATCAAGCACCGACCGGACTGGCGCCACGATTCCAGGAATGATGAGCGTCTCAGCAATATACTGGGAGGGTAGTGCGGCCAGCTTTCTTTCTTTCGTCCTTACAACATGGAGTTTAATTCGACGTATCCTCGCGGCGAGCAACGTTATTGCTATTTGCTATTGTCCTTCCTACACGCAATTCTCGCGCGTTCTACTAGATCCTTCCCTCCCCGCGCCTCAAGGATTCAATTAGGTTCCGCCCAACCCTCCCCCGGATGATGAATCCAACCCGCAGCCTGTGTGTACGCGACGCACGGACAACTTGCTAGTAGACTCGAACCACTCGTCGACTGGTTCTCGTTCTCCCTGGTCGTTAGGCTCGAAGCCTCGAACCAAGCAGTATCTCGTGCAATAAATGCTACTTAGCCCGTTCCAGCACGGTCCGCAATAACAACATTAGTCCTCGCGCCACTCGCCAGCACTCGCTACTAGTGTCCACAACCTCGCGAGACCCCTCAAGTGGTACACCGCGGATGCAAATCTTCCGGATCCGGGCTTCTCGGATCCAAACAATATTCGCGATAATTAAGAGAATTGCGTCCATGGCAGCGCGTTGCGAGTCTCGTGAGCCAATGGTCGTGAAGGCTACTCTTCAGAACAGCGGTTCAGCTATTAGGATAATTCATTATCGCGCTATTGTACTAGTAAACAAAAAGCATAGTATTGAGCAGTTTCAGCACGTAAAGCTCCCATCCGTAGTTCCGTACTGCACAGTCGTTCGTCCCATCGTCAACAAACCGCAAATTCGCGCAGAGTAACATAGCTCGCTCACCTTAACAGCAGTATTCCCAGCGCTGATCGCCATCCCAAGGATCGCGGGGTTGTACAACTGCGGCCCCGTCTGATACCACACATTCCCGACGTCGCCGTTGGCGTTCTGCGCGTTCTGCGCGATCATCGCCGCCTGGAAGCCGATCCACTGCGAGTAGAGCGCGGTGATCGCGGGGTCGTCGACAGCTTCCAGGAAGTACTGTACGCCCCGCATGAGGATGCCCTGCATCAGGAGTTCGTTAGCAAGTACAACCCAACTGAGACAGCGGTCACCGACAAACCTTGAAAGACCACTGCGGCGCAAATGACGATTAGGATGTATACGTATACGACTTGGAGACGTACAGCGTTGTCGTTCTTGGTGCAGGCCGAGGCGTCGCAGGTCGGTTCCGTCAACACTCCGTTGGTACTGAGGTCGTTACCGTTGACGATAGCATTCAAAGTTGCGTTCCCCGATGTGAGGTAGGTTTTATTCTTGGTCGCGGCGTACAAACCCCCCGCGGCAGCCAGCATGACGCCCTAGTGCGCTGGTGAGCCAGCGACGAACGCGAGTGAGCGAAGGACGAGGCATGAACTCACCGAGTTGTACGTGTACAAAGTCTGCTCAATGTAGACTGTTAATGACTTCTCCAGCAAGCGTCAGATAAATCACTTGCCATAGGGCCGCCGGCGCCGCAGGCCCCTACGCCGTCATAGTAGATAGAATCGGGTCCTTCGTTCCCTTCGCTTTGCACTAGTTAATGGGCCTCAGTATAACAGCGGGATGCATCGCTCAGGAGAGAACATACTCCAGTCCCAAACGCTCTCGGCTTGCGCAAGATAGCTCGCCGTTCCAGTGATGGAATAGTACGTCACACTTGCTGTGATGAATAGCGCATTGGTGATCGCTAGATACAGTATGTAGTGGTCAAGACATTTTCAAAGGACGGTACATCGAAAGCTTACTATTCTTGCTATTCTCATCCGGCTTCCAGCGGACTAAACGACGGAATATCAACAGCAAGGCGATTGCGCTGTGAAAGGAGACGAACCTCCACCAGGACAAAGATCCTGCGGGATACTGGCGCCCACTGCGTCGATGAAAAGTTTGATATTACCCTGAGAATTTCCTCAACGTGAGTCACAATCGAAATAAGCGGATGCCATACTTACCAGAAGGTACGACTGAGAGGACGTCCCTCCCACAGCCTTGTAGTATTGGTACCATCTCAGCCAGCCCAACGCTGCCCACAGGATGTCATCGTTCCCACCACCAAATTCCGCAGTCGTCGGACCCAGCCCCACGGTTCCGACTCCATTCCCGATGAAAAAGCTGTCCGCAAGGTAGGTGGCGCCATTGTCGCCGTCGTCGGTGTGGGCAATAGACCATACCCAGTTGGTCACGGCCTCCCATGCGACCTCGGATTTGTGTTAGCCAAAGTCACAGGAGCCACAACGAGACACTCACTGGCTCCTCCCATGCTTCGGGAATCTTAGGGAAGCACCCGCAAACCGGAAGCGCTTCGAAGTAGTTGTCAAGCAAGTAATTCCCCCATTTCTAGATGAATAACGTCAGCGTGCGGGGATGGCAAAGAGGGATACAACACCCACATCGACCCAGCCTGCAACTTGTTTGCATGGAGTTTGTACCGGCGGGGGATTGTAGGCAGGCAAAAACGTTTGCAGATCGACGGCCCAGTCGCTCACGCCTCCCATGTTTATTAGCTGATACAACGTGGTGCGACCAGCCTTCGTCTTGTCGGCCATATAATCGACCCACTGGAGCGTGTCGTAGACCAAAATGTCGCTGTCGCTGGCCGCGTCGTAAAAGGTCTGAGCGCCGCCCTTCGCGATGATTTGGTTGATCTCGGCGTTGGAGATGTAGCCCGCTGTCTGAGTGCACGGACCAGGCGTCGCGCCGGACGCGGGACCGGTGAAGGTACACATCGGCCCCGTGCAGCCCGGGGTCGACATTTTGAACGCGCGACCGTAGCTGACGACACCGAGGACGAGTTTATTGGACTTGACCCCGGCTTTGGTGATCATGGACAGCGCGTTGATAGTCTCCGTGAGGTTGACGTGCGAGCGGAGGCAGCTCCCAGCCGGACAGCCGGGGTCGTCGAACGCACTGCCGTAGTCCCACTGCCCGTGGAGGTCGTAGGTCATGTAGATGATGTAGTCGAGAGTGTTGGACATGGTAGCGATGGGGAAAGCCTGAAGATACCAGTACCCTGCAGGTACCGCCATCGAGAGGGATACGCCGGAGGGGAGGAGGGGTTTGAGGACCAGCAAGAACGCAGCAAGGTTCTGCCCGTCATTGGCGTTGTCGGCTGGAATCCCTGGAATGTCCCGCTCGCCGGGGTACTCCCAGTCGATATCGATACCGTCGAGTCCGTATTTCTTGACGAAGGCAGCCAGGTTCGATGCGAACGTCTGCCGGTTCGCACTGGAGCTGACCGCGTTTCGGAATATCGTGTATGTGGCCGGATCAGTGCTCATGGCCCACCCTGGGATGAAAAGACTCGTCAGAGAAAGACGTCGAGCGCAGTGTTAGACAAAGTTACCTCCGAACGAAGCCTATTCGTCGGTGGGTGAGTTGAGAAACATGTCAATGTACGAGTACTTACAACGCGCTTGATACCGGTCAATCCCACAAAGTTGTTAAACTGGTCCTGGTACAAAGAGGTGTCGACATCGAAGTTGCTGGTAAGATCGAGGAAGGCGAAGTGGACGTGGGTGTACTTTGTGGTATCAAGCTGCCTGATATCCATGTTCAGACACGGCCGCTGGATGTTGAAAGCTTCATAGTAGGCGACGTGGATAAAGGTCGCTGGGGCCGCGCTGATTATAACTGCCGTTCCGCAGTTGGAGATACATCCGTTGGTCCCAGGCGCCGCCGTTCCAGGGGCGCCCGTTGAGCTGGGCGTGCAAAAGTCACTGGTCGTCCCGCACTGGCCCCAGATATCGCAACAGGCATTTAGCGGACAAGGATTGAGGGCGGAGAGGTTCGCCCCAGCGCCGGGATTCACTGTTCCCGGTACCTGGGGGCCACAAAGCGCGTTCGCCAAGGGCGGCGGCATCGGGGGAGTACCGGGACTGAGGCAGATATTGATGAGTTGGAGGTTGCCACAGCCCTCCCACCCCCATGTATTCGCGTTCCAGGTCTCCAGAGCGGCGACGGTGACGCTGTTGCTGGATGCGATCGCGTTGCAGGTGTCTCCCGACACGACAGAGTACGATGCACAGGAGCCATCCGGATTCTGGACCGGGACAGGCAGTCCGCCTGCCGTGCAGCACACTTTCTGGCCAACGGCGAGAGTAGAGCAAAGCGTTGGGCTGGGGTTGTACGAGGTGAAGTCTGCGGCAGAGATACCGCACCGAGCTGCGAGGGAGCCGCAACTGTCTCCGGACACCACTGTGATTGTGCTACACGTAGCGCCCATGATGTGCAAATGAGTGAGAGATTGTGGGGATTCAGGTAGGTGGCCTAAACGACATTATAGCTGTTTTAGACCGCCTATTTCGAGCACCAGCTGTAGGGCAGCGGCCAGAATATGCCGTATCCGCACCGTATAACCGTGCGGTTTGCGAGAACAAAGAGGACGAGGGGGGACGAGGCGAGGGTCGACTGGTCATTCCAGGTCAGGGCCGCCTGTACTGGACCGTTCACGGTGAGAATGAGCAGAGGACGGCAAAGGCAATGTGACATGAATCCAATACGAGTCCCAGAGGCTGACCATCTTCGAAAAGTTCAGGTATGTACAAGGATTGCAGCGCGGCCTTGCCTAGAGTGTCTCAGACTGAGGGTCAGAGAAAGAGCAGAGAGAGACAGATTGGTCCGTGTGTAAATGAGAGTCAATACAGAGCGCTGCGAGAGACGCGGGAGTGAAGGTCAAGAGCAAGTCGTTCCAGTGGCTATGCCCGGAAATTTCCGCGGTCCATCAAATCCGGCTTGAACCTTGCCGAACCTGGGAACCTCGACGCGCCTGCTCTTCGCAAACGGTCTTCGAAGACTAGAGCCCATTTAGCCAAGGCCGTTGCTGGGCTTATGCCGGATTAGGCATAAGCCACATAGGCCAGTGCGCCGGTTCGAATCCGAGCAGTGACATTTATCTTTGCTACCAACAAGTTCCGAACTTCCATGATAAGCACAAGGTTGCCTGGAGCTTTCAAGACACAGCTCCCACAGATTAATTTCAACGGTTTATTGGCACTGGATTTGCTTTCAATATTGAGAAAATGAAATAGAGTGCCTATTCATGTTCAAAAGTCCCTCAAATTATTCATACAGTGTTCCAGAGCTTACCTGAAGTCACGAAACTCTCTGACTAGACTGAAACATACAAATGTATAATTCTGGGACCCTCCAAAGCCCAGTCTTGAGCACAGGCTCAGGGAAAATGACAAAATACAAAGTTTTTGAGTTTTTTTTGCTTTCACTGCCTCAACGGTTGTTCAGAGCCACATCGCATGTTGAGCAAGCTTATCCCTGGTATAACTTATCCCTGGCCAGAGGAATGAGTTTTGCTGTTTTATCTGAGTCTGGGTTGCAAAACCGATTTTTTTGGGTATTGACAATAGAGTGAGGACCTCAGTAGAGCTTGTGCCAAGTTGAGCACCAGCCTGAGTGTGAGTGCTCCTCATGATCTCAGCAAAGTCTTCATTCACGAAGGGCGCAGAATTGCCAGAAAGCGGAAATGAACTCGGGACCTTGGCAAAATGAGAAAAAAACAGCGAGAACAACGGCTACCACTCGGCAAGATGGGTATACAAGCCTGTGTCCTTAGCCGGCTATGGGCGTCTCGACGTGTGGCCCAGATCTCTGGGGTAAACTATTTATATCTTGATTTTCATTCGCTGGGGCTTAACTCTTTCCGGCAGTCGCCCCATTTGACATAACTTGATTTCCACCGATCACCACCCACTTGATATCCGGTGTTTGTCGACGTTCTGGTGGGCTCCCGCAGGCAATTGAGCCTGGAAAAATAGCCTGTGGTGTCTATAAGGTATGCTACAATCTCCCTCCCTTCTCCCTCTTTTTTCTCTTTCCTCCTCTTGATAAAACTTGATAAAATCCCCTCGACAACAGACATAAACCATAAGCCTAGAGCCTGTCTCCGGGACAGGCCCGTGGAAGCCTGGAACGAAAACGGAAACGGGCCTCCGCTTCAAACATTCATACATACGGGCCGATAGTCACTGAGAAGCACACGCTCAACACACGCTCTCCTCCTCGGCCGTGAACGCGTGAGCAGCAACTCAGCATGGAGGCAGAATCGTCTCCGGGCTCTTCGCGGGTGTCGGCCACTGTGCGCAGCGGAACAAAAGCCAGCGGGAGCGCCATTCGTTCCGTATCGGAAAAGCCTCGTCCATGGACCACGTCTAGTACGTCGACCCAACTTCTTTACCAAGTCAAAAAGAATTCCAAGTCCCTCTTGTGTAACCCTTCGTGTCCGAGGTATGAGGACGACGAAAATGATTCAACCGAAATTCAACCACACTTTGGCCGTATTTGTGGTTATGGGTCCACTGTTTCTTGTTTTCAACATCCATGGTTGATAATGTTTCCGACTTGGCGTCGGTACGTTCATGCCCATAATCTATCGCGTGCTAGTGCTGAGCGTTTTCGTAGTCTGACGCGACTGATTTACTAACATCTGTAGGTATTTTCTCTGGTGTTGGGTTGCTCGATAATGATGTACTCGCCTCAGCCCGTGTCTAGCGGTTCCGATTCCGGGTCGGACTGCGACAAAGACGACTTTCCAGAGCTAGACCCTGGGCACTATGACCCCCAATCGGGTATGAATATTTCTTCGTCCATTTCGTCTGTCTAACAGGGCTCTTAGGTCGTTGGAGAAAACCTGTATCACCGCACGAACAAAACGCCTACGAAGCGCTCTCCCCACACCACAGGATTCTCAAGTTCCACGGAGTGACCGACGAAGACTATCTCGACCTCGACTTCCACCCAAACGGCGATTTGTGGACGTATCTCGTTCAGCAGAAACCTCCACTGGCCACGCGCATCGACTGGGCCCTCGAGATTGCTGAAGGCCTCGCACACATGCACTCCCAATTCGTCATCTGGGCCGACGCACATTTCCGCAACATTTTGATCACTGAAGACCACCATGTCGTACTTGCGGATTTCGCGTACTCGATCATAATGCGACCCAACCTCGACTGGCCTGTACACTATTTTTCCACCACCCCACCGCCAGTATTCGCCGCTCCGCTGGGATACTGGGGGAGTCCCTCAAACACATACGTCGATATCTTTGGATTCGGCGTCATGCTCTTTGCCTTGTTGATGAACCGCTTTCCGTGGACGGATACTCTGACACCGAACTTGGTTGAACAGGCGCATGTTATGGACACGCATGCCTTGAACAAGTTCGACGTGCTCGACGAGAAGTCGGGGTTGGCCACTTTCTTTGCGCCGATTTTGGACAAGTGCTTTCATGTGACGTATATGACGGGGACCGAGCTCCTTGAAGATCTGAAGCTAGCACGGGAGAACTGGCTTACTTCAGAACACGTTCGTGGACCTCACATTTTGCCCTTGGCCTACACTTGCTGATGTATTCTGCGTACGCAGGCACCGGCTGAATGATGATTTACTTATTTGATTTGCCGGGGTGGAGTTGCAGTGCTAACCTGTTCTACCGGAGGAATTCCTACCGATGTATCCTTCAGATATTGTATTTTTCCCTCTCGAACGATTCCCGAGCTGAATTCAAGCTGAACTGGGCCAGTTCGATCATTGATCGGCCACAATTACTCGCAAACAACGCGCGAGTCAGGTCCCTTTTGCCTCTGGCGCTCATGAAGCTCCACGAATCCAATCTTCTATACATTCCCCTCCTTTTTTCTTTCTCAACCTCAGACTCCCGAGCGCCACCGCCATCACCAAACTTCAATTGCAATATTCGAGACGCGCCGCGGCGAATCGTTGTGAAACCTACGAGTTGCCACTAGCAGCAATTGCCCGGGCGGTCGGAACTCGAGAAGGAGGCTCCCTGGCACACACACACACTGTCTCCGCCTCTGTAATGCTGAATTCTAGTCACCGAAGACTTGCGCGTCGTCCTCGACGGATCGCGTGCGTCCCCGTGTGTTCCGCGCTAGTCAGACTCAATACTCTTTGCCTTCGTCGTGACGGAAAACGAGTACTGCTGACTTGGATCTTCTCCTCCAGTGGCCTCGAGCTCGAGCCTCGTCTTCGACATGTCTTGACCGCCCAAAACCGAGGTCCGGTGGTGTGTATTGACATGTCAGCAACCTTCCTCGACGGCAAAAACTGCGAGTCCTTGTGCAACCTGAGCTTCGCTGAACCTGTGGCGTCCGTAAATACTAAAGTGTCCCTCGGACTCCCTCCGTCCCTTCGATTCACGGTGACAGAACGGCGGCAGAAGGACAGCTCCCACATGGAGGTTGCCAAGTCGTGACTGTAAGTCGTTGACGTCGAGAGTCCGGTCTTCTGGCAAGGCTGGGAGCTCCTCGATTACTGTTGGATTGGACCCAACCTTTGGTGTTTTTTTTTCTCGGTGAGCGGTCGACCTCTGCCACAAATCCGTATCATTTACCCTCCTCGGAGTCCTTGCAGTTAGTTTTTTTCTCCGACGCCCCTTATCGAGCAGCAATACATTCCAACGCTGTAGATCCCTCCAGCCGTCGGGTATTTTTATCACGCGTACATGTGGACACCGATACCGACGTTTATAAATAGCCTGTCCCGCGCGGGGCTCTGTGGTGCTCTGCTCTCCTTCTTCCCGCCATGTCTCAAAGTCCGACCAACTCCTACGACGACAAGGAGAAAAACCCGGGGACCCAGCATGCCCTGGAAGCGTCGCCCGACGATGTCCTCGCCAAACGGTACAGATTTATGGGCCCTGTGCTGTCGAAGCTCTTTGCGAGCGGGGTGGAGGCGCGGGGTGTAGAGCGGGTCTTGGAGAGCGAACGGGAGGACAAGAATATGTGGAACAAGTGCGTCTACGCTATGTTTGAGAGTTCTTGCAGTTGCTCATACGATTAAAGCTTGCTCATGTGGTGGTACGTCCGACCGGCCAATTCTTCCCGCGCTCTCGTAACGTCGAAGCCAGGTCGGTCAACACCGTATTGACAACGCTTCCAATTGGTGTCCTTGCCCAGGAGTTCTTCACCCTTACCTTGCCGTGAGTGCTATTTTCTTATTCCGATCCACTGTCTATATAACTTTTCAGCCATGCAATCGCGACCATCTTCTGCTTTGCAGCTCTCGGAGCTGTTGCGACCTCCTTCATCGCGACCCTCGGTCCCAAAACTGGCCTCCGCACGATGATTATTACGCGCTTCAGCTCTGGATATGTCGGATGCACGATATACTCCATCTTGAACATCCTCACGCAGTACGCGATCTCTCATAACTTCCACCGCGCCGTTACTTACCCAAACGCGTCCAAAGACTGGGCTTTTCCGTCACGGCTGTGATTCTCGGTGGACAGACTCTCGCCTCCATCAACCCCGGGACTCTCCCTTTAGTTGCGGGAGTGGTTATAGTCGGACTGGGAAGTCTCATCCCCTGCTTTATTGGGTACAACATGGTTCACCACTATGAGGTTCGCCCTTTTTTTTGGCCTTCCAATCCGGATGACTGACGGGGTTTTTGAAGCGATACGCATGGATGGTCCTCTTCATTGTGATGTTGTTCCTCCTCGGCTTGGGCGGCCATGCAGGTATGCATAATGCGTTTCGGCAGTCCTCTTCAGTGTACTTGTACCTCCCCAGGTTTCGACATCAAGGCTCAGAAACCGTTCGAAGATAAGGGCAAAGCTTTGTCCTCCGATATCCTGAGCTTCGGAGGCATCGTCTTTGGCTCCGTTGCCGGCTGGGTAATTATTTCCGGTCTTCTACACTCGTCCCGCCTCTCATACCCGACTTGCAGGCACCAGTTGCCGCTGACTACAATTGTCGTCTTCCGGTCAACACTTCTTCAAAGTAGGCTAACTTGAAACTAACCGACTCGGAATGCCTAACCCTATTCCAGGAAAATCTTCACGCTCACCTTCCTGGGGTTAGACCTTCTATTTCTGTCTTTCTTTTAGGCTGACCTTGTTCCCCCAGATTATTCATACCCATCACCTTTGTGGAAATCGTCGGAGCGCTGTTAATGACGATAACCGGGGAAGCCTATACGGATGCCTTTGAGAACGGTACGCTTTGTTATCATCGACTTGAAAAATTCTGATGTCTCCGCGAAGGTGGCACCGGTGGACTGCTCGGCCAAGTTCTCTCGCCCTGGAAGGGAGGAGGCAAATTCATCCTCTTCCTCCTCGCCTTTTCGGTCATGTATGATTTCTATTACTTTCCTTCTCGTCCTCTAACTTTGTATCGCAGTGCCAACAACGTCCCCAACACCTACTCCGCCGCGCTCTCGATCCAGGCCCTCGGCCGCCCCTTCGCCATGGTCCCGCGCTTCTTCTGGACGCTCGTCATCTTCGCTGCCTACACCATCGCGGGTGTGGTCGGCCGCGAGCACTTTGCTGAGATCCTCAGCAACTTCCTCGCCATCTTGTCCTACTGGACAGGTTTGTTCCACTTCCATCCATTCAGTCTGTCGCTGACGGGGGCCCCGCAGCCTTCTTCGTCGTTATAGTCGTAAGTGGTTTTAGTTCGCATCGCATCGGACGAAACAACTGAACGCGTATACCTACAGGCGGAGGAGCACTTCATATTCCGCCGCCCAGGTGGGCGCCTCGGAGGATACAACCTGGACGATTGGGACACCCCGTCCCGCCTTCCCCTTGGGATCGCGGGTATCCTCGCGGCGTGCTTCGGTGTTGCTGGTGCCGTTGTCGGCATGGCCGAGGTATGTCGGCTAAACCCCCTGGTCTCCGCTAAACGCTAACTTGTTTTGCGCAGGTATGGTACATCGGGCCAATCGGGCTCAAAGCCGGGGCGGCATTTGGTGCCGATTTAGGGTTTGAGGTGCGTCTTACTCAGGCTTTCCTTTTTTTCGATTGTGTTCAAGATGGAACTTGCCTTATCTAGCTGGCCGCTGCGTTCTCTGCAGTTACATACCCTATCTTCCGCTGGCTAGAGATTCGCCACACGGGTCGGTAGCCCGAGGCTGCGTAGTGTATGAATTTATCGATCAGTGTTTCCTTGGGCATTTCCGTGCAGGAAAAGTAGTATCGTACACGGGTATTTTATTTTTATTGAGAGCTCGTTCTCATAATTCAATGCTTATGGTCCTTGTAGTCGTGGCTCTGATGAGCATGGTGCTCGTCTTCCGAGTCGCTGTCCGATTCCTCCTCCAAGATGTCCCTCTCTCGGATGATCTCTGCCTGCCAACTCTTGGCGTCGACCTGTTCCTCGTTGTCCAAGCTCTCCGCACGTTCGATGCCCTCGATCTCCTTGTCTGCACCGAAGGAAGAATGAATAAGCCAGACGTCTCAAAAAAAAAAAGAATGCTGACCGAGCTCTGCATTCATGATCACGACCCACAATCCCTTGTCCGCTTGCCAGTGCTCGATGAGGTCCGCATTCGCGACACGCCTCTCTAGCCTGCTTTCCTTGGGACCGATGAGACTGCCAATTAGCCCGGGGCCGCGCTCCCGCCTCCTCGACCGCTTCGCAGCCCTGCGCAGATCCTTCCGCTCTCGACGCCCCATAACATACATCTCCCCGTATCCCAGGGGTTGCTGCTGACCACTCGAGGGACCCGCTACAGGATACCCCGCCTGCCCGCCGTATCCAGCAGGCCCACCCATTTGCTGCGGCGGCCCGCCGCTGGGATTGATCCCCAGACGCTGAAGCTGGGAATTGATACGCTCGAGCTGCCTCCGCTTCTGTTCGATCTTATCCTGCTTCCGCCCGGTGCGCCACTGGTCGAAGGCCACGCCCCACGATCCCATCGTGTCCATGACGCCCTGCGCCTTCGCAGGCGGCGGCACGTCGAGTTGGAGCGGGAGCGCGTACCCGTCGAGCGCGGCAAGGCGCCGCTGCGTCGCGAGTGATAGTTTCCGCCCGTCGCCGACGTTGCTGATGCTGGCGTGGACTTTGGGCGGCTTGTCGGCGATGGCGCGGACGATGCGGCTCGAGAATGGGAGGGGGGCACGCAGGAGGACGGTGCCGACGCCGTGGCCGATTTTGGTCATCGTGGAGGGTCCGCCTCCGTTTCCGGTACGCATGACGAGGTGCTCCATGGCAGCGGTCGTGCAGAGACGGACGACGAGGCCCTTTGGCTTGAAGAGACGAATGTTCGCCGCACGCAGATAGCGATCCGTGAGCGTCTTGGAGAGAATGTGCATCCCCGTCTGGGCGGCGGTTTGCATAACGGCGCCTGCAATCATCGCCCAATGGTATGGGCTGGGGCCAGGTTAGCTGGAGAATGGAAACGATGGGACAAGACAGCGTACATGAATCCAATCACCATTCCTACAAGGCAAGTTAGCGTCAAGTCGAGCGACGTGCGTGAGGATACTTGCCCGCGAAATTAACGACACGGAGCGGGGGACTGGCAGTAATCGCCAAATTCAAACCATCGATGAATGCGAGGAGCTGGTCCTGGGAGATCCCGACAGAGTCATGCAGCGCGGTGTTGTATCCTCTGGCGAACGGTGAATCGAAAGCGTCGGCGATTTGGGGAGCGCAGAATGGGAGGGGGACTCCGGAGGTGCTGTGGTGGTGCGGTACGGCCGATGCCGGAAGGAAGGATTGGATGAGAAAATCAGCATCGCGAGTGAATTGGACGCCAGACGAGGAGGCCTGAGGGGCCTGTGCAGCTGGAGGCGGGCCTTGAGGAGGGGCGTAAGCTGGGGGCGCCTGTGGTTCTGGAAAGGTAGGGGGATAGGACATCGCTGTGGGGTACTAGAGTGAGGCTAACCCTTTATAAAAGCCTTTTATATTGGAAGTGCTCCTCGTTGAACAGTCGTTAAACGTTGGGCGCGGTGGCAGTGCCCCGACGGATCAAAATTGGAGCGACGGACCTCTGCTGGGCCCTGCGCACCACGGCGGCCCAAGTTCAACGTCGAACGCGCCCACCACCGTCAAGAGCACTGCCTCAGGCTTGCCTCGCGCCCGCTTCGCTGCAATTTGAATCCCGTGGCAGTTGATCCATGCTGGACCTCCAAAGCCACTCAAATTTTGGGCCTCCGAGAGAACCTCTGGTCGTCGCAGCAATCGTCGAGTGTGATGTTTCATGCAGTGGTCGTTAGAGCGCCAGGATGGGTCGGTGAGCTCGACTCGGCCATCGCGGGGCTGGGTTTGGTATAGAGGTGGTCGGTGTTCGGCGGAAAGCCCGTCACAGAAAAAATCTTACCAGGCGGCCGTTGTGTCTCAAAATTGCGTCGATGGGGGTAACTGGTAACATGTTACTTTTGCTGCACGAATAGATGTCTTTTTAGTCCTGCCCGTCTTGATGACGCGAGGAAGTTTAAAGTCCCATCGACGCAATTCCAGTATCGTACACGGGTATTTTATCTCTATCTGAGAGAGAGCTCATTCTCTAATGCTTATGGTCCTTGTAGTCGTGACTCTGATGAGCATGGTGCTCGTCTTCCGAGTCGCTGTCCGATTCCTCCTCCAAGATATCTCTCTCTCGGATAATCTCTGCCTGCCAACTCCTGGCGTCGACCTGTTCCTCGTTGTCCAAGCTCTCCGCACGTTCGATGCCCTCGATCTCCTTGTCTGCGTGGAAGAAATAATGAATAAGCCGCACGCATCTCAAGAGAATGAACTGAATGACTGACCGAGCTCTGCGTTCATGATCACGACCCACAGTCCCTTGTCCGCTTGCCAATGCTCGATGAGGTCCGCATTCGCGACACCCCTCTCTGCCTTGCTTTCCTTGGGACCGATGAGGCTGCCGATTAGCCCGGGGCCGCGGCGCTCCCGCCTGCTCGACTGCTTCGCGGCCTTGCGCACATCTTTCCGCTCCCGACGCCCCATGGCGTATGACTCCCCGTATCCCATGGGTTGCTGCTGACCACTCGAAGGACCCGCTCCAAGATACCCTGGCTGTGCGTACCCTGGCTGCGCGTATCCCGCCTGCCCGCCGCTGGGATTGATCCCCAGACGCTGAAGCTGAAAATTGACGCGCTCGAGCTCCCTCCGCTTCTGTTCGACTTTGTCCTGCTGCCGCCCGGTGCGCCACTGGTCAAAGGCGACGCCCCACGAGCCCATCGTGTCCATGACGCCCTGCGCCTTCGCGGGCGGCGGCACGTCGAGCTGGAGCGGGAGCGCGTACCCCTCGAGCGCGGCGAGGCGCCGCTGCGTCGCAAGTGGCAGTTTCCGCCCGTCGCCAACGGCGTTGATGCTGGCGTGGATTTTGGGCGGTTTGTCGGCGATGGCACGGACGATGCGGCTCGAAAATGGGAGGGGCGCACGCATAAGGACGGTGCCGACGCCGTGGCCGATTTTGTCCATAGCAGAGGGCCCGCCTCCGTTTCCTCTACGCATTACGAGGTGTTCCATGGCGGCGGTCGTGCAGAGGCGGACGACGAGGCCCTTTGGTTTGAAGAGACGGATGTTCGCCGCACGCAAATAACGATCTGTGAGCGTCTTGGAGAGAATGTGCGCCCCCGTCTGAGCGGCGGTTTGCATAACGGCGCCTGCAATCATCGCCCAATGGTATGGGCTGGGGCCAAGTTAGCTGGAGAATGGAAATGAGGGGAGAAGATCGCGTACATGAATCCAATTACCATTCCCGCAAAATTTACGACACGAAGCGGGGGACTGGAAGTCATCGCCAGATTCAAGCCATCGATAAATGCGAGGAGCTGGTCCTGTGAGATCCCAACAGAGTCATGCAGCGCTGCGTTGTATCCTCGTGCGAAAGGCGAGTCGAAAGCAGCGGCAATTTGGGGAGCGCAAAAGGGGAGGGGGACTCCAGAGGTGCTTTGGTGCGCTAAGGCCGAGGACGGTAGGAAGGATTGGATGAGAAAATCGGCATCGCGAACGAATTGGACGCCAGACGAGGAGGCCTGAGGGGCGTGTGCAGTTGGAGGGGGGCCCTGGGGAGGAGCGTAATTGTAATTGTAAGCTGGGGGTGCTGGTGGGGGGTAGTAAGACATGGTTGGTGGTAGAGTGCAGCGAAGTGAGCGAACCTCTTATAGAATTTTATACTGGACGCGCTCCTGGTGCGCTCCACGAGTCTCCTGAGTTGGCGCGCGGTGGGCGCGATGGCAGTGCTCCGACGGATCAAAGATGGACTCGGCCCACGACTTGGCTGCGCACCAGGCCCACAACGGCCCAACGTCGGCCGCGCCCACCACCGTCAAGAGTACTGCCCCAAACTTGGCCCGCCGGCGCCTCGGTGTAATTTGATCCACGCTGTGCCTCCAAAGCCAGGGAAATCGGGCCTCTGAGGCTCTGAGAGGACCTCTTGTCATCGCAGCAGCCCGCTGGCGAAGACTGTCTTGTCCTAATACTGGCGGGTTTCTTCGTGCTCCTGTTCAAGTTGACCTGGAGACGGCCACGACTCGCCCAACATCTCCACCAGCCTTGTGCAGCATCTCCAATCCTCGACGGCGAAGCGCGGCTACCTGAGAGCCTACCTCTTTCCCATTCTGACCCAATATCAAGCATTCAGGTGGCGAGGAAGAGGACAACCCGGTACTGACCCCGCTCTGAACGTTCCCTCATCCGCCTGCCGAATCATCATCCACCCGACTACTGTAAGATTGGAGGACATGTTCGCTGCATAATACGCGTCCCGGAGTTGTGTGCAACTGTAATGACGAAGTGGGCCCTTTTTCTGGTTCAATATCGAATGCTCATCCATTGTGTAGCGGAGGCTAATGTACAACGCTGGTGGTTCAAATCACAGTCCAATAAAAAATTCATAACGAAGGTCCGCTGAGGCATCGAAACGTGTAACCCGACCACCTCGAAACCGATCTCACACCCGCGACGTCACCACCAGCTCCAGTTCATCCTCGTCCGTCTCATCGCTCGCGTATCCCGATCCCGAGCGGCCCGAATGCATCGCGATCGTCCACTTGAGGTGCATGTGCTTGAGCAGCTGCACGCGGAGCGGATGGCGGGGATACTGGTGCATGCTCGCGACGATGCGCTTCTGCATTGCGCGGCGCTCGTCGGCTGCGGTTTCTTGAGGTGTGCATGGGGGTGGAGTCGAGGGGCTGCGCTGGCCCAGGGGATGTCAGACTCACGATCGTATGACTAGGAGGGAGATGAACAACACTCACGAGGGTGCCGAGGGCGCGGCATAGGATGGAGGACACGGCGGTGAAGTAAATTGCGTTCTGGCTGGCCTCGGGGTCGTTGTCGAGTGCGGTGCGGGCGGCGGAGAAAATGTCCATCGGCCACAGCGGGCCTTGTGGGACTAGGAGAGCTTGTACACTGCGGAGTTTGTCGTCACTCCAGAGGCCAAGGGAGGCCAGGGTGGGGCTTACTGTTCAGAGTTCGTGGCCCGAACGACGACGTCCTCAATCTTGTCCCGGTACGTCGAATCGGGGAGGGCGTCATAATCGTCGAGTGTGATGTTTCGTGCAGTAGTCGTTACAGCGCCGCGATGGGTCGGCGAGCTCGACTTGGCCATCGCGGGGGCTGGGTTTGGTATAGAGGTGGTGGATGTTCGGCGGAAAGCCCGTGACGGAAAGTCTTCGCAGGCAGCTTATATGTAGGAGGGTATTTCATCCCTGTCTCATTAGGAACGAAATGCAGGGGTTTACTTCCGCCGAGTCGGACAGAGTGCCTGGCCGAGACAGCCGGCCTTTTGTGCAAATTCAGATCCAAAGTGGAGCTTATTAAATGGCGCGCCACCGCGGGCCATCCGCGAAACGCGTCGATAGAGTGGATAGGGAGCAAATCGCCGTTTCGGGCGAATCACGTAATCCATCACTTTTCGTTCTTGCCTTCGCGCCAATATGGGCAAAAGCGCGAAACTGCACAAACGCACCGTAGGTTCCGTCTGTAAAATGCATGCCCCCTCGAGTTCGTTTATTCAACACCTTTGATGTGTAGCCCAAAGGCAGCGTGAAGAAAACGAGCGGATCCAACGCTGCCGCCGCCGCTGCTGGAAGCACCGCGCAGGCGCAGGCTCAGAGCGCGAAGAAGAAGGCGGGGTTGAAGCAAAAGGCGGCTGGGCCCAGTAAGGGCGGGGCGGGGCACGTCTTGGGCGGCGCGGATTATGTCGACCTGATGATGGGAAGCCGCAAGAAGGCGCAGAAGGAGGCGGCGAAGCTACCACGGAACTGATGACTCCGGAGGATCGACCAGCACAAGCATGACAACGGCGTCTTGGCCTCAAGCCTCATCTTTGTTCGGGCTCGAGCGGGGGGATGCGAAAAAAGATCTCTAGCTACCGACATCTTACAAGAGGACGACCGGCGACTCGTACTATGATACATTGTATATATGTACTGCGTGGTCGAACGAGTGTAAGGCTTCAAGCCGGTGCCAGTGCGCCAAAACGCGTACGTAGAATATCGAAAGCAACTCAACAAAGCAAACGAAGTCAGATTCCCGAAAGAAAGTTAGGTATGTATAATTTATTGCGCCCCGACGTTGCCCCAGCTGTCCGAAGTGTTCCGCTGGTTATTGGTGGTGTATCGTGGTATGGGGAATCCCCCGATGCCGTCCACGCCGTCAGCTGGTCGACCAGCGAGACGCCCCTCTTCCTCGTCCCCGCCGAAAGATGCGTACGACGAGGGCGCGAAGGCCGGAAGACCAGCGTACACGGGGGCGCCGTATCCCGCCGGGAGTCCAGAGAGCGCGGCGCTGGCCGAGTTATTCCGCGACACCGCGACCGGCATGTCCGGGGGGTCGCTCGTCCTGCGACGCATCGGCAAGAGTCGCGCCACCGCCGGCTTCGCGACGTCGAACGACGTGACGTTGGTCCCCGCGGTCGACGGCTGCGGCGTCGCGCGGCCGTGGGAGATCGTGGCGCCACTGCTGCTCGCGCGGTCCCGGTGCACGGTTGCCATCTGGAGGATATCTTGCACGTCGAGCGTGTTCATGGACAGCCGGCTCGAGCTCACGCTCCCCCGCTGGCCGCGGGCGTTGTTGCGCCGGTCGGTGGGGACGAATTGGTCGTCCCACGACGATATGCTCCGTGTATCTGACATGATCGAGCCGGCGTACTTCTCGTTGGTGTAGATGGGGTCGCGGACAAAGGCGCCCGAGCCGATGTCAAATTGTTGTGGTTGTTGGACTTGTTGGGCGCGCGCGGTGACGGGGGGTGTCCGGAAAGGGTCGATCTTCCTCTCCTCCAGGTCCGGTGGCCACTTCTGGTTGAGAAGGGCCGGGTCAAAGGACATGTTCGGAGCACGCCGGTTGCGTCTTCGGGCGCGGAGAATATAGAACAACAGGACAAGGGCCAGCATGACGACAATGGCTGCGCCAATTGCTATCCCCAGAACGGCACCTCTGTATTCAACGCATTAGTTTGATTCACCCAAAGTAAAGAAATCGGTGACCTGGATAAACCAGCAGCACTCTTTGTCTTTGAAATTTTCCCTTTGCTGCTGCCGGAACTGCTCTGGGGGAGACAGGAGTGGGAGCTCTCACTATCACCGTCGACTACCGAGGAATGAGCATTAGAAACAGGCTGTATGAAGAGACGCACTAGTGATCAGTTTGGTCGTTTGCTGGGTTTGACCGTCGTTCATAACCAACAGGACCTTTCAAATAAATTGATACAAGTCTGCTGTGATAGATCTATCTGTGCTCACCTCGAGACCTTGCACACCCACCATCACGTACGACGTTGAATTTGCGGTATCCGAAGTGCTATTGCTCTTCTGTAGCGGGTATCCGAATTTAAGTTCAGGAGCAAACGCGGTGATGTTCGGGGGAACATTCGGGGGATGAGTAACCGTGAATGGTTCACATTGACTGAGGTTGTCATCCAAGGTGTAGGTGAAGACGGAGGCAACCTCGAAACCAGGGAGGAGACAGTCCGAATTATCTGTCCCGCTCGAGTTGCTAATGACGCGCGTGACATCGGACACCGCAGGGAATTGCCCAAAAATATTGTCGAGCGACGCAAGAAAGCGGGTGCCGGCAGGGAGGGGGATAAAGGAGAGGGTTATCCCGGTCGAGTTTGACGCGCCGTTGGGGATGGGAATGTAGATGGGGGCGGCATTATCAGCAGTGGGGAGAATGGTAAGATTCGTCGGGACTGAGTGGTTATTGGCGCCGTTCCCAGAGAAGGTGATAGTGACGGGTTCGCACTGGACCACCTGGGAGATGTTGAATTTAAAGCTGCCTAGGACGACCTGCGGTCCAAGGGCAACGACGCCCAGCACCGAGAGAACAGCGAGCAAGAACATGAGCTAGGCAAGAACCAGCCTATATCATGAACTGGGACCTTGAGCCCGCAGGTGTGGACTAGCCACACAAAGAGAAGACCACGAACGAAAGAGCGGAAGGGGAGGAAGCAAGATGAGGACGGTACAGCGGCACTTGGGATCACAACAGTGATGATGATCGTATATATATTTCATTCTTAGCGACCACCATGTTCCGTCCACTCGCAAGCCCGCACCGTGTCCCTCGAGCTCGTCACGTCCATCTCGGCCATCTCCCACACACCCGCTCTCCCCTCGTACCCACCCTCTCCTTCTTCAACTCGGTCACCGGCTCAGACGAGAAAATACCCACTTTCCGTGTTCTTGATGGCGTCGGCAAGCCTGTGGACGGCGCCCAGCTCCCAGAGGCACGTAAAGACTAGGCCCAGCCTATTTATTTAGCTAACCGCTATGCCCTCAGATTGATGAGCCATTTGCACGACGACTTTATGAGAACATGCAACTGTTGCCGACCCTGGACACTATTCTCTACAATGTTCAGCGCCAGGGCAAAATCAGTTTCCATGTTGGTGTCTCTTCCCTTGTCAAATCTTTTGTGCTCAAGGTTTGGGAAGTAGATGACATCGGTAAGTTGTTACTCTTAGCCGATAGCTGGGTCCTAAGCTCTGCAGCATGGAGAAGAGGCTACTGTTATAGGCTCAGCCGCTGCTTTGGAAATGGATGATGAGTGAGGCTCTTCGTTATCGCACCTACCAGAGCACTAATTTTCTTCGCAGAGTACTGGGTAAGTTCCGGACCCTCCAAACATGCATTTATTCACAAAACTCAGGCCAATACCGCGAAATGGGCGTCTTACTGTGGCGTGGCTTCGGCATCGACTCTGTGTTCGCGCAGTGCTTTGGGAACCAGGACGACACCTCGGGCAAAGGCCGCCAAATGCCCGTCGTAAGATCCGGTTCCCCCCTGTGAACAACCCGCTAACTGCGACCCGCCGCCAGCACTTTGGTTCCCCGAAGCACCACTTCCAGACCATCTCCTCCCCACTAGCGACCCAAATCCCGCAGGCCGCCGGCGTGGGCTACGCGTTGCGCCGTTCACCTGATCGGCGCTCGCGCTCAATCGCGGCGTGCTACTTTGGCGAAGGCGCCGCCTCCGAGGGCGACTTTCACGCCGGCCTCCTCCTCGCATCGACCATCCCCTCCCCGACGCTCTTCATCGCGCGCAACAACGGCTTCGCGATCAGCACGCCGAGCACGGAGCAGTACTACGGCGACGGGATCGCGAGTCGGGGGCCGGGCTACGGCATCGACACGGTGCGCGTGGACGGGAACGACGTGCTCGCCGTGCTTGCCGCCGTCCGCGAGGCGCGGCGGCGCACGCTTGAGCAGGGGCGCGCGGTGCTCGTCGAGGCGATGACGTACCGCGTCGGCCACCACAGCACCTCGGACGACTCGTTCGCGTACCGCCAGCGCTCCGAGGTCGAGGACCGCAAGCGCATCGATAACCCCATCGCGCGCTTCCGGCTGTTCATGGAGGCGCAGGGGTGGTGGAACGCCGCGGACGAAGAGGAGCTCAAGTCGCGGTTGAAGGCTGACGTGATGAAGGCGTTCAAGCACGCGGAGACGCAGAGCAAGCCCGAGCTTGGTGAGCTGTTCACGGATGTGTATGCCGGGGAGGAGCCCTGGAATATCGTGCGTACTTCAACTTATTCTCTTTGCCTCACGGTAAATAACGATTTTTCATTGCAGACGGAGCAGAGGAAGGAGCTCACGGGGCTACTGAAGAAATACGGTGAGACGTGGGAGCCATGGCGGACGGAGCTTGCGCGGTTCAAGAGCAAAGGGCAGGATCTGACACAGGCCTGAATGGAAGCCGACACCACTTTGACAATGTATGATATAACGGCGTGCGTCAGTGCCAGGAACACATTCGTACCGTGCGCACCGTGCCGGTAATTTTGGGACAGACGTCTTTTGTTCAAAAAATGTCGCGACTAAAGTTGGACGTACCGCATGTAGAACGACTGTACGACTAGGAGGCCTGAGGAATGAGAACGGAAGTAGACATTGAGGCAGGTGGCTTTCAGCCACATCCTCAGTCGCTTCACTGTTTTCGCAACGAGAGCAGATTCAAGAAATTCCGATCACAAATAGCTGACCGGTAGCCAACCTGATTGCCGGAGTTGAATGTTGAGCTTGCACCATTGCGACACAACTTGCCAGTGCTGGTGAGGCTCGCCCTCTCGGATTTTTCTCCCCATTTTGTCGAGGATTTCGTTCTAATACTTGCATTGAAAGTCGGCTTTTGCTTTCTCACCAGAATCGCGGTGTGCTCGGCATCTGCTGTACCATCTATGAACAACTTACGGCTTCTTACCAGCTTTCCTCCAGGCTTTCCGAGTCTTCGGACTCCCTTCGTCTCCGCTGCTGCCCGCATCCGCGATTCAGGTTGAATACCATGGGACTCCCTTAAAATGCTATCTCCAGGCTATCATCGTTCACCTCCACCCAATGCTGCGCGCATCCGCAATGTCAGGGTCCATGCCATAGGACTACCTGAAAACTACTATCTCCAGACTGTCATCGTTCACGTCCACTGCCGCGCCCATCCGCAATGTCAGGTTTCATGCCATGGGACTGCCGGGACGAAGTCGGAAGACGGCCTTCACATCTACGAATAACTTACGGCTTTTCGAGCTGCTTTCTCAAGGCTTTCTTCGAACTCCCTTCGTCTCCACTGCTGCACGCATGCGCAATTCAGGTTCCATGCCGTAAAGTCGCTATCTTCAAGCTATCGTCGTTCACCTCCACTGCTGCACGCATCCGTAATTCAAGTTCCGACCCACCGTAAAAACCGGAATCTCCAGGCTATCATCATTAATCTTTACCTTGTCTCTTGTCTCTCAATGTCACGGTTCACACTTTTGATTTTTCAAATTTCCAGTTGAGTCGAGTCCCATTCGCACCCCCGCCTGACTCATTTTCCGAACTCCTCGGTCCCCCGGCTGGTTCAGTGGTTACTCTCCAGGCTGTCAAACTCAGCCGTGAGCTATTTAAACGACTTTTGGGAACTCAACCCTCGCAGTAAGGTCTCCCATGGACTATCTCAACTCGTTGGGGCTCGTTGGTTTCTTGATTCTGCTCAAGTTCCTTGTCGACAAGTTCTGGAAACGACACTCAGTGTCTCCGCCTTTTCCTCCGGGACCACCGCCCCAAATCCTTGTCGGAAATTATCGTGACATACCCACAAAAGTGCCATGGTTGACCTACACAGAGTGGGGCCGCCGCTATGGTACGTTTCAAACTTGTGCTGTTCACCTATTGGGTCCCTGGAACTTTATAGGTGACATCGTACATGCAAGCGCTCTGGGTGAACACGTCGTTATCGTCAACTCGCTCAAAACAGCCTTGGAACTGTTCGAGAAACGATCAAACATATATTCGGACCGTCCCCCTTTGCCCATGCTTAATCTGTGAGCGTTGTGCGCTCCTCCCATCACTTCTCATCCTTATATGCTACAGTAATGGATGTGAGCGTTTCCTTCCCTTCGTGAACGCCTCGGGTCCGGCGCCTGAACACGGTTTCAGGGGATTTCAATGTAGCATTCCTACACTATGGTGAGAAGTGGCGTCTAGAAAGAAGAATGTTTCAGCAGCATTTCCGTCCCGACATGTCGCGAGAATATCGGCCGATGCAACTCAAAAAAGCGCACAAATTTTTGCGAGGACTCATGATCAGCCCAGGAGAATTTAGGGAACTTACTAAAACGCAAGTCGTTTCCTTGGTTCATCCACTGCTCAAGCTCAACATTTTTTCAATAGCCTAGCCGCAGCCGTCATAATGAGCACCGTCTACGGATACGAAATCAAACCGGCCAATGACCGTTTCGTCGCTTTGTCCGAATTTGCCGTGAGAAGACTCTCGGATTCAGGTTTACCTGGCGCTGCGATGGTAAATACTTTTCCGAGCCTCCGATACCTCCCGGGCTGGTTTCCAGGTTGCGGGTTTCAATACCTCGCTGCCGGTGAGTTGGTCCAGATTTCAACATAAATTGCGACCGAATTCACATCATTCAGAGTGCCGGGATGTGCTTGACGAGATGAAACATGCACCCTTCGATTTTGTTAAGAAGCACATGGTTCGAACACTAATTCTTATTCTCCCTCGCCACTGATCAGTTTCCACCCACAGTCGGAGGATGTGGTGTCGAAATCGGTTGTAGGAAAGATGCTTGATGCTAGCGAAGCCCGTGGTCATACAGATGAACTGATTCAGGACGTTGCTGCGGTGGCATATGCAGGTATCCATCGATTGCACACCGTTGTTTATGAGACTCACCAGTGTTGAAATTTGACAGCCGGGGCGGATACGGTGAGTGATTATTTGCAGGCAACTAATAAGCTTATTTAAACGCAACCAGACTGTCTCGGTGCTTGCTTCTTTTTTCTTGGCCATGGCTCTCCACCCCGATATCCAAAAGAGGGCACAAAGCGAGGTCGACGGCATCACTGGGACGCATCGCCTGCCGGAGTTCGAAGATAGGCTCTCCCTACCCTTTGTCGAAGCGGTGTACAGAGAGGTTTTGCGGTGGAGGCCAGTCCTACCGCTTGGCGTCGCTCATGCTGCAAGCGAAGATGATGTCTACCAAGGCTACTTCATCCCAAAAGGTACTGGCGATCCTCCTGCAAAACTGAATGCAATAACCACATATTCAGGCACGGCGGTAATTCCCAATACATGGTGCAGACTCTCCTGCTGTAATTCAACCTCACTCATTTCTCTAATCCAATCCATTAGGGCGATGACCCGGGATGAATCCATCTACCCGGACGCAGAACGTTTCAACCCAGATCGGTTCTTCACAGAAGAAGGAAAGCTGAATGACGACGACCTTGTGATGGCATTCGGGTTAGACTCTCTTCTTGAGGTTCGAATCTATGGTATTCACCAATTCCCCGACAGGTTTGGTCGGCGTATATGTCCGGGTCGCCATGTCGCAAGCGCGACAGCTTGGTCGGCCATTGTATCTCTTCTTGCGACAATGAATATCTCGAAAGCCAAGGACGAAACTGGAAAAGATATCGAAATCGAAGAAGTGGGTTATTCGGATGGATTCATCTGGTAGGTGAAACACAATTGCGTCGATATTGAATGCTGAATGTTTTTTCAGCCATCCTAATCCCTTCCCGTGCTTGATCACACCCCGGTCGGAATCGGCGAAGAACCTGATTAATGCTACCGCACTCGACGAGTTGTGAAATACCTCAAATTCCTTGTACACATATATACGCACAGTCCGACAAGTTACGATGTTTAATGAACGACCTCTTACGCCACCGTGCGCTTATACACCTATCCTTCCGCGACCCCGCTATAACGGACATCTATACATACACGTTTTGCCGTAGTAAGTAGCGGCACTCAGCCACCGCGTCGCGCTATACTATCTCCGACTGCCTTCCGAGCCAAACTAGGTACCGAGCCATTTCGATAATATAGCCTATAAGCATATTGCACAGGGTGATTTAACACCTCTGGGATGGAGCGGGGTGTCTCAGGATATCGTGAACCAAATTTGGCGGCGGAGTGATGTGTTGATCAAAACCTGTGCCCCGGTTGTCTCCGGTTGGTGGGTGGGAATTGATGTTTTCTTATCTCCGAGCATAGCCGACGCTCTTTCCTCGCGCATTCCTCCGCCAATTCTGGCTCGATTCGGGACTTTGGGGCCTCTACTTGCTCCTGCTATGCTGGGGAATGTACTATAATGCCACTGTCCCCCGCAATCCCTCGAAATACTACGCTATACTGGGCAAGAACCACTCGACTTTGTTTTGGGTGACTCTGGGCCAAGACGTCGATGGTGGCTCGCCCAACGCTCCACCGACCCTCGGGCTGGGTTTATATATCGAGTATGCATATCCGAATGGTGTGGAACTTATACTTGAACCTTTCTTCATTGCTTTGATATCTTCTGTGGCCTCCTTCCCCGAGCCACCCATTTTCGTTGTCTCAGATTCACGGACCTTGTTTGGTGAATCCCTGGATGCGGAGGCCATCCTGCGTCTTTCAGTATGTGCCAATACTCACCATTGAGCCATATGTGCTCCAGTTTGAACAAACATCGCCCCTCTTTCTTGCAACGGAGTCGATTTTGTTGATCCGCCCAATTTCGCGGCTATGGCCGCCCAGAAGCGCATCTCATTGAGACGGTTCTGTGCCTTGGAGGTATGGCCAAAGTGCATAGAATAATGTTTTAGAACCCCCCTGAGTGAGTGTGAGTGCACTGGGACCCAGAAGACGTCCGTGAAATGGTAATTTGGCGGGGTGGCTCGAAAGGCCGTTTATGACCATTTTGGGGTAGCACCGAAAATAAATTCGGTGGGGACCAGCAACAAGGCCTAAAAATGCGGGAAAATATAGTAATCTACTCCTACGATGCCTGGCTCCATTCTAGGGTAGGTATCCCGGCAGTTACTGCATGGCAGGGGGAGGCCAGAGCGCAAAAGCTTTAAGGTGGCTCGATAGCCGGTTGCTGATAGTACAAATGCAGATTCAAAAATAAAATGTTTCATGTGAGATGAAAGTTGAGTGAGACGGTTGAACGAAGGGGCCGTAAGAGCATCGTTGAAATGGCCAGCACCAGCGATCCGCGCTCCTTCCATTTCTGGCTTGATATTATTGATCCGTCGATGAATGGAGATGGGAAGCCAGAGCGTCGATCCAACGCGACACCAAATCAAGAAAGGGAAAATGAACTACGCAGGAAGGGAGAGGAAGGAGGAAACACGTCAACAATTCGCGTTTCTCCCATTTCAGGCTTGCTATTCTCCATCCGTCGATGAATGGAGATGGGAAGGTAGAGCGTCGATCCAACGCGACGCGCCAAATCAGGAAAGGGAAAATGAACTGTAGTAGAGATTACGCAGGAAGGATGGACTCAGAATACACATGAAACATACAAGTAACTAATGCACGTCTGGCAACAGCATATGACTGATTATGTACGGCAGAATCATCCCCGCACTAATCAGCGAGACGCGCACGGGAGGGGTCATATCGCCAGCGGCAGGGTCGTCGGACGAATGCGAGACGGTTTGGAGTACTGTCGCGACGTACAGGAAGGTCCCACCCTGGTGCGACGTCAGCCGAGGACAGAAGAAGCGAGATAGGTCAACGGGCTTACGGAGACGAGGAGCGCGAGGCCGGTCCAGCTACCTTGTGCGCCAGCGGAGAAGAAAGAGAGGACTGAATAAGATACAATTGCACCGATGGGCGTGGAGGCGCTGAAGAAGGCCAGGTGTTTTCTGCATTCCGAGCGCGGGAGAGAGGTGTTCAGGAGAGAGGTCGTTAGCGCCAAGGAGGTCGGAGCTAAAATACACATCCAGTTAAGCGCCAGAGGGACCGAGGAGAGGCAGAAGATGAATCACCCTTGTGGATTATAAGCGCGACAAAAACAATCAAGGATAAGTCGCGGTGGGAAGAGCCGGAGGAGGAGCTTGGGTCGGAGAGAGAAGATACGCCGAGCGCGAGTCCGTCGGCAAGACCGTGCATAATTAGCCCGAACGTCAACGGATAGGCGCGCGCGCGACTTCCGCGAACTTCTTCCAGCGACGTGGACATGTCCACTTGCATGAATCCAGGCGCAGGCGAATCGAGCGGCTCCATATCGCCCATCTCAGCGTCGAATTCCACAGTGGCGCCGCCGTTTTGTCCGACCGAGTTCAGGGCCACGTCAGAGTTCGGTGCGTTTGTGTGGGAGGAGGATGAATGCGAATGCGAATGCGGCGCGACGAGCTGCTCGACGACCATCATGAAAATGAAGCCTGCTATGAGACAGAGCGCTATTTGCGAGGTCGGGAGCTCCTTTGAGGCGTGGGCCAGCGTTTCTATGCCCTCAGGTATGATCACGCCTAGTCGACGGTAAATTCGTGTACAAATCTCAGGCGCACCGTTCACCTAAAGCCACTCCTATAAGGATGCCTGAGCCAAGGGTGGAGAAACGCGTAATGTGGTGTTCTGAAGGCAATTTAAGCAAAGTTGGGAAGCTGAAGTTCGCGGAGCGCCGATCGACGTACTTGAGAGCACGAACGATAGAGGAAGGACCCCAAACAAGAACGAAGACGCCCCCAGAAGAGCTGACATTATGAGGAGCGCGAACATGCTGGAGCGTGTTGGTTCGCGTCAAGCCGCACTGCGGTACACAGTGGTGATTTGACCCGGGCTATTTCGGCCGAAAGTCCGGGCGGAAGAAAAAAAAGCAATGAGCAAAGGCTGAGCCCAATCGCGAGCAGAAGCAAAGCACATCCAGTGAATGGTGGTCAAAGCAAAACAGTTTATTCAGTGCTACCTACGTCTAAAACTCCACTCTAGAACATGTTTATTCCAAAACTACGAGCGTAGCCTAAAAAGGACGACCGCCGGGACTACGCTCAACTCTGAAGGAACCTTCCAAGCTAGAATCTCCGTGAGTCTGCCCGGCTTCAAAACGAAGCCAAGCGGCGGAGACGTCAGGCTGGTTTAATCTTCCACGAGCGTAACAGGGCCCAACATAGATTGTATGTAGCAGGGCCCTTGACTAGGCTCGTGGATATTGAAGGCTCACACAGGTAAGAAATAGAGGGAGAGATAGTGGGGACAAATGAATTTTTGGAACGTTGTGGTGGCAAGAGAGAGGATCCACAAGCGACCGAACATTTTATTGCGGATCACGAACGCTTTCCCACGCCCATCGACATGGCCTCCTACTCCCATCTGCACTTTTATCCATGATTCTGCCAGGCCGCGCTGTCTTCACGCGTCAGATAGTCCAAGGACTTCTTTCGGCGAAGAGCCAGGTCCAGCCGTGCGGTATAGACCTCTCGCTGAAACGCGTCCTTGCGTGGACATCCGTCGGCGTCGTCGATTTTGACAACAGGCACCGAAGAACGGCGACTACGACTGAGCTTCCCTTTGAGAAAGGTCTCGATGCGTCGGAATTGCGGATGCACCTTGTCCCCGGGGCGTACCTCGTCGAGTTCAACGAAACCATCGACGTGCCGTTGGACGTCATGGGCTCGCTATTCGTCCGGAGCTCACTGTTTCGGTCCGGGGCACTGGTCAGTGCCGGAGTCATGGATTCTGGGTACAAGGGAACTATCGGTGATTTCGTGTGGTTGAAGATGGCTTCTGGTTCGTCCTGATAATGTTGTTTCAGGCGGGATGTTACAAGTCGTGAACCCGCACGGTCTCACGCTTTTCAAAGACGCGAAGCTTGCGCAGTTTGTATTTCACCAGATGAAGGAAAAGGTGCGGTCTACTTCTTGAGCTTTACACAACTTGAGACTGACTTGTTGACAAGGTCGAGGGTTATTCTGGAGTATACCAAAACAAGGCCGCCATGTAGACTCTCGCCGGTGGATATAATCAACGAGGCGCATTTGTGGCAACCGGCTCTGGAAATCGACTCGTCACCAATAACTTACCGCCTTCTAACGTTCTTGCGCTTGCTGGGACGGACAAGCGGGTCGACAAAGATGACGGCGTCGGGTGCGAGATTCCAGGACCCTTGTACCGCCCCGACCAAAACGCGCCGGACTTCATGTGTACGCGCCGGCGTGGCCAAGAAGGCAGATAACATTTTGATATACGTAGAGATAACATTTCGATATGCGTCAAGAGTCGTTCAGGTCAAGCAAAAAGTAAAAGGAATAAATCGTAGACGAAAAAGCCGTGAGTAAAATCGTAAGGCGTTTGTGAGTAAGTAAGATCGTAAGAAGCGTGGATGGTTTTGTGAAGGGGTCGTAGATGGGTGTATGAAGGGTCGTAGATCGTGGATCATGAAAGGGACAGAAGGAAAAGTTCATGAGAGACCGTCACAGACGGCAGGTGTAGGTGCGGGCGGGGTCATATCGCAGCAATGGGCATCCGCGGCGTCGCAGCACCAGGACGAAGAGGAGTAGGTCGACCTCGCGGTCTCGGGCGACTAATCCTCAAGGATTCACCGGGCCTATGAGAAGGAATAGTGAGCTTCGGTAGGAAACGAGAAAAGCGGAAGCGACGTACGTCATCATGAAAGACATCCCCGACAAGCTCGTATTGGCATTATTCTCCTTCAAATCCGTCGACGCCTTGGCACTCCGCTTCGCCCATCCAAGGGCAGAGCGCCTCGTAGCAGATGCGACGCGCGGGCGCGCATTCGGCGCGAGCCCCCAAGCGTTCTCGCGCTTGGGCGAAAGTACCGGCGCCGGCATGGGCACGTCGACATTGGATCGGACCTCAAGCGCTTGGAGCGCGTGCTGGCTGATAAACGCACGATTGAGCTCCGCGGGCGATGGGCGCTGCTGTTCCGGCGACGAGAGAGTCTGAGCTTGGCCTTGACGCGGGTACGGGGACGCCCGCGACTGAGTGCGCGAGCGCACTCTGCGAGGGCCAAGGTCGGACGGTAGTGGGCCGTAGGTCTGGACGGAGTGCTGCAGCAGCGCCTGCATACCCGCGGGGTTTTTCGGCGGCAAGAAGTCTGCAAACAAGACTTGTCAGTACAGAGGGCGAGTGAGTGAAGCAGACGACATACCTTGTAACACAGCCCGAGAGAAAGACGTGTCAGACCAGAGGCGCCTGCTCTCCGTGACAGTATCCTCCGCCTCATGCCGCAGCGCGTAATACCGACGAAGGACGATACCATGCTCGTCATCCCACCCGCGCCCGGGCGTCAAGTCGACAGACCCAGCGTCGGCATTGACGATGAAGATGCCCTGGTGCGCCGTAGGGCTGCTGCTGTTCTTGGACCGCGCAGATGACGGTGCTGGGCTCGTAAACTCCTCCTCAATCGTCTCGTACACCGATGACCGCGACGCACGAGCCTGCGCAACAGAAACCCGGCGACGATGCCCCTGCCCGCGCGCACGAGCACGAACGCGATCCCGAGCCGTGGACGCCATGGGGTGCGTCGCATTCGAGAGTATGACGTTGACCTGGGACATATCGATGCTGAATTGAGAGCCGTCAGACATCGACGACTCTTCAGCAGACGACAGAGGCGGAGTCTCGGCGCCGGAGCTCGAGGTCGTGATGGTCGAGGAGCGCGAGCGGGAGTTGGGGCTTGGGCGCGAGAAGACCGGGGCCGGGTGGACTACGACGCGTGTCAGTAATATATCAAGGAGAAGATACCAGCATGTACACGTCACCATATCCTCCCCAGCCGCTACGAGGGCACTCTCCTCCAGGCTCTGGCGAACAAGTAGCCCCTGCCGTGCCTTGATCATCCGCTCGCCGCCGAACTTGGACGAGGACGTCGATGCGATAGATGCCTTGGTAACGATGCGCGCCCTGTCCGGGTTCTCGTCGTCCTCCTGATACGCGGTATGTTTGCGCTTCTCAACGCGCACGCAGGGCGACGCCTCGAACGTTGAGCCGATGGAGCGCCGGCGGACGTGACCACCGCCGAGCATCTAAGAGACAGTCAGTGACGGTCATCAACGGAGGAGCGAGAGACATACACTGATCATGGTATCATCCTCCTTCATCGGGCTATGAACGCTGGTATTCATGCTGTAGACAGAGAGCGGGCGGAACGAGTGCGGCGGTAGCAAATGCCCATTAGGCGGGTGGAGCTCGTCATACCCAAAGACCGAATCCGAGGACATCGACGACCGATGGCCCGTCTTCTCGAAGAGCGAGTCCTCCATGGAATTGCGGTGCTCCTCGTCGAGGATGGAGTCGAAGGACGAGCGATTGTTACGGCCGCCGTGGCTGGAAGGCGGCGACGCGGAAATGGCACTCAGAGGCATGCCACCCGCTGTGTCGAACATTTTCTCGCCGACCCCCGGGCGTCCGAGTCGCGCCACAGAAAAGTCGCTGAGCATCGAGTCGACGGACGAGTCCTGTCTGTGCTTGGCCCACGCAGCGCGACCGCCGTCCGCGCCGTACGTCGCATACTGATGCGCCAAGGAGCTCCCGCTGGTGCTGGTATCGTTCTCGCTGAGGCGGTGGTTCCCAAAGCTACGATTGTAATTGTAGAAGCTGATGGGCGGGCCCTGCGATGAGACGCTCATATTGGATTCGCGGCGACGATGCCCGCGGGCAGACGGCGGCGCGGGCGCCTTGAAATAGAAGCTGGATGCATCGCTGGCGACGCGCTGACGCTTGTGATCGCGGGGAAGGAACGCAAACGTGTCCTCAACGTTGATGGACATGGAGATGGAGAGATCCTCCTCCGAGGACGGCCGCTCCCGCAGGCTGGGCATCGGCAGGCCATACTCGAATGGGTCGGGAGCACCATCCTTGGTGAGATTGCCGTACGAGGACACGGACGCTATGCTGAAGAGCGAGTCCTGCTGCATATGACCGCCGCGTCTGTTGTTGCTCGCGACGGGCGGGGGATAGAACGCTGGACGGTTATTATGGAACCTGTGGATACGAGTGTTAGCGATTGAAAACGGCATGGACGAAATATGTCATACTCGAAGCCACGGCGGACCTCCTCGAACGAATCAAAGCCAGTGAAGCTAATACCCGACGGCGGACGCGAGTGCGTGCGCGAGTGGACGCTCACGACGGAACTCCTCACATTCTCCAGCGCAAAACGCGCACTCGAGTCGGAATTGACGCGGGGCCGAGCTTGAGGAAGCTGAATGTCGGCAGCGTTGGCGAAGATGGACTTTAGGACCGAGTCGTCCTCCTCCATGAGTGAAGACAACGACTGCGAGCGGACATGCGACGGCGGCGGGATGATATCGGACAGCGTCAACGGCTTCTTGCTCGGCTTCTGCGCCGGCTGCTGCTCCTCGTCGGGAAGCTCGCCCCCAAACTTGAATTTGACGTTGAGCTGGCCATTCGAGGGACCGCGGGCGAAAGGACGAGGAAGGGCGAGACTTTCTTCGCTGGCGAGGCTGTCGGAACCAGGGAGGAGTGTGGGCTCCTTGAGGTCGACGATGCGCGACACGCCATATCCGTCCATGTTCATCGAGGTGTCGCCGTCGCTGCTAACCGCCATCGTAGGCTCCTTCATGTCCACGAGCCGCGACACAGAGGTGGGGACGAAGAAGCCCGACGACGACGACGTCTGCTCGGAAGACGTCGCAGACGACCCCGACGTATCGTGCTGGAAGGCGATCGGCATCGGGGGCATCGGCGGCGGGACCTCGACCGCGAGGAGCCCGCGGAAATCGAGCTTCGCAGGCGTTTTGAACGCATTCTCGAGCTGCTCGACAAAGCTCCTCCGATCCGACCCACCCGACTCGTTCAGCTTCTGCAGCTCCCCAGTAAAGTCAAACGACTTCTTCGTGTCCTCTTCCGACGACACTTCGTCCATGTACCCATGGTGCGTCTCGTCGTCCGCGAGCTGCACATTGAAGACGGGCAGCTCGAGCTGCGGCGGGAGGGGCGAGATGGGAAGGGGTACATGCGGCGGCAGGCCCGGCGAAGGCAGACGCGTCTCTTGTAGATGACGGAAGGACAGCGTATCGTCAACGGGTGAGGTCGCTCTCGACGCAGACGCAGACAAAATGACCTGCAGCTCATTCGGGATATCAGAGTCGGGGTCAGACGCGTCCTCGTACGCCGATTGGTCCGAGCCACCCATAGTGCCCCCCATGCCGAGCACGCGCTTCGTCTCACGCGCAAGGGGCATACCCTGCGTGCTCCCGCGGCTGCTCTTGGGCGACGGCGCGTCAGGAAGGAGCGACGACCGATTCCGCGCATGACCCCGTGTAAAGACCGGCGGCAGCCCGCGCGCACGCAGCGCCTCAGCATCGTCGACAGACCCGGACGAGGATCGCGACCCAAACGTGAGCGATGACGGCGCGCGCATGTCGACGGGCACATGGTCGTCCGCTGACAAAGGAGGCGACGCAGAGGCATCGGAGGCGACAGAGAGCACAGGACGGATGCGCGAGGGACGAAGGCGTAGGGGGTGGAAGACGGGCTCCGGGTCGGGCTCGGGCGTGGGTGTCATCGTGCGGCGGTGCATGCGCTTGAAGGTGGCGTCGCTGGGGAACACGGCCGCAGCAGCACCAGGCGGAGAGGCGTCGCGCAGTGTCTTGGGCCAGGGCGCGATCTGCTGCCCGAGCATCGCCGCTGGGCCCGTGGAGCCGCTTGCGCGGACGGCGTACGGGCGGAGTGAGCTGACGGAGCCCGCGGTGGGACGGAGGGTCCGCGACTTGCCCGTCGGGCTGTCTTGCCATTCTTTGCGCGGGACGATGGCGCCTCTGGCGGGCGAGGGCGTTCCTGGTGTCGCGTCGAGATTGAGGTGCGTGATGAGCTGCGCCAGGTCGTTGGTTGCGGCGTCGAGGAGCGTGAGCACGCCTAGGGAAAAAAATGAGTCGAGAGGAATGAGAGGACGAAGGAAATACATACCATCCGCAGGCGTATCCTCGATGATCCCGCGCGGGCGCGCCTTCACACCGCCGAGCGTCTGCTCATCAGACACGGGCCGCGCACGCGCGCGCTTGACCGGGGTCGCAGACACGATCTCAAAGCTGCCCTCCACAATATGCTCCCCCTCCTCCTCCTCCTCATCCCCATGCCCATGCCCATCCGTCGTCGCCTCCTCCACAGTAAGCATCGGCGGCCCATGGCGCCCACTATGCGCACTCTCCGCGCCCGACGAGCGGCGCGACAGGCTAGGGAACACATCGCTCAAAGGTGTCCGCCTCCGCCCCTCGCTCGTCCTCCGACTCTCCCGCTCCGAGCCCTTCTTCTCCTTCTCCTTCTCTTTCTTCTCCTTGTCCCCGCCCTCCCCACTGTCGCGCTTTTTCCCCCTTACGCGATCCACCACCTCCTCTGCCCAGCGTACACTGCTCCCACTGCTTACACGTGACCCCACCGAGCTCCCCGCGCTCGACAGCACAGACAGCGGCCGCAGACTGGAGTTGGTACTCTCCCGGCGCACGTTCCCGTTCCCAGGAACGTCCTCCGCGCTGAGGCGTTTCGGATCCACACCCGGCGCGGGGGGCGCGACGAACACGCTGCTCGCCGTGCTCGCCTTCGCCCCACCCGCAGCCCCGCGGCCAATACTCAGCGCGCTCGGCAGCCCCATCCCGATCCCCATCCCGCCACTCCTGCCCGTCGTCGAGCCCTTCCCGCTGTTGCCCAGGCCGAGTCCAAGGATACTGCGCTTGCGCTGCACAGGCGACGTCCCCAGCGCCCCAACCTCAAAACTGCTCCCGCTGCTCTTCGGCGCGCGCTTCTTCTCCTTCTTGTCCTTCTTCTCCGCCTCCTTCTCCAACGCCTTAACCGCCTCCCTCTCCCTCTTCTCGCGCTCCTTCCTCTCCCTCTTCTCCTCCTTCGTCGGTCCGCCCTCGACGCCGACCTTCTCCTTGGCCTTGACTTTCACGGCCTTCTTCACCCGCACCGTTCCCTCGCTCTCCCCGCCACCAACCATATCCCCCAACCGCGCCATACTCCTCACGCTCCGCATCGCGCGCAGCGCAATCGAGCCTTGGTGGTCCTTCTCCTTGCCCTCCTTGCCACCCATCTGCGCCCCAGGCACCGCCAATAACCCCGTCGGCGTCGGGGCCCTCTCAAGCGCCACAGGCGTCCCCGCCCGTCCAAGCGTCGACGCCGGCGCCCCTAGCACAATCCCGCTTCCCACCAACCCCCGCTGGAACTCCGATGGTGCTGGCGCCGGCTGGGCATACACCCCCATCGCACTCTGACTGCGCTTGAACTCTGGCTTGTGGTGCGGCTGCGCGTACTCCGCCGTGTCCGTGCGCTCGTACACGCCCATCGCGCTGGCGCTCCGCGTCGGCTGCGGTCGATACTCGGGCGAATGCTTCTCCACAACGGGTCTTGCGTTTCTCGGCGGGGTGTACGTCGCCGCGCGGGTCATGGTCGCGTACGGCGCCGACGCGCCCGGCAGGTGTGCGTATTGTGCGTATTGCTGTTGCTGCTGCTGGGGTTGCTGCGATTTGGATTTGAGGAGGGCGGCGCTCCCGGCGCTGACGCTACGCTGGTACTCGGTGGGACGGGCCGCGGAGGCGGGGGGCAGGACGCTGGAGGCGCCGAGGGAGTTGAAGCGCTTTTGGCCGTGGGCGGAGGCGGGGAAGGGTTGGGGGGCTGCGAGAGAAGCACGTTAGTAAAATGAACGAATGCATGTTGTCCTCGCAATCCCAGACGCAGAACAGAAAAAGGCGAGAAAATGTAAGGAGGGAAAGGACCCTACACGTCCGCCCCAAGAAACGAAACGAGGCAAACGGGAAGAAAACCCACCTCCCCTCATCCTCAAACTCGGCACCTCCACCATGTCCAGTGTACAGTCCGGCTCGCCCGGCAGGTGCATTTGCATCTCTTGTCCTCCCCCGGTGCGCCGCTGCTGAACCTGTACTTGGACTTGCGAGGGGTAGGCGGGGGTGAAAGCGTCGAGCGTGGGCGTGGGGGGCAGGGAGGAGGTCGGGCCTGGTGCTGTGAGGCGGGGCGTTGTTAGTTTCATCTATAAAGGGAATGAGAGGAAAGACTAACATTTCGACCGCCTCACAAAGCCCAGTACGCCCCCGCCGCTCACACTCCCCGCCCCGTCCTTCTCCTTGTTGGCGGTGCTGCTACTCGCGCTCCGCCCACGCGCCGTCAAATTCCACCACCGCTCCTTGCCCTCCTTCTCCAGCCGACTCTCGCTCCGTACAGGCTCGGAGGGAGGCGCGTTGTTGGTCGCGTCACCGAGCGGGAAGACGCCATCCACGCGCCCCCGCGTCTTGACCTTCTTCTTGATTAACACCATCCCCTCGCCCTCCCCTCCTGCGTCGTAATCGCCCCACGTCGCCCCGGCGTCGCGCCACGAGCCCTGCCCTCCGTTCCCCCCACCTCCTCGTTCGCCCCCGCGCACAGTGCTGCTACTCCCCCCATCGACGCGCACCTCCCACCCGCGCCCAGTCACCGAACTCTCGCCTGCGCCCCCGACGCGTCGCACAATATCACTAAAGTCGCGCGCGGTGTTGTACGGCGTCTGCCCGCCCAGCACGCGCCCCAGCGAGTTCTTCCTAGTCGGGCCGCGGGCGGGGGAGATGGATACGGAGGTGGACGCGTTGGGGTCGTACTCTGTGTAGGCGGAGGCGTCGGGGGTGGGCACGATGAGGCGGATGCTCGGCACGTTCTTGCTTGAAGCCATTTAGTTCTTGGATTTCTTGGATTTTTGTGGAAAAGTCGTGAGGATGTGAGGGTGAGAGATGAGATGAGATGAGACGAGTGAGGATGAGTGAGAATGGCGGCGTATATGAGTCGTATCGATATCGTATCGTATCGTCGTTGACAAGACGCGTTACTGTGTGTTTTTCTTCCTTCTTCTGCACACGACGCGAGTTAGTCACGAGCAGGAGCGGGGACGACAAGGACACACATAGACAGACGAGAAACCCAGCCTGGATGGCCTTACCTTTCCTTTCGGGCGCGGTGGGGGACGAGACAAGGTCAATCGCCGTGGCTGTGCCTCGCCAAACCAACCTTGGTCACGGGATGAGGATGAGCCAGCGCGTGAGGTCGTGTTTGGCTGCGGCTTGGAACAGGGGCGCCGCAGACGGAAATGAATTGTGAAGGGCGAGGAGCGTATGGCGCGTGCAATTAAAGCGTAGAATCATCCTGTTGAGTTGCCATGAAGCTAAAGACGTTCTAAACGATAGTGCAGGACCCGGAAGATATCAGAAGTTCAAACTTAACTGGCAACGGAAATATGATCACGCCTACTCGACGGTAAATTCAAGTACAAATGTCGGGCGCGCCGTTCACCTAAGCCAATCCTATAAGGATGCCTGAGGGTGGATAAACACGTAATGTGGTGTTCTGAAGGCAATTCAAGCAAAGTTGCGAAGCTGGACTTCGGGGAGCACCGATAAACGTACTTGGGAGCACGAAGGATAAAGAAAGGACCTCAAACAAGAACGAAGACCCCCCCAGAAGAGCTGACATTATGAGGAGCGCGAACATGCCGGAGCGTGTTGGTTCGCGTTAAGCCGCACTGCGGTGCACAGTGGTTATTTGACCCGGGCTGTTTCGGCCGAAGGTCCGGGCAGAAGAAAAAAAGCAATGAGCCACCATGAGCAAAGCCCAATCGCGAGCAAGAGCAAGCATATCCAGTGAATGGCACTGGTGGTCAAAGCAAAACAGTTTATTCAGTGCTACCTACGTCTGAAACTCCGCTCTAGAACATGTTTATTCCAAAACTACGAGCGTAGCCTAAAAGCGACGACCGTCGGGAATACGCTCAACTCTGAAGGAAGGGTCCAGCTAGAGTCTCCGTGGTTCCGCCCAGCTTCAAAACGAAGCCAAGCAGCGGAGACGTCAGGCTGGTTTAATCTTCCACGAGCGTAACAGGGCCCGACATAGATTGTAGTAGGGCCCTTGACTAGGCTCGTGGATATCGAAGGCTCAGACGGGTAGGAAATAGAGGAAGAAATAGTGGGGGCAAATGAATTTTTGGAACGTTGTGGTGGCAAGAGAGAGGATCCACAAGCGAACGAACATTTTATTACGGATCAAAACGCTTTCCCACGCCCCTCGACATTATTCCAGCCCGCGCTTTCTGAGCCTGTTTTGTCTTCTCTCCTCCGCAAGGGTCGCTATTTCCTTTATATCAATAACCTTGAATGGCCACGTGAGCCAATTTCCGCCAGATCTCATACTACGCAGCCCCATCTCCTCAAGTAGTTGATCTGTGTATTGCGGCCACCTTGGGCAAACATCTTAGGCTCTGAATCAGCCTGAAAGAAAGAAACCTACATCCAAGAAGCAATAACGCTGCTGTACGATTCATTTATTCTGAAAAAAACCCTGGTCAGAGCGCGCGTGAATTGTGCGCAAGGATCCACTTACTTGACCGTCGCATCGGGAAAGCGTTTGCGAATCCAAGCAGAATTGCGCTCCGTATGCTGGTACGCTTCCTCGGGTGTCGCCGGGAGTGTCATGTCGTCCGCAAGAAAGTAAGAAGAGATCCAGTGGGCGACCACTTCCCACGTGTAGCCCACATTCGTCGTGAACTACCAGCGCGTGAGGGAAACTGACTCATGAGGGGCACAGGAAGCTTACGACGGCGCCATTGATAGCGAAATCCCGGCGAGTAATGTTCTTCGCCGGAACGATGCCATTGTAGATGTCGGATGCCCAATCCTCGGATTCCGATCGGCCAGGCGGTGGGTTTGCGAGGGAGTAGTAGTTGCCCTCAGTGAGCTGAGACGCGACTGGGGGCCGCGATACACGTCTGCTGATACCCACTAAATCGGCCGTATGCTCTGCAACGGAATCCGAGTAAACGTGCGGCACGTATCCTCCGAAATGGACATTCTTACCGTCAAAAAGCCCCGCCCAGGATGAGGAGTAGCCCGTCGCAAGTAAGACCAGATCGGCATCGATTGCTCGACCGTCACTTAAAATCACAGATCTTCCATCCGCCCCGAAGCCTTGCATACGAGCAGGAGATATAACCTCGATCTTTCCGGCATTTACGAGGGCGTGGAATTTGTTTGCCTGGGGTACGCCGTCGTCGTTGACACTTGCGCTCCAGAACAGAGACTCAATATTACGCAGCGGGGAGTCGCCCTTTACGGACAGTGCAGAAAGCTGTGATTGCGTGTCAATTGAAGTTGTCTATCAAGGTAGGAATATATTGTCACCGAAGCCCAGTTCAGCGCGTCCCAAAAAAAGTGCGTCAATTTGCTGCCGAGACAAGTATTATGAAAGAAACGCTCCAGTCGGGTTCGAAGGACGTTGTTTCCGGCCATGATGGACATTAGCCTGTAACCTGTTCAGGACTGGCACTTGAGCGTGGTGAATATAACCTGCCTGCTCTTGCGAATGAACCCAGGCAAGGGTCTTGGGCTTGCAAGGAACGCGTCTGCTTTCTCGAAAACGACAGTAACTTTGCGGCCCTCATTGGCTAGGTAAGCGGCCATGCTGAAACCGGAGATTCAGAGCGAAAACTCGAACCGACACAGCAGACTTACTCCTGGGCAGATTTACCTCCGCCGACCACGACGGCTGATTTCGCGTATTCGGGCGATATTCTCGGGACAGCCTTCAGAATCGCGTCCAGCTGCACGGCGAAATCTTTCGAGTGGATCACAGGACCTTGGAAACCTGCGCGTGCTGCAGCATCTGGGGAGAGACTTTTGGGGATTTTCGGCGTGTTGCACCCCTGCCATTCGTGTCGGGCAATGTAGCGAGAAATATGAGCAGACGTACCCCGGTGCATAGGACGATGCGCGAGAACTGCAGTATCTCGCGGGCACCTGTGATTTTGTCCTTGACAGATATGACCCACAATGAAGTCGATTCGTCCCGTCGAATATTGGTCACCTCCGTATTGAACCGTATCATATGCGCGAGAAATTTATCTTTAAAGGATTCCATGTACGCCCGTAAATCTTGGCCCGTGAGACGACCGCCACTGGAAGTTGGCGGCATCTTTAACGCGGAAAAGTTGTATTCGCCATGCACACTTGGTACGTCGTAGTCAGGAGGGAAGCTTCGGCGCACAATTCACAGTGCGCACTTGTTAATTTGGAGGCCCGGATACACGCGTTCCGCCGACCAGACGCCGCCGACGGTGGAATCGCTCGTCAAGACTTGCACATCAGAGAAGCCGTCCTGAGAGAGCGTGTACGCTGTGATAAGCCCAGCCGGGCCAGAGCCAATGATAGCCACAGACAGGGTGCGGGGGTCCTGAGCCATAGCGCACGTCCAGAGTCAACCGCCACTTATTTATTCCCTCGCGGTGTACCGAGAATTGCCCGAGTCGAACCCCCAGTATTGACTGGGCCATGTTAGTCTAGATACCGCAGCTAGTTCCGCATTCAACGGGGGAAATGCGGAGGACATGAATAATTATGTTGACGGAAGGAACAGGAGGAGATTCGGCGTGGCTATGCTACACAGCCACATTCCCGATGTACAGACACTCTGCGCGCCGCCTATTGCTGAAAAATGGATTGGCCGAGAAGCGCATCGTCTCGTCCACCCAGCTCCGTTTCAAAGCAACCGCACCTCCGCGCCCACCCAAGGCAGATTTAGGGAGCATTCCCCAGGCCTTACGCGAGCTTTTACCCGAACCACGAAAACGGGACTCGTCCGACCCAAATGCGCCCGTAAAACGAAGAAGGAGTATATTCTTCTACATAGCGTGCAGTATGTTCGCCCCTACGTGATGCAGTGGTGTTTGCTGAGCTCTTCCTAGTTTCCCCTCTGTTTATCTGGCTTCAAGCGGAGAAATACTTCGACCCCCAACCACTCGTTGAGAAGAGACGGCAACACGCGATTCGCGAACGGCTGGGTCGACTGCGGGACGCAAACCGCGCCAAGCCCAACGAATTCGCAGACCAAAAGTCCGTCGTCGCGTACATGCGTTTTCTCCTGCACACGATGCTTCCTCGGGACACGCTGCGAAATCTGCATTTCGAGGAGATTTTCGATCTTCTGGCGGAGGAGTGCCCCGAGCCTCTGCTCGCATGGCTGCGGGAAATCTGCGTCCTGACTCACGAGCTGTCGCTCCGAACGGAGACGGAAAATGTCGAGTTGAAGACCGCAGAACATATCCAGGACACTGCAGAGATAGTACTGCGGAGGACATGGCTTGCAACTCACCAGCGGCTCGCAGCCCTGCTGGATATTGTTGAGAGCGGAAGCTAATTGGTGGGTTTCCATTGAACCAATCTGAGTCGTTGGAATAATACTTCCTAGGCTTTGGGTCTCTGCGATACCCCCTCTCAGCGGAGGCTTTTGCTGCTGGCGACACTATACAGGAAGGAAACATCCATATCGTGTACGCAGCTACATTATGCTTTGAACGTAAGAAACACAGTCATTTTCGTCGCTTTTCGCATTTCTTCGTCGGCAAGTACGGTAGACAGATACGGCGTACCCAATCGCTGTCCTTTCTTGCGCCGACCGCTGAAATCTCATCTTTTGAACGAGGAAGATACACCAGGCCGTAAGTAAATGGTTTGATACAATTGTGGTTACGATTTCAAGTGAGAGAGCGCGCTACATATCTTAATGAGCAAGTTAGGACCGGTAGCCATAGTGCGGGGAGCGGATCCAGAGCGTCGTCAGGGTGGGGCGCGCTGCGAAGAGCGCGTCCTTGAGTGCGGCAAAGTCGGGTGGGGGTGGGATGCGCTCGTCGACATCCACATCAATCAAGAGTTTGACGAGCTTTGCGGGCAGCCGTGACGAGGGGAGGTTTCCCCAGAACGTGGTGATCTAAAGGGCGAATCAGAGTTGCTGGTAGGAGTTACGCCAGGGCGCCAGTTACATACCATGGTCACATCATCCTGGTCCGGGAAACCACCGCGGTGCATCGTGACGGAAAGAATCTCGATTGTAGGCAAGAGATCGGCCAGGACGGAGAGGGAGGTCAGGAGGTTGGAAGATGTTAAGTCCAGAACGGCGAGGTTATTGGGCGTCGAGGCGCGACGCATCGCGCCTACAAAGTCGTCAAACGGACACCGATCGATGATGAGCTCCTCAACAGTGCTTAACGTGAGGAAGGGCAGCAATGCGGCAGGGCCCCTGTAAACCTCAAGCAAGGGGCAAAACTTGGTATCGCCAAGGTCGTCAAGAGTAGGCGGAAAGCCGGGAAACGTATGGCACTTGGTCAAGTGAAGCTGTTTAACCCCCGGAAATTTGGCGAGGGGGGTGAAATGGTGCGGTCCCATGGCGCGCCCGACCGCGAGATGGAATGTGTGGACGTTGGGGAACGTCGGCAAGGGTTGCATGTCGTCGGAAAACAAATCCTGAAAGTGTAACTCGGACAGATCCAGGCCGATGGTCTGGAGGGTATCGGGGGACAAGGCGCGATACCACCAGTCCTCCTGGTCCTCGGCGTTCGCAAAGGTGAACGTTGTCAGCTTGAGTGGGCTGGAAAGAGGCTGTAGCCTTTCGTCCTGAACGAGACAACACATGTCGACGCCGACGCTGGTGAGTTTTGGCAGGAGGGATAGAGTGGCCAATGAGGCGTTGGTGAAATGGATCGTGAAGGCGTCAAGTGACTCGAGGTTCACGAATCGCGGGAGGAGCGTGAAGAACGCGTTCAATAAAGTGTATGGATCCTCGTCCGCGGGACGCTCCCGCTCCGCCTTTGCGAAAGCGAGAGGCTCGATCATGCACCCACGCACAAGGGGCGCAATCTCCTCCGACGCCCAAAACTGGAGGCGTTCGCTGACATGCTTGGGCGATGGATCCAGTGGGAGGTATAGGTCCTCAGCCGACATGCCGTATGCTTCCGTGGAATAGGGATGGAATGTAAAGTCGGAAAAGAGTCGTGGGCGGGAGAGGGCATGGAAGAGTTTGTTACTGAGGTTCAGATGCTTGAGCGTTTCCTTGTCCTCGTTGGAGGTCAGGAAGCCAAAGACATGTCCCCAGATTTCTGTGGCAAGCATGTTGGGCGTTCGTAGAGATAGGCAGGTAGGCAGGTCGATTTATAGGAACGCCGGTCTCCAGGAAGAGTACAAGCCGCAGTCATTTATGGAAGAAGAAGCAAAGATGTCCACTTGTTGACTTGAGATGGTGGAGAGAAAAAAATAAAGATAAAAAGGATGCTGAGCATCGGTACTTACCCTTGTCCAATAGTACTGGGGTTGTCGAAGGAGGTTAGAGCCGTACATTGCAAGGCAAACCTCGGCGTGAAACGCGAAACCGAGCGGCATGGGGTTGCCGTAATGGCCGCGACGCGCTCAGCCGGCAACCTAGGTATACATACAACGCGTTTTTCTCTTCCTCCCCCCATGTCTCTCCGCAAATCCTGGGGCACGATGCGCATCGTGTCCCTCCCCCTCACCCGCGCCCCGCCGCCCCAACGCATAATAACCTACTATCGCTTCAAAATTACACCCCCGCCGGCACCACCGCCGCCCAAAGACCAGCCGCCGCCGGCATCGGGGTGGCTCCCCCAGGAGGGTGTCGTCAAGTGGGCAACGCTCAAGGTCGATGGGACGTGGGCGGGCTGGGGCAAGGCAGAGACAGGCTCGTGGCGGGTACGTGTTGGGGCTGGTGGAGCTCCACTTCATTGAGCTTATTGGGTCGTTATGCGGTAGCTGCGTGTCTTCGAATTCGGGGAGCGGTTCTTGGATCGTCTCGACTTTGAGGAGGGTGCATTGAAACGCATGGACGTCAAGACCGCACCACCGACGCGGGTTCCGGCCGATTTAACGGGACTGGAGAGGGAGGAGGCAGAGGCTGCCTGGGAGAAGCTCGAGGTCCATTTTTCAAAATGATGCTAACCCTTTCGCGTGCCTGAACACCGCTACAGATTCCCTTACTATACCCTCCAAGTGTCTCTTCTGCCCCGGCCGCGCTCGCTGAATTACGCGCGCTCTTGCAGCGCCGTATCCCGCTTCACAACAGGGGGTTCTACACATATCTACTCATTGCGCCCCTGACAGCGCCCTTTATGATCATTCGTGCGTCTTCTGCTTACTCTGGAAACTATATCATAACCTCCGTTTCAGCCGTGATACCGAATTTACCCTTCTTCTTCTGCGCCTGGCGCGCATGGTCGCATTATCAAGGTACTTGCAATGGCGTCGGGCGCATTTTGCAATCTCAATTCAACTTTTAGCACTCCGCGGCGCGCGACATGTCGACGCGCTGTTGCAAAATGGGAAGATCGTCGCCGTGCCCGAGCCAGCGCTCGACGCGGTGTACACCGACGCCAAAGTAGAGGCAGAGGTAGACGGGCCACCAGGAGCCAGCGATACCGCAAACAACACAGGCAACGAGGCCGACGCAAAACAGAAAGCGACGCTAATTGTAACACGCGACTCTCTCGGGCACGCGATGCGGGCGCTCGACATGAAGGACGACGACGCAAAGGATTTGCTCCGTGCATACGAACAAGCCATGAACCGCCTGCGGTAGCCTTTCTCGGCGTCCGAGAATATTGTTATTAGACTACCGTGGACCTCCATCCGTACTGTAACGTGAGCACTACTTGTTCCCTCGCTGTTTTACCTCCGCTGAATGGGTTGAGCGAACAGGTTACATACCATATAATATTCTCTAGAGCCCTGAAAGGGTGAATGTAGCATACCGTACACGATCATGCGTTGAACATTCGGTCCCACCTACGGTGTCGAGTTGCCCGCAATCCGACTCCGAGGTCGTACGCAAGACACATATCGCATGCCCCTATATTTACAGCAAGTTCGCGATCCGTGGACCTAAACGCCCATTTTAACCACACTGGCGCATCGTTCAAGGTCCATCATTCCAGGAGTTGACACGGCGCGGATTTCGCGCCCCACCCACTCACTCAGCGTTTCATGGAGATCGTCTGTCCGCTCCGCGGGCGCGCAGTCGCAGAAGCTCAAAGTACGTGGATTATTAGCCTATTACCTAAATAGCGTGCAGTTGGTTTCGGCGTATCCGGTCGGGCGCGGGGGTGGTGTCGTCTGGGTGGCAATCGCGCTGAGAAGCGTTTGCATGGTGCCTGGGGACGCAGAGAGGGGTCCAGTGGAGAGGAAAGACTACCAGCTTTGGCGCAGGGCATGTGTCCCAGGGCGTGTCGCTGGCGTGGTGGGATGACTGGTGGCAGCAGGAAGGGGAAGGGGCGAAGGCGAGCAAGGAAAGGAAAGGTATGTCACTGTGGCGGAGAACGTTCCAAGCGTTGTTTAATGCCTCATCACGATCCTGGTCAGGTGTATGGCGATGTGGGACTTGTACGGCAGAGCCAGGAGCAAAATTGAAGGGGAGTAAGGCAAGGCAGGACGCGCGCTGCGAGGGGAGTGGATGTGATGCACGGGCGACGGAGACGGAATCGGAGGTTGGCGGGGACGTAGAGCGCAAGAAGGTCAACTGACAGGTGTGTGCGCAAGAGCAGGCTGATCAGGGCTTTTGAATTTATTACTTCTTTTCCAGCGCTGGGCCGGTGTGGGCGGTGGTGGTTGAGATGAAGGAGCTAAAACAAGGTTGCGAGCCTAATGTTTTGTGAAACAGAGGGCCACGGATCACGACAGTTCTGCGCAGAATATTGGGTGGAGGTTGTGCGGGGGAGTCCGACGAGGAGCACCAGACTCCTTCGCAAATAGGTTTGAAGGAAGCTTTGGCAGAGTCGCCCAATCGGGACATGAGATCGCAAGCAACTTTAAGTAACAGAATCCATTGCATCGACTCCGAACACGCCCCATGGCTCAAGTCTACGCTCTTCCCGTCGAGCTCCTCTCCAACATATTCGTCCTCGGCGCCGCCGACCAGCTCGAGGACTCGCCGTTTCTCCTACGCCCGGACGAGGACCATTGCCCTGCGTCCTCTGTTACTGATTTCCAGCTCCTCGTCTCGCATGTCTGTCAGCATTGGCGGCAGGTTGGTAGCGCTCTCCGTCTGTGGCCGCATTTTCACGCCTTCCAATTCGTTGCCCAAAGGTTGCCCTGCGTATTTCTTGTCTCTGGACTTCGCTGCACTTCCGAGAACCGGCTCACATTGCGCGGGCGGAAGCATTCTTGACTCGGGTGACGACAAAGTAAGTGCTAGTGTACCAAACGTCGGTCCGTGATATTTATTGGCTAGCCATCCCCTCGACATCCTCGTCGACACAGTGTCGGTGGAGGAGCATATCCCTGGGTGAGTCTGGTGAAATTAAAGCATAATACTGAGGCGGGCTAATGGTTAGCAGCGTCACTCTGTGCCGGGATGAGATGCACGCGATCTTCGCGCTCATCACTCCGCATGTCGCTCGGTGGCGAGCGTTCCATCTCAAGGTACGTTATTGATTATTTCGTGGAAGCGAGTAGTTTTGTACTGACCTCGGACCGTCCGCAGGTTCGCGCCAATGAGTGTAAGCTCATTGCCCGCCATGCCCTGTCCACATGTGGGCCTGCACCGCGATTAGAGACCCTGCAACTCTATCACTTTGAGGACTTTCGCACCTCGCAGAATCTCTATATTGCAACCTACCGAGCGCCGGTCGTGATTTTCGACAACGTGCTACCCGCGCTCAAGAACGTCTCCCTCATTGGCGTGAATCTTCCCTGGGCGCACGCACCCTACCTCCAGCACCTCCACGCGCTCGAGCTCGCTCTGCACACCGACAGCATCCGCCCGCCCTACGACGCTTGGGCCGCCATGCTGTGCCGCTCCACGAACCTGCGGCGCCTCCTGCTCCATTATTCCGGCCCTCGCGCGGCAGACGACCACAACACCCGCATCTGCGTCCCCGCGCTCGAGGAGCTCTCCCTCACGGACCTCGACCCGGAGCACCTCGTGCGCCTGCTGCGCACGCTTGAGCTCCCGCGCCTGGCGACTCTGACGCTCGACCTGCCGGATCAGGATTACACGCAGGACTACACCAGCGTCGTCGAGATGATCGCAGGTGTGGCGACGGTGGGGACGACGTCGCCCGCGGTGTTGCCTGCCGCGCAGCTCCCCACCGCATCGCTCCATACCCTCCGCATCACCGCATTGGAGTGCGCACCGGCCGCATTGGGGGCGCTTCTCCGCGGGCTCACGTCCCTGCGGGTTCTGGAGCTCGATTTTACACGTATTCGTAGCCCGAGCGCGATTTGTGAGGTCTTGTTGGAGACCATCACGCCGCCACCCTCCTCGGAGGCAAATGAGGGGGTGGCGAGGTGCGAGTGTGCGCACAGGCGGCGCGTCCCGGTCCTCCCGCGGCTTGAGAAGGCACGGCTCTTCGGCCTTGTGGGAGAGCGGGTGAGGGCATTGCTGGCGTTTCGGAGGCGGTTTGCAGAGGGATGTCGAGGGGCGTGTACGGAGGTGGACGGGGAGGGGCCGGGAGAGGATTCGGAGTATCCGCCGTCCTCGGCGTCGTCGTCGTGCTCTTCGCGTGCGTCTGAGGCTCCGGGCACACCGGCAGAGTCGACGCCGGTGGCGGCGGCTTCAGAAGTTGGCGGCGAAAACGCGACATTACATGATGAGCTTGGTCGGGCAGCAATGCCGCGCTTCGTTGTGCGATACAACCCACGCCGGCGGGGCACAGACGCCGTGCTTGAGCAGTTGGTGCTGCAGGGGCGCGTGGAATCGGTGGACGATGAGGGGGCTAATGCAGAGGATGACTCGGATTCCAGCGAAGATGAAACGGATGCGGATGAGGACGGGGCCGCCGAGTAGTGGTTGGTTCATTCACTTACATTATTCAACCACTGGTTCGGATGGTGCTCGTTTTACTCTATGTCAGCTTAGTTACATTATTTTGCTTTGATATTGGGTTTTTTATTGAAGTAGACGTACAAAAACATTCAGCGAGAGATATTGAGATGGAACGGAACAAGACCAGCGCATCGTGGATGTTTCGAACTCCGACATGCCGATGGCGGCACGCCTGACGTTCGAACTCCGTTCAGATGTCGTCCTTTCATGATTGTCCCAAACCAACAAAGCAATTCAAGCAAGGACAGGCCGGAGCTCTTGCCTATATTACATTTTTATACTTTTATTTTATTTTACGCCCCACAATCAATCCAATCTCACCGCCTCCGAGGCGGCCCTCATTTGCAGCTTCGTCTTCACCAGTTTCAGCAGCTCCACCGCCTTCGCATGCGTCAGGTCCTCCGGTATCGACGCGGGACTCGCAACCACGCGCTCCAGGTAATCGCGCGCACGGTCCCAATCCCCGCCCGGCAGCCTCAGCTGGTACTCCGCGACCGCGACCAGCGCCTTGGCGTAGTACTCGACCGGGTGCGAATGCCCTTCGCCCTGCGCAACGGCCGCCTGCGCGTAGTCCGCGGCAGCAGCGGTGTCGCCGACGGTCACCAGCAGCTGAGCGAGGCGCATATATACGGTCCCTGGATGCGGGGCGTTGGCCCCGAGCGATTGCTTGAAGCAGGCGATCGCCTCCTGGAAGCTGTGGTACAGGTGAGCATCGACGGGGAGCGAGCGGTTTACAACATACTTTCCGGCGACCTCAAACGCGTGCCCTTGGTCCTCCCAACATTCCGCTTCTTCGGGCCTGGACATGGTAAAGAAATGAATCGAGTCGAAGATTATATGGAGAAATTACCGTATTTTCAAAGCGCGGGAGTGGTAATGCAGTGCGTAGGAATGCATGCCCATGATCCCGTACGCTTTGCCTAACCCAGACCATGCGCGGTAATCTTTGGGATTTATGTCTGTGGATTTTCTCTCAACATGATCTGTGTCGCAGTGCAATGCGAGATACGCACCCACAGCCCTGCGAAACGACTCGACCGCCGGCTGGGCGTTCGCCATTTCAAGGTACTCGATGCCCATCAGGGTCCACGCGCCGAAACACGTTCGGTCCAGCTCCGTCGCGCGCCGGAAGAATTTGACGGATTTTTCATGTTCCACACGCAGCGAGTAATGGCACCCTATGAACAATGCTAGAATTCTATCACTGTCTGGCTCAAGAACGTTTACTCACCGAGCAAATAGCATACCTCCGGCCTATCTTTGTTCAAGACAAGGAAGAATTGTGCCAGCGCGCTCAGCTTCTCTTTATTCTCGACAGCGTACAGGATGTTGGCGAGGACATCGAGGTCGTCGATACGGTAGGGGTCGATCGCCATGATGGTGTCGAACTGGTCCTCCGCCTGTGGGTACGCGTGCAAATTGCACAACACCTTTGCACGCATGCCCATAAGCCAGAGACTGCGCGGGAAGAATGAAGGGCTCAGAAGGCGGTCTACCATCTCGAGCTCGGCGGCGGTCGTGCTGTAGAGGTTATTCATCATATACACCATGAACATGTGTTGAAGGGGATGCGACGCGGCGAGCATGATTTCCTCGACGCATGTGGAAAGCTAGGGTGGATGCATCGGCGAGCAGCGCAGATGATACGAAGAGATACGGACCGATTGGGGCTCATGTATGCACTCGCCCAGGAGCGTCCAGGCAGACCAATTCCACGGCAATGCGATGATAGATAAAAGCACACAGTCGATGGCTTCCTTGTAGCGCGCAAGGCGGAACAGAAACAGCGCCTTTCTTTGCACATTAATTTGAGAGCGATTCGCCGGCGAGAAAGAGGTCTTACAGGAACACCAACCACGGCTCTACCACGAATTCCACAGACTGGTACAGCTCGGTCAGGAGCGGGTTAACCGGCGTAGGCGGCTGGTGGCGGCTGCCTACTGGGGTCAGTCGCACCCAGGACCAAGAACAAATATCGCACCGTCAAGAGCATGCCAGTCGCGGAGCGCCTTCTTCTCGCTGATCTACTCTGGCTTGAATTAAGCTGAAATCGAAGGCGGACGGAGAACGCACGATGTATCGGCAGTAAGTACGAAGGAAGACGGCTTTGTCGGTGCAGGCATCGCGCAGGAGGTGCTCCGCGTGTGCGTGCTGCTTCTCGTCGACGGCCTTGCGCGCGAGCTCAAACACCTCTTCCTCGCGCAACTGCTCTTCCGTTGGCGTTATTGTGTCGGGTGGAGGCTTGGGTCGCGATGCCGCGCGCCGCCGTTCGTCGCTGACGCCTCGCAGGAGGTCAAGTGCCCTGTGTCGCAATTTTGCATTCTGCCGCACGAAGTTCGACGCGTTTGCCCTACCATTTTGTAGCAACTAGTAGGCCGCGTTCGTGGGCTTCCTGGGCCGTCTCTCGAAGGTCTATGATCATTTGAGGGTCGACAAATGTGCATTCTGGGAGCAGGTCCATCGTGGAGAGCTGGGACGAAGCCACCTATGTACGAAGGCGCGATTTGTTTGGCTGCATTCATGACCATTTCCCAGAACCTCGACCCCCGTTTGAAGGCTACTACAACGCAGCGTGGCACGCTATAGGTCACTACTAGCTCAACCCAAGCTCAAATACAAGCCGTCGCGTTTCCCTAACCACGACGCCACCACGATTATGCCTCGGAATTCTCTCGCGGCGTCCTCGATCCCGTCTGAGTCTCGCGCTGCGCGCTGCTGGACTCTTGGATACCTAGGCCTTGTACTCCCTTCTGTTGAGATCTCCGAGACTGGACTCACTATGCACATCGAACATCAAAATGTAAATAGGATGAGGTGCGAGGGACGATTCGGCGCTGCAGTGTGTACATATCAGCTGCGATTGTGAAATTCGACACCGGTTCTTGTCTACTGTGGTGACTCACACAGCTGCTACTTCATATCCTCCATTGTGATATCAGGCGAGATGATAAAAAAGTGCCACGGCGAGACTTACGGAAATACCCTCTCGATACACAGGATACCTCGAGTCTCCGTTAGCGGCATGGTTGACCGTATGAGAGCAGAGTGGTCGGCGATTGAGTGCTTGCTCCGAGTAACTATTCGGATGAGGATCGAGACCTTGCTGAGCGTCGAGATGCGCGACAGCGCGGCGTCGAGGGCGGTGAATCCTGTGTCGCACCATGCCTTGTTGGCCTGCACGCGGATGTTGAAGCGTAAAACAACTTGGCTCAACGATGGGCATCCGAGTCCGTCCTCAAGCATGAGGATGCCTGGCACCCGCGAAATTCGAGCCGGGTGAGGGGCGGATGGGAAGATGAATGTGATGGTTTGTAGATGGGGGAAATGCGAGTTGAGAGGTCGACCGAAATATGGATTGGTTGAGTATTTGGACCAAGCTATGTCGTTCAAAACAATTGGAAGCGCGAAGATGGAACTGGCACTCACGAGACTCGGACAAAAAACGAAATTCTAGACGATCGATGGACTCTGCAGATGCGTGCAGAATAGAGCAGGCAGTCGGCAGCATGCTGTCTTTTGAAATAAATGCAAGATGGCGAAGGCCGGTCAAAACTATCCTCGAACGCGGATCACACAACATAACATGGACATCGGGTTCGCCGCGAGTGTTGCCGAACGCCTCAATCGTCAAGGATTCCAGGTGGACGGGGCTGGCGGAAGCCTGCAAGTCCAGGCCTTCCTCCATCCAAAACTCCTGAATAGCCCCGATCCTGTCCAACACGAGTGATTTGAGGGTCTGAGGGAGCGCGGCCAGCATTGATGGGAGAGCTATATCGAAGACTGAGTTTACTTGAAAATGCAGAAGTGATGGCGTGGAAAGCAAGGCAGAGGCAAAGTCGCGATCATTGCTTGACCACACATTACTGATACAAATGCGGCGGAGTGCGGGAAGGGGAGGGAGATCAGGCCATTTCACTCCGCATGTTTCCTCCGTTCGGTTACGCAGGAATAGGTCATGGACGTGCTGGGCCATGTCTGGGAAGTTAAATAGGAGCTGCTCAGCTTGGTCAACGCTGAGATCCTTCGAACGAGGCCCCAGCTTGAGGCGACTGAACATCAGTTTATGACTGGTTGGGTAGAATGAGCTGTGAGTGCGTGTGCAAGCGGCGAGCGACGGTAGGTCGCCACGAAGATGAGCGATGATTTCATCGACGAGTTCCTGTGGAAGGACGGTCATTGAGGTTCAAGCGATGAGCGCAGGTTCGCCCTTGCACCGGCCTGTGCGCGACGCTTTTCAAATTCCAGGACGAAGGTTGTTGGCGGCCGATCGCGGCCGAGTCACGGTGAGTCACGGTCGCGCCTGAGTCACGCGCCTCCAAGCCGTCAACAAACAACTGGACCACACAACGCGCCTTCTCCTTAACCATCACATCCGCGACGCGCAAACGATAGCACACCATGCCCAAACGTCGCGCCAACGCCGACAGTGACGACGACAACGTCTCCGTCGAGAGTCCTGCATCAAAACGCGCTCGCACTGCCGACAGTGACGACGAGGAGCGCGCGCCGCCTGCCACAAACCGACGCGCCGCCAACAAAGGCAAAGCCCGTCGCAGAGATGAAGACGACGACGACGAATCCGAGAGTGACAATGGTGACGATACTGAAGAGGCAGACCGTAAATTCGAAGAAGAACACGAGGACACCATTCGCGCCGCCCTCGAAAGTAGACGCAAAGTGCAAGGCGTCAGTGTTCTCTTATCGCCTTCAACAGCGTCCTAATACACCCCTCAAGGGCATCGCTGATCATGGCATCATTGAGAACATCGAGATGCACCAATTCATGTGCCACAAGTACCTCACGTTTTCCTTTGGTCCTCAGATCAACTTCATCATCGGTGCGCTTCAACCTCTCTCATCCTCCGGCTTATTACTAACATAACCTCAGGGCACAATGGAAGTGGGAAGAGCGCTGTATTATCCGCCATCACCGTTGCTTTAGGCGGCAAAGCCAACTCTACTGGCCGTGGTAATGGCCTCAAATCCTTCATCCGCGAGGGCCAGTCGTACGTCTTTTGTTTACTTTTGGTGCAGCCCTAACTCACTTTGTCGGGTAGCGCTTCCGAGGTTACCATCTCGTTGAAAAATCAAGGAGAGGAGGCGTACAAACCCAAGGAATACGGAAAATCTATCGTGATCACTCGCCGGTTCACCAAGGAGGGAAGCAGTTCCTGGAAAATCCGGAGCAAGTCTGGCAAGGTCGTCAGTACCAAGAAAGATGAGCTCGCCGCCATCTGCGACCACATGAATATCCAGGTCGACAATCCTATGAACGTTCTTACGCAAGGTATGCAGTCGTTCGCTGACATCTCCGACCAATCCTGAGGTGTTATACCAGATGCTGCCCGACAGTTCCTGAGTGCATCGGCTCCTACCGACAAATACAAGGCACGCCGTTCGCTCTCTGCTCCCAGTCCCGACTGACCCCTCTCTAGTTCTTCCTTCGTGGTACTCAACTCTCTCAACTCTCGGAAGAGTATGACACATGCTTTGCCAACATCACGGCGACGACCAAGGTCCTTTCCCAGAAGAAAGAGGCCATCCCTGACCTCAAGACGGCGTTCCGCGACGCAAGTGTCCGATTTGAAGAGGCGTCCAAGGCTCGGGAGCAAAAGAAGAAGGTCGACGAGCTGAAGAAAGAGCTGGCTTGGTCGCATGTCGCCGCCAAAAAGCAGGAGATGGAGAAAAAGACTGCGGATGCCGCCAAGATGGCCCTGCGGCTTCCCAAGATTCAAACTCTCATCGACGAAGCGCAGGTGATTATACGTGGTTCCGGTTATGTAGCTTTGGTACTCATTCTTTCCAGGCCAAGCTGGACGCTGCCGAGGGGAAAGTCCGGGAGCAGGAGCAGGAACTCGATGCTCTCGGTGAGAGAAGCGACCTTCAAGACAAGAAGGCCGAGATTTCCGCCGAGATCAAAAAGAACAAGGCCGCCATATCTACCTTGCATGTTCGTCATGTTTCACGCTTGTAATCTGTCCCGACTGATCCTCTGTTCTAGAACAATATCAAGGATATAAGTACCCAACTCAAGACGTCGAACAAGCAAATCGAAGAATATACTTTGGCGATCGACACTGAAACCAAACGTCTCGAGAAAGACACCGAGTCCGAACGTCAGGAGAGTCAACGCAAGGTCGCTGTCGCGCGCGCTGAAGTCGCTTCGGCTGCGGAAGCTCTGAAGGCTATCCAAGATAAAAAGGTGGCGAACGACCAAGAACTCCAGCGCCTCAAAGATGCCGGCACCGCCGTGGAGAACAAGCAGAAAGAGCTGCGGCAGAACGTCGACCGGTGCGACGGCGCGATAAACAGTCTCTCCAGGGCCGACGAGGACCGGTACGCCGCGTATGGGAATCGCATCCAGGACGTCGTTCGGCGTATCGGCCAGACTCAATGGCAGGGTCAGAAGCCGCTGGGTCCGTTCGGTATCCATGTCAAGGTCCGCAAGGAGTATGATCAATATTCGGAACTCTTGCGTAGCCAGCTTTCGGGACTGCTCTGCTCCTTCGCTGTCACGGACACCAGGGATATAGCTGTGCTCAAGAAAATTCTCGCGGACTCTGGCAAGTAAGTCGACCATTGTTTTTACTTTTTTGCCATTCACTAAAGAAGACTTGTAGTCAGAGGACCGCCATCCATCTTTTCAAGCCCGATCTGTTCGACTACAGCCAGGGAGAACCGGGAAGAGACGTCCTTACTGTTCTCCGTGCCCTCGAAGTAAGCATGAGACTGTTCCCTTTCCTGTCGCTGACGCCTAACCAGATCTCGGACCCTCACGTCCTGCGCCTCATGATCAACAAGGCCGGCATCGAATCCCGTATTCTTGCCCCCAAGCGTCTTGACGCCGAGCGTATCCTGTCGACCATGCGTGCTGGGGGTGCCTGGACGCTTGAACCCTTTAATGTGACGCGCTATCCGTACGCTCGCTTTGTTTCCCCTATCGTGCATACGTTGACGGAGCCTCCCATCGTAGCGAAGGAGGGCAGTCGTCGATTCCCCTTCAGCTCAGATCTACGCACGCTATGCTCCTCGTTGGAAGCGCGACTGATGAGCTCCAGGAGGAGGAGGAGGAGGAGGAGGAGGAGATAGTATTACTGCAGAGGTCCCGATAAGGAACAAGCAGGTGCTGTACCGACATACACGCGTCCTATGTATGCTACAGCCATCAACGGCTCGGTCGCTGTGATCGCGTAAGGCCATGATAGTCCCTACACGTCTCACGACAAAACTTGGAAGATGGGTAAAAACTGGATGTCCTGAACAGTAGTGAAGCATCCTTGGGGTTCCCAGCGAGAGCGCGCCACTCGCCGCCGAGGGGTACGCTTGAAGTCGAAATGAATGAGAATACAGGGAGCCCGTACCTTAGGACACCTCGACGTAAGGAATATGTCGTGCGCTACAGTGTCCCGTGGAATAACTGAGCTTTGGAGGAAATATGGGGCCAGAGCTTGTGGTTCGCATTGTCCGATGGGCCGAGGTCGAGCAGAGACAAGGGATAGGGGCCCTTCCGCGCATGTGTTTAATATTTAGGGGCCTTCAGCTCGTTGTCCGAGACGTCCCGAGGATGGCCAAGGCATCTTCAAAGTTGTTCGTTCGAGCTCGGAACAAGAGGAGGAAAGGCACTGTGCACCTCTTGACCAGGTTGAGTCGTTATCGCGAGCATCTGCTGCCCATTCATTGGCCAAATGTCGACACAGAAGGCGTAGCCCCTATTTGTCGATATCGACGGCGACGTGGAGGTCTAGCGCTATGCGCCTGGCCGCGAGGATGGAATTGTGAGTGCCGAGTTCACTGCGCGGGAGGCCGGGAGTTTGGCTCGGCGTCGGCAGTCTTCTCATAAAGTGCACATGATGGTCAGAGGACAGAATGCAGGAAGTTTATACGTTATAAGTAGTCTGTCACTGGAACGAAAGGCGCTGAGATTTCAATCCCACAGGCGATGGCGTGATAACAAGGTCATCGCGGAGCGCGAGCTTCAGGCTGCTAATGCGGCGTTGAAGGCGTCGCAAGCCGAATGGGCGGAGTTCAGGAAGGTCCTGGACACTTTGAACGTTTGTCCTTGGCCGGGTATCTTCATCGGATCTTGACTGACCGTTCGCGGTAGGGCCAGGAGAGGGCTGCCGATCACAAGCACCTCCAGGCGAAGATGCGCGTTCGGGATCTGCAGAATGCGATCAACGAAGAGCTGCCGGCCCAACTCACTGCGATCCAGGACGCTTTGAAGGCGAGTGTCTCTCTTCATTCTTTGTGCAAATATTCATTGCGTATGTATTTTCTAGGAAACGAAGGACGAGAAAGCCGTGCATATGGCGCAGTTCACGCTACTTTCGAAGCAAAAGGCGGAACTCGACGAGACCCAGAAGGAGCTCGTCGCGAAGCGCGACAAGATTCAGAGTGAGCTCGCCGACTTTGCGAATCTGCAAGAGGATGCCAAGGTGCGTTTGACTGCTTTGTTTCTCCGTCTAAAACATAACGCCGATGTGCGGGTGTTTAGGTCAAGATCGACCAGGCGGTGGAGGAGCGGACGACTCACCAAGGGGCGATCACCCACTTCCAAAAGAAGTTGGAGGACGAGCAGGGGAAGGTCACGGCGGCCGAAGAAGTCGCTGAGCGCGCCCAGGAGGAATTCACCGTTCGTTTTCCCTTGCTTGGTTATGTGGGCCGTGAAATAATGGCATTGTAGGACTGGACAAAGAAGGCGGAGGAGTATTGCGAGCGAGTCCCGGCTAATCGCCATCCGGATGTTGTTAAACGCTCTTTGGATTCGACGCAGGCGGCGCTCAAGGAGCGCGAAAAGAGGTATGAACGTCAATTCCAGTCGACGCTTTTCTGCTCACTCGAACAATTTAGGCACGGCGCCTCGGTCGAAGAGATGACCATCGAGGTTAACAAGGCCAAGGAGAAGTTGGACAAGGCGGAAACGGATCTAAAGCAAATGACGAGCTTGAATAAGGTTTGTGATTTTTGTGGGGCGTCTTCGATGTTGACTCAACGGCTGCGTATCCAGGCTCTCAAGGCGTCTTTGATCGTTCGTCTTTCCCGGTGGCAAGAGTTCCGTCGCCACATCGCCCTTCGTTGCAAGCTTGTGTTTGGATATCACCTCTCACAACGAGGTTACTATGGCAAGGTTCTCTTTGACCATGAGAAGGGCACGCTGCAGCTCAAGGTGCCTGCGCTCGCGTGTTACATCCGTCTTAGCCCGATCTCACGCGCTACCACAGGTTCAAACGGATGATCAAGCCGCGACGAAAGGAGGCCGCGACAAGGACCCGCGCTCCCTAAGCGGAGGCGAAAAGTCCTTCTCCACCATCTGTCTGCTCCTATCACTCTGGGAGTCTATCGGTTGCCCCCTCAGATGTCTCGGTGCGTCTGCATTCCGTCTATCGAACTAGCGCTGATTCACGTCTGCTAGACGAGTTCGATGTCTTTATGGACGCGGTCAATCGGCGTATCAGTATGAAGATGATGGTATGTCGATGCTCGCTCCTTATCGAGTGGGATGGCGCTGACTTTCTTTACGCGTCTCGCAGATTGATACTGCCAACCAGTCGGACAAGAAGCAGTATGTGCTCATCACGCCGCAGGACATGAACAATGTCTCCATTGGACCGACTGTCCGCGTCCATCGGATGACGGACCCGGAGCGCGGGCAAGGCGTTCTTGGATTCGCGAGCTGAGGTCTCTTGTATGCATACTTAATCCATGTCCTAATCGTAAATTACTTGTGGCCAAATGTATTTTTTCTGGGCTTTCCGACTCGCGCCAACTCACTCGCGTTCATGCAGTGTCATTACAACTTGATCAGCGGAGTTCGAAAAAAAAAGTCTCAGCCCCTATCGAAAACGTTGCTGTCGACGTTCACCGCCCATGGTTTTACCCTCGCTCCCCCAAGAACTAGTGGACAAAATCCTCTCATGCCTTCGTGGCGACATTCCTTCCCTGAAGGCTTGCGCGCTGGCGCATCCCGCCTTCTCTATGAGCCGCCAACTCGTGTTGAGCCGCCTCAAAATGGGTCCTCGATCTAAGGATCTTACCTTGGAGGGGCTTGAGCAGCTACACGACTTCCCAGAGATGGTGCAACACGTCAGGGAACTCATCCTTCGAATCGACTCGTCGTGGGAGTCCGCTGACCCCGTTGATTGGCCCCAGCTCCCCCACTTACCTGCCCTACGTCGCCTTTGCATCTCCAATGCATTCGAGCTAGTCAAGGACGAGTTCCTTGGCAAATTACTTTCCTTCCCCTCCCTGACCCACCTCGAAGTCTACTGTGCTTTTACAGTGCACCTTCGGTGGATAATGTCCATGGTCCCCGCAACCTTGAAAACACTGGTGTTGCACAGAGTTGGCGGATCCATGGCTTTTATCAACCGGTCCGGCTCAGAGCCTATTCACTTGGAATCCCTGACAATCACCTCTCGGGCCAGAGAGGAGGTGCATTTCGTGTTTCTTCATTCAAGTTCGCGGATAATCCTGTCCGACCTCCGCTATCTTGCGTTTGAGGAAGTCAGTTCCATGCCCCCGACTACTTGCGTACTCCTTCAAAGATCTGCTCAGTCGCTCAATCACCTGGAGCTTCGCCTTGACCCCGAATCTCGTAAGTAACGTTCACCATCCCCGCCTTGTGCATTGTCATATCTTTTTCAGCTGATCGTGATGCGCCCGATTCAATTTTTGGCCGACGGCTCACCCCATCTTTCTCACAATTGCGCACCATCACATTCGTCTTCCCATCCGCACCGCACCCCGCCCGGATCTCACGCGTACCAAGCGTCGTCGCCGAAAGGCTTCAATGTCCGTTTTTGGAAGAAGTTGTTTTACGCTTCAATGTCCGCAAGCGTGCAGGCGACGCATGGTGCGACGATGGCTTCCCCGACTTGGATGTCGCATTGGCGCAGATCCCGACCCTCCGCAAGGTATCTGTACTAATTCACGTAGTGACGAGGGGAAAGCACTCGATCGCTGAGCACTCTGCTCTGACACGCTTGTCCATGCCTCTGGCGGATGCCCGAGGGATCTTGCTAATCGAGTGAGTCGCATTTGTGGAATTTTAGGTCCTTGCCTGATGGCGCAATCAAGACAGGAACCCTGAGGCGAGCCCAAAGCGAGCCTACTGCTCGAGTGTTCATTGTTGAAGGTGGAAATTTAAATATTTATCTATTATCTTGTGCTTCAGCTTCAGAGAGAAATCATAGCTCATGACGCTCATTGGAACATCTTGTTTCCTCCTCTACCCTTGCGCCGCTGCTCAAGATGATATTCGGGTTGCAACAAACTTGAACCAAAAATAACACGAGCAAACAAATCTTCGTAGAATACAATCTTTCTCTCTTTACTTCAACACCGGCATGCTCAGAGAAGCGCCTTCGCCGGGAACATGGGCATCATCCGAACGCCACAGTGTCGTGGTGGTCTGAAGGTTCGGGTTGGAACTAAATTAGCGACTAAACAAACGTTGATCGCACAAGACACAGACCTTCTTTTGCGTGTAAAAGTCGATACCACTGAAGCTCAAAGAATGAGACAGGTTCCAAATCGAAAAACCGGACAGACTAACCTTGGTCCGTAAAAATTCAAGTTCCCGAGGAAGCTCGCCTGTTGTAATCGTTAGTTCGTCCATGAGCAAGACGGAGAACTCACCTTGTTCCCAGTCCAGGAGAACATGGGCAGGGGAACAGGAATGGGGACATTGATTCCAATCTGCCCAGCTTCAACCTCCGTCTCGAACTTCCGCGCAATGGGTCCGGACTGGGTGAAGATTGCCGCCCCATTGCCGAATGGATTCGCGTTAACGAGTTCAATAGCCTCATCGAGCATCGCGACGTTCATGACACAGAGCACTGGACCGAAGATCTCATCTCTGTTTGGTAACGCTCAGGGAGTTGTCGCAATAGAGAAACGCGCGACTTGCTTGTACGCAGCCAGGTCCGCGGTTGCCTCGATGAGAGTGGCTCCCACAAAATTGCCGTCGGGATAAGCGGGAATCTGTTTACCGCGGCCGTCGAGAAGAATCTTCGCTCCGGCCTTCTCCGCCGAGGTGATATACCCTTCTATGCGAGCCTTCGCTGCCGGCGTAGTTACAGGACCACTAAATCCATTGTAAATACGAAGATGCGATGGGAGGAAAGGAAGGACTTACAACTCCGCACCCTTCTCGAAGCCCTGATTAACTTGAAGTTTGCTCGCTCTGGTGGTCAGCTCAGGAATGAACTGTTGTGCAGCCCCCACGAAGACGGCTGCATGGAAATGAATAACGCGTCCTACAACCGAGGAAAATAAACTTACCGACGGAGATGGCCATGCACCGTTGACCGGCCGCGCCAAAGGCGGCTCCCAGGAGGGCATTCAGAGTCTGGTCTTTGTTCGCTATAGAAACGTGTTAATACCATGTTCGGAACCAGAATTATTTGAACTTACCGTCGGGCATGATAACAGCATGGTTTTTGGCGCCCATGTTGCACTGTTCAAATTCAGGTACCATCCCGAACATATCTATTTCGACATACCTGTACACGCTTGCCGTTCTTCGTGCCACTACGTAAAATTAAGGTGCCGCCTCAAGTACAAGAAATGAGCATACAGTTCATAAATGTGCCGTCCAGCCGTGTTTCCGCCTACAAAGCTGATCGCTTTGATTTTAGGGTGCGTACAGATGGCGTTGACAGTCGGGACGGTTCCGTGGACGACGTTGAGGACACCAGGAGGAAGACCTAGCGTATGTTGGAAATTGAACGGGGTGAGAACTTCTGGGTACTTTACCTGCACGTTGGCAGAGCTCGGCGATCATCATAGCTGCCCCGGGATCGCGCTCAGAGGGCTTGATGATGAGAGTGTTTCCAGTGACAATTGCCAAGGGTATGGTCCACAACGGTATCATCCTACGAAAGTATGAGTTGAACAGTAGAGACATCAATATAATCGTCATCCTACGCAGGGAAGTTGAACGGAGCAATACTGGCACAAACACCCAACGGAAGCTTGCGCGTTTCCGTATCCATGTCCTTGCTTACTTCGATCTTGTCGCCCATTAGAGTCGTAGGAATCGCACAGGCCGATTCGACGACCTGCAACCCCCTGAGTACGTCGCCTTGGGCGTCTCCGAACGTTTTGCCTTGCTCAAGCACGATTGCGTTCGCGATTGTATCCATGTTCTGTCGGATGAGAGCCTGCAGTTCTACGACGCGTTAATTTGGACCGTGCTAACTTGAATGACGCGACCTCGGTTCGCGTACCTAGAGCGAAGCGCTGCCGCTTGAGCACCGACGTCTTCTTCCAGGTTTGGAATGCCTTGGACGCCGCCTCGACGGCGCTTTCGAATTCTGTGTCCAGAATTATGGATCATCGTTCGCTGAAAGTCAGGCATGCAACTTACCCTCGGGCGTTGTTTCCGGAACGCGAGACAGGAGGGTTTGCGTAGCCTGGATACATCCCGCCTGTGAGCTGCTATCCAACCCGCTGTGGTGCACCACGCACCGGGTCCAGGGCGTCGATCCATTTCTCGGTCTTACTCTCGCGGAACTCGCCATCGATGAAGTTCTTGGTCGTCCCACCGAGGAAGTTCGTCCCTTTCCACTGGGACGAAAGCTCCTCGGCTCGGGATTGAGAGAGAGAACTGAGGCTGGGCATAGCTGGTGGTGCGCGAAGAGAAAGCTAAGGCAGTCACGGAAGGCCTTCCCGCTTCTGCATTACACGGCACGAGGCGCTTCCCCTGTAGGCCGTTGCCGAGGTCATCCGACGCGGAGTGTGGGAACAAGGCTATAGAAGATTCTCAGCGACCTTCTCAAAGGTACAGCCAAGGTTGAGCCCTCTGCGAATGCGTCACCGGCGACCAGAGCGTCCGCGAGCAGGGTGGTTCACTTGCAAGGCCCGTACTGGGAGTCCGGGTCCGTTCGTGATGGTCAATCTTCGGCATCCAAACGGCACAAAGATTCAAGTTGAACATCGAACAAAGCCCAAAGGTTGACCCGAAACAACCAAGAAGCAGCGTTTACAACAAATATGACACAGCGAATAGTTCAAAGAACAAGACCGTATTCCCGACGCCATCCTTGAGGCTCTCAGGCTCAATTTACTTCAAATGCCTTTTGATAAAAGCGAGAGAGGTGTCGAAGGCCCCTTGCTTCGCAGCTACCTGGACCGGGTCCGACTTGACGATAGCCGCGTCAGTGAAACCTTCAACCCCAAAGGTGTGTTACTCACTGCGTTTGCGCGAACCTGCACCGATTGCTTTTTCAACCACGACAAAGAAAACCAATCAGAAGGGTTAAACGTTAAACACGTACCGCAAAGCCATGCCCAACACCATCGAACTGGCGTCTGAAGTACCCGGGAGCGTACTGATCATCTCCCAGGACTCCGTCGGTTACGACGGCGAGGGCTGAGGTGAAGCCCGTGTCCAGTTCGGCATTGTTTATCTCGATAGGGACGTGCGACTGCGCTTCCACAAGTTCAAAATCGGTGGGAACATTGAGCGATGAGGGGTGCGCCATCGTTCCGACCGTGATAGTGTTGTTCTGCACCAGGCGAGTCGTGTAAAGACCTGCCATCTGTTCTCAATTCCGGGGTGACGGCGGCGGCAGACCAGGAGCTTACCACCAAAGCAGTAACCAGTCGTCGCGATTTGCTTAACGCCACGCGATTTCAGGGGCGAACCGCAAGGAGGGGAGGGGTTGTCTGTGCTTCCCCGTGGTTAACTTCCCATGTAGTAACATCGCCGCCCGTTGGAAGGGCATCGCCATTCAGATAATCCGGCGCATAGGTCTAGCAGAGTCAAGCACACCGCAAAAATGAAATGCCAACTAGGCTTGCCGCAAATCCTGCTGCCGCCCATTCGTCCGCCTGGAAAGTGCCGTCATTGTCGGTCCATGCATTAGATATTCAAGGATACCAACTCACCAACAACAGGTTATCGGGAGAAGGGAGCCCAAATACATCTTCAAGACGCTCACTAGGTAAACCTTTCGTGATACCTGTAGCCTGGCTCACCCGTAAGCAGAAGTACAGCCGTGGTGGGGTCGAACTTTTGCTTGGGCAAGGACACGTAGGTCAAGACACCATTAATGGTGATGTTTTTGCCCTGTGGGACAGCATCGGCACTGATCGTCGACTGTGAGTGTCCGGCCGGTTGGACAGCGGGCACTACTACAGCACGGGCGCCAGCGAACAAGGAGAGGAGTTGGAAGAGTAGCATGTGGACTGTTGCGCGATGAAGGCCTTGGGGAAGGCAAGTTTTTATATGTTTTCGATCCGACAGTATATCATTCTTCTCGACGTTCGTTTCTTCGGAGTATCTCAGGGACTGGGCAACCTGAACGCATTTTTTTTCCGTTCCGGAGCAACACTAGTTTGTAACAAACTCTCCTTGACACTGGGCGGGTAACGGTCGTAGATCACAGCTGAAACCCGTATTTCAGCGCCATAACTGGAGGTTGAACCGTGGGAAAATGGATGCCGAGATGAGAGAAATGACCGCGAAGAGGAAGGACGACATATGTGCGTCGCAGACACCTGACCGAGGCTGGCCCTCAGGCCTCAGGCCTTGTTCTATTCTCATAAATTGCAGAGCATTGCTACTCAGCCGCCTGCACGGCCAAGTGAGATATCTCGAGTTCCTGAAGCCAAAGTATAGTACCGTTCCAGAGTCCACGCAAGAATACTATTCCTGTTCCGCCGTCCTTTTCCAGTCCACATGTTTATCTCTCCGAACTGAATCCGCAGCAGACACAGCCCTGCCATAACTGCTCAAAGCGATTTAAAGATGACATAAAACCTCACATGCCAGCACACGGATGCCCGACCCGTCTTCTCTTCTCGACTCGGATGGGAACGGTCAGATTATTCTGGGCTGCTTCACTGGATCCGTACGGCGCCACAGGCGGTGTGGCTTGCATCTAACACGCGCAGAGCCGTGATTTAGCTAAGTACGAGATCGTCGGTTTAGCGGGAGCAACCGCAGACAAAGTGTAGTATTCAACGCAAAATTAGTACCTCTACCGACTCGATTTCTCGAGACCTAGGCAAAAGGTGACAATGGTGACTGGGAAAGAGTAAGCCACGTACCTACCCTTTCTCAACGGATTTATTGAACCGTGGGAGTTTGATCACAGCGTCACAAATCACGCGAGTGTGATACTGACATGGACGCAACGCCCGTGTTCTTCAAACGGAAATCCAAGGGCACGGTGAGAGGCAGGCCCTCGTCCCCCGAGCCCGAAAGCAACGACACTGGCAATGAATCGCCGAGCACGCTAGCTACGCGGCTGAAGAACAAAGCCAAACGCGCGAAACCAAAGTCAAGGCTCAGTTTCGGGGCCGACGAAGATGAGGTTTGCGTTGTAATTGCCCACAAGAACAGCATGCTAATTGGTAGAAAGGAGGGGGGTGGGGAGGTGTTCAAGGTAAAGAAGTCTAACCTCAGCCAGAGGCTCTCCCTTGGCACACATCCATCGTACGCCCCTCTTGCTGCTCCTCCCTCAAATATACCTTTCACGAACGCGTCTTTCTACAGGAGTAGAGTACCCTTAAACCTGGATCAAGCCTCCATATCACCCCACCGCGGCCCGACGTACGACAAGGCGTATCTAAACCAGCTCAAGGCCAGTACACCATCCTCCCGTGCGCCCGACCCGTACGATGCCGACATGTCCATGGATATCGGAGACATGTCTGCGGACATCTCTATGCAGAACGTCGAGGACATCGACACGCTCGGTACGTTGCCTCGAATTGTAGTGATGCTCAGCCTCACCTCCAACAGATTCGGAGACATTCATTCCGTCAGAGTCTTCAATAAAAGTTGCCAGGGAACGACGGGAGCGCCTCAGAACCACCGGCGTCACTGCTGAGGATGACTTTATTTCTTTGTCTGTCATGAAACGGCCGGACGAGTCTCGCGGTCCGCATCCTGAGAGTCGGTTAATGAGAGAAGAAGACGAGCTCGGAGAAGGCGACGATGGTTTGTTCATTTGCACGATCTGACGCTGGTCGATTCTGATTTCTGTGTGTGCAGAATTCGCCGAGTACACCAGCGCGCAAGAGCGAATCGCTCTCGGGAAGAAGTCACGCAAAGTAGAGGCGAGCAAGCGGAGAGATGCTATGAAAGAGATGATCGCCGACGCGTATGTTTGCCAACTCGGTCACAACTGACATCGCTCTAACCTGTTTGTATAGGGAAGAGACCGATGAGGAGACGGACGAGTGGGAGCAAGAGCAGATTCGGCGGGGTGCACAAGTGCCTGTCGATACTTCTCCTGCTCTCAAGGTGAAGGAAATCTACAAGCCGGCACCGAGTGTGTATCTGTCATTGTTTCTGAGACTGCATAGACTCACTGTGTCCCAGTACCCCCTGCAACGCCCTTGCCTTCTCTTGGGCCCGCTCTGGCCCGGTTAACTCAACAAATGACCCAATTGACTACCTCTCACGCTTCAAATACCACTGCTCTTGCAACTATCGGCCAGGAGCGCACAGAGGTGGAAGATCGCGAGAAGGAAATGCGGCAGATGGTTGAGAGAGCAGAGGCGAAGCGTGCATGGTTCGGGCAATTCAAAGAGTGGGTAGAGGGCGTCGCTGGCTTCTTGGATGAAAAGGTATCTTCCTCCCTTCAATCCATGACATACTCTGATCTTGGGCGTCTAGTATCCTCTTCTTGAGAAACTTGAGGAGGAGCATGCTTCTCTTCTACAGGAAAGATTCGACATGATTAAAGAAAGACGTAATGCGGAAGACGAGGACGACCTGTGCACATTCATGGGAATCGTTCGACCGCCTGACGAAGAAGAGACTGACGAACTTGGTCGCGTCATCCCGAAACCCACTCCAGCTCTCCGCCGGACAGCGCGTCTTGCCCGTCACCAACGGCGGCACCACGACCAAACAACAAATGACGATGAAGAGGGCTATTCTACAGACTCCTCTTTACCTCCGGCCGACCTAGACTCGTACCGTGGGGCAATGGCGTCCCTCGCGGAGCGCGCAGGACAGGTGCTCTCCGACGTGCGCGCAGAGGAGTTCCGTGATCCGGGTAAAGGACGCTGGAATGCCTGGCGAGAAACATATGCCGACAGCTATGTGGGTGCATGGGGCGGCCTTGGGGTGGTCAGCGTCTGGGAATTTTGGGTCCGCTTGGAGATAGTCGGTTGGGACTTCATCAAGGTTTGTTATTTCTACGCACCCTCAAAATTGAGCTAAACCCAATATTGCAGGAACCAAAAAGCCTCGATAGTTTCAAATGGAATCAGGGTCTGCACGACTACTCCCGACCTACCGGAGAGGAGCTTGGCCCAGACGGCGATCTCGTGGCCTCCATGATATCCACCGCCATCATTCCTCGGATTTGTAGGCTTGTCGAGGGAGGCGTGTTCGATGTATACTCAGACGCGAGTGTGCGCAGGATGGTGGACCTGTCAGAGGAAGTGGAAGCGAGCGTTGAGGCCGGGAATGCCAAGTTTCTGGTTCGCGCCACTTCTCACCCTTCCAACTCGACTGACCATTATCTCTATTAGGTTCTTTTGAAGACTGTGTTGACGGCGTTCCAAGCCGCTATCACCGAATACACAGGCTTGATCGAAAAATGCAAAGCGTCAGCTGGTCCCCCGGCGGGCTTCGACCCGATGTCCATTCCTGCCAGAACGCGCTTCCTCAACCGCAGAATAAAGCTGCTCCGAAACCTGGTCAAATGGAGAAAATACACAGGTGAACGGCTGGGCGTCGGCGAGAGCATCAGCAGATTAGTTGAGAGCATCTCCGACGTAGCGCATGGTGGCTGGGATGACGGTCGGATGTTTATAGACCAGGTTCGTCAGCTTTCTTCTCGAAATTTGCGCGCCTTGAAATGTTGACGCGGCTTGATTAGGCGCGGAGCATCGTTGCGCTCATTCCGGCTAAACAAAGCCGCCGGTAGCCGGAATACCTTATAATCTACGCCCTTGTAAAAGACGCCAGGAAATCAATGTGGACTGTCGCCAGAACCAGGAATCGCCCTTTGCGTCTCGGTCTACGCCTCTCTGGAACCCGCGTTAATGATTTTGGGGGAATATAGAGAGCCCGACGGCTGCCCGAGGCGTCAGGCGCCTCCCGTAACATTTTGATCATCGAATCAATTTTACCCCGCATTCAATCTGGAAGTCACCGTTTGCGCCCGTTCCAGGAAGAAGGTTGTACGCATCTGGATTACAAAGCATAGGCTGGTCGACCAACACCCCTCTAATGAAAGGCATGCTTTTGGAAGGGATCCAGCCGACGTCGACCTCAGCCGATATTACCTGACAGGGCACCGTAGAGGAACCTCTTCGTTCCCGCGTTCCTTCCCGTTCCTTCTATGCCTTTTGATGCTTCCGTCACGGACATGGCCCCATCCCGAATCATGGGGCGCGCCTTATTCGTTCTGGTCCCAGGTTTGCACCCATTTGTGGCGATTTCAAACGCTATTTTGCTGAGCATTCGCACGCCGAACGTATTGCCCTGGGCCGCTACTCCGCAGATTATAAATGGGACGCTATCCTGATTTTCGATGCTCCGCTTCTCTCTTACTTACGATGTCCATGTCCAAATCGTCCAACCACGACTCCACCTCCAAGGAGGATCATCTTACAGAGCACATTGAAAATTACGCCGGCCATGACATTATTAGTATCTATCCCAACGCTTGGTCCAAATATCGGTATGCTGCTCGTCGTTCTGTTTGCCGATACCCATTCCTGATGTATTTCTCCTCCTGAAAAATAGTCTGGCGATGAGGGAATACGTCGCGGAGTTCTTGGGCAAGCCCTTCTACCCTTCTATCATCCTTCGATGGAGCCCTGACGAGTGTACATGTAGGCGTCTGTATACTTATTATATTCGGGGCTGGCGTCGACTGCCAAGTTGTGCTCTCCTCGATCACCGGCGTCGCCTCCTTTCAAAGGGGTGTAAGTATTCCATCGTCCAACAGACTTCTCGAATGACCTTGGTACGGCGCGCAGAGCTACCTTTCCATCAACTTTGGCTGGGCGGTCGGCACCGCCATGGGGGTCTGGGTCGGCGGTGGAATCTCTGGTCTGCTTGCCCCCATTCCTGTTCTCTCACTTGTACCAAAGCTCTTGTGTTCCTCCAGGAGGGCACATCAACCCTGCCGTAACCATCGCACTGGCCACCTACCGAGGATTCCCATGGAAGAAAGTCCCTGTATGCCCCATTTCCCCCCTAATTTCCTTTTCTTGATTCTGATGTGACAACGGCACCAGGGCTACATCGCTGCCCAGACCCTCGGCGGTCTCGTCGGCGCCGCCCTAGTCTACGCCAATTACTACCACGCTATTGTCCGTGCCCGTTCCTTTTCCTACCTTTCGGTTGACGTTTACAATACCTCAATCCGCAGAATATCTTCGAAGGAGGACCCCACATCCGGACGCTCGGCACCGCTAGTTTGTAGGTCTTTTCTACCCGCAGTTATTGGTCTGGTATGCTGATAACATAGCCCAGGTTCTCCACATATGCTGTTCGTACATGTTTACCCGGTCGAAACGAAGGCCTTACTTGTCCTGCCTTGCCCCTCAGTTGGACTACATGACCATGGTGTCGTGCTTCTTCTCCGAGTTCCTCGCTACGGCCGTTTTGGTCAGTCGATCCCCAAGCAAATGCTGTAGGTGTTCTTATTTCCGTCTAGATGATCATGGTCCTCGCTATCAACGACAAGAGCAACATGATGCCGCCGGCTGGACTCGCACCCCTGGTTAGAACATATCTTTTTCGCCATGTTTACCCCTTCAACAACCTTATGTAGGTCCTCTTCGTCCTCATCCTGGGCATCGGTGCCTCCCTCGGAATGGAGACCGGCTACGCCATTAACCCCGCCCGTGATCTCGGTCCCCGGTACGCCTCGCTTTCTCCTCCCCTCTTCTCGAAAGCTGAGGATTTTCCGTGCAGACTCCTCACCTCCATGGTCGGGTACGGACGCCAGGTGTACACGTTCCGCAAGTTAGTATACTGATTATCCTTTCCTGGACATGAACTGAGTCGACGTTACCCATCTAGCCACTACTGGTCAGTCCATCTCCCTCCCCGCTAGCTGTTTACCCACAATTCGGCAGGCTCTGGTGCCCGGTGATCGCGCCCATCCTCGGCGCCCAGGCAGGGTCGATTTTCTACGACGCGTTCCTGTACACGGGGGACGAGTCGCCCTTCAATAAGCCGTAAGATCCTCTGACTTTCTTCCTTCGGCAGTCCCTGACTGGTTTCGATTTCTTCCTCCCTTTTTAGGAACGCCGCCGCGCGCGCCCACCACCAGCGAGCGATGCGCGAGACCGCCAGGCATGCGCCTGCGGGGCCCGGCGCTGAGGAGGTTTAGGTTGGCCTGCGACGCGCGGAGAGATCTTATGTTTTGCATCCTTGGAGACACCGAGAACCTGCAGATTTGGGTAATGGGGAGAGATGTATGTATTTTAAATATGAATGTACGATTATTGTCGAGTACAGCGCGAAAAAATGAACCTACACAAGCACGGAGGAGAATATGAAGAACCCCGACGAAGACAGCTTCGGGTTCCGAACCTTTCCTCGCGAATCAAAAAGATTGCTACGACTGCGGGTTGCGGGACGAGTTCCCGACGTATGTAGTTAAACATCCTGACCGCGCGACTGAGCTGAGCATAAGGAGATTGGAATGTCTGGCTCGCGTGGCTGCTGCTCGCGAATTAGCTTCGTACGATTGCGGTACCGGTCTAGGGCCCCAAACGAAGCTGCCTCGCGTTCAGAGAAGGAGCCTCAATACAAACTGCACACCTCGCGCTAATCTTTCGTTGGGCTCCGGCCGACCCGTCGAGCGTTCTCCTTGAACCCATGGCATGAGTGAGGAAACTTCCAGAATTAAATGATGATGAGTAGACGTCTAGATCTACACACTGCTCGCGATGTTGTCCATGGCCGGCTCGCTTCCGTGTTGGTCTAGCCACCCCTCGATCCTCGCCCGCTCTCTCCAAAGATACGATGCAGGGGGGGCACGCTAGAGAAACCGCGCAACCGCCTCGATATGCTCGTCCATCAACCGGAGGAAGGTATCGAAGCCAAGCAGCACGCCCGCGTCAGGTCCTTGCCCGGGCACGAAGCGCGTGTGCGCAAAGTCGATAAGGCGGACATCGCACGGCGGGGTGGGCTTCCTCGGTTTCTTGGGCTTTGAGCCATCTGCACCGGCACTTTCCTCCTCCTCCTCTTCGGCCTCGTCCTCGTCCTCGTCAGAATCAGACGAGCAGCGCTCGTCGTCGAGCATCCATTTGATGCCTTCCTCCGCGCGCACGGGGTCGCTCTCGTATAGGATGAGCAGGCTGGCGCCGACGAGGCGCATCTCGAGCGCGCTGAGGGCCTCGCGGATGTCGGCGATGTCTTCCCGCAGGAGCTCGAGGATGGGGTGCAGGAGGGCGGCGGGGAGGCCTTGGTTCAGCGGCGGCGGCGTGTCTGTGTCTGTCGTGTCTGCGTTTGGGCCAGCAGCGATGGGGAAGAAACGCGCGAGAGCTTCGGGGAGCTGGGCGGCGGAGATGGACTTGCCATAGGTCTTCGGGGTGTGCACCGCTGTGCCCGTCGTGTTGTCGTATACCTGCCAGTCTTGTTAGCCGTCTGCTCTCTCGTCCACGGGGAAGAGAGAAACCTGGAAACCGGTAAATCGGATGCCCGTCGCGGCGGAGGTTGTCGACTCTGCGGTCTTGCGCATGCGCGTGACCTTGTCCGGGGTTGCGCTCTCGTCGTATAGGACAGTACCAAGCTTGACATCGAGGATGTTCGGCTTGAGGAACGGGTGTGCTAAATTTTCGAGCACGAGCGATTCCGTGCGCAGACCTGAGAGTGGCTTGACGGCGATGGCTGTCTCGCTCGGCGGCGCGTCGACGTCGAGCCGACCCTGGAGCGACAGGGTGCCGATGAACTTGGGGATGAAGGGCCTCAGTGCGTCCACCTCGGGCTCCGCCGCCGCCGCCACCGTCTGGTAAAATTGGAGCTCGAGCGGCAGGGCCTGCTTCATGAGCAGGGTGTCGTCCTCCGTCGCCTGGACCGAGTTGGGGTGCCCAGCCACCTGCGACGACAGCGCGCGCGTCGAGGGGCCTGCAGTGCTCATTTATTTTCGTGGGTCCGTAGCGCAGAGGCCAAAACAATATTCAAGTTGGCTGGACGAAAGCAACTCTCACGACGCCACCATGGCGCTCAACCTCAACTACGCAGCGAATACTTACCTCGCAGTCACTCTCCCTCCATCTTCATCCTATCTCCAAACCCCCGCGTCCCTAAGCCTCCTTCACCCTGCGGTAGCGCACGTAGGCCAGGTCGGCGAGATGGCGGATGTGCAGCTCGTCAGCGTTCCAAAAGTCGAGTGGGAGCTGTCGGAGGCCGCTCGCGACGAGATTTTGGCGGCGTTCAAGAAGGTGGGCAAGGTGGACGTGCAGGAGCCAAAGCAGCGTGTAAAGCGTGGAGGCGATGAGCTCTGACAGTAAGTTGGCAAGTCTCTCGTAACAAGTCTCGTTTGATACAGTTCTGAATACAGCAGCAGCGTCAAGAGAGAGCAGAGCGTAATTGTTGTAAATGTACAGGAGTTCGTTGCCGCAGACGTAGGCACGACATTTCATTCATTCAAACTTGAAGAAATCTGGATGGCACATGGCGCGAGGAAGGGTTTTTTCCAAGCATACATTGGTCGCCGTCTTTCTCCGGGACCTCTGCAACCTCACATGAAAACGAGCAACAAGGATACCTCAAAACCCCGCCAGCTAACCTACAATCACCCCCTCGATCGCATCGGGACTCGGAAGTACTTGCGAGGCACTCGGGCAGGAGCAGTCCGATGAGCTGGGATTCGATCCCAATCCAATCGTCTTCCGCCATAGGATCATGGGTGTTTAGATGTCCACCGGAGGGTGAATATACCGCGAGGTTAGTAGACTTGACACCCGCCCCCACAAACCTCCGTTGTGTCCTCGGTGGGATCGGTATTCAGTAGGCTGACCTCCCGTCGACTGGTTCCCGTCCGAATCAGTCATCGCCGTTCACCCCAGGAGCGGTACGGCGAAAGGACAGCGCACACGGGCCCGAGCTGTGGCCAGCCCTCGATGCAGTTTGCATAAACAACGAGCTGCGCGGCCGCCTTCTCGCCGGGGCTCTCCTCGTCGCCGCTGCCTGGGGATTCCAGGGTGCTGAGTCGGGGCTTTCTGAATCGATCCTTGCCGTCTGAGGAGAGCAGCGCGGAAAGTAGTGGTCGGGTCCACGCGGAGAGGGAGAACCTAGCGCAAATGGTGAAGGCGAAGTCGGGTAGACATTCTAGAGTGAACAGGAGAAAGATGGGGGCGAGAAGAAGGAGCGGTCGCAAACAAGCATTCCTCAGGCCAGCCTTGACCGTTGAAGAAGGGGGCATTGAAAGGGCATTGAAAGTACCTGAATCCACGCCATTTTCTATGTCGTGGTGGATCACTGGCAGTCAACAGGATCTCGAAATGACGCGTCAGTGCGATCTTCCAGCAGTGTAGCCTCCTGCCGTCATATCCTGCGTCTGAGAACCGCGAAGTCGAACCGCCGACTCGAACGCCGCCATTTTGGGCTTGATATCGTTGATCCGTCGCTGAATGGGGATAGCACCCGGGATCGACGAGACGCGGCTAGACGCGTTGTATTGCGCCGTCGCGCCCCGAGGACGAAAATGTAGCAGCCCAACTTGAGCCCGACTGGTCTTATACAACATCCTACAAGGTCTTTCCAACATTTACAATTATACAAACAACTTGCCGACTTTTCCAGAGTCGGGAGTGGTGACCACGAGACAGATTCGAAGAAGAAAGACTGTGGGGACGATATTCTGGGAAAGAACGCATGAGCACAAATAGTTCAGCTCAAGGCCAGCGGGAAAGTGAAGACTGACCACCAGCTGGCCGGAGGCGCCGTAGCTCAGGGACGCCAGGATGGCGAACGGCCCAGACGTCGCGGTTCGCCCGAAGGATATGGCGAGGATGACAAGGATGAGGAATAGGCAGTAGGCCGCACCGGATTCCAACCTAGGGTTGGTATATATATCGTTTCGCTCAGCAAGGAAAGGAAAGGAAGACACGCACAGTACTGAAATAGCACGAGTATACCGCTGTGCGAACTTCTCCTGACCCACAATTCGCAGCTCGCGCCGCGTCCACCAGATGCGGCCCGCGGTCAGGCCGGTCAACATCAGGTTCGTGACGATCGCGAAGACGAAGCCGACGCGTGAGTCTATGATGTGCGAGTCGGGATCGCTCAGGTCGTTAAAATACGCCGTGTGGTATCCCAGAGCTTTGGGTAGAATGATCAGCAGGCAATCGAGTTGAGGTCGGATGCATATACATACCCGTTGTAATGGCCAGAAATAGCAGCGGGAAGGTGATGACCAGTTTGCTGTGGCCCCAGATCTGGTAACAGCGGTACGCCTATATAATATCATTTAATGTCGAGCCTGGGGCGCTTTGAGTGCTGGTACGAACGAAGAGACCATCGGCGACGGCACTGAAACAAGATTAGATTAGTGTCGTGAGAATCTAGTCGAACCAGCGGACGAACTTGTTGGTCACCAGAACCACATCCTCGACGAAACCAATAATATCATACAATCGCCCCAGGGTCGCCTGCTGTTTGAGGAACGAAGCCGAGTCAAAGTCCTGGACCGCGGAGAATAGGAGGCGCATCGACATTGAGGTTGCGACGATTTGGAGGACCACTTCGGCCATGGCGAGCAAGAGCATCAGGGCGATCGAACACATGAAGACAGCACGCCCGTTTGCGTTCCGACGAGAAAATAGGTAGAACGCGGCCAGCCCGAGCAGAAAATAGACCCCTGTTGAACATTAATAGCTGAACGTTCCATTTTGAGGGAGACGGACCGCCTAAGAACAAAGAAATCTGCGCCAGAGAATGAGCGATGATAGGGTTTCAGGAGAGTGTGGACGTACAGCGGATTTGCATACATCCTGAAGCATGCGCGTCCAAGCAGTGGAGAAGACCGTATCGGCCATGAGTGAACAAGGTGATGGATGGGAAAGGACAGTAGAAAATAGTAGTTGGACCAAAAAAAGAGGGGCTGGGGAGAGAACAGACCAACAGCAGATGGCGGTCAATCAAGACATCCAACAGGACCAGGAGAACTTGTGCAGCCCTTATATATGGATTGTTTCCGTGGAAGAAGATCTACAAATGACAGTTGATCATAGATTCGAACAATGACAATACGATTCGGAGTCTTCCTCGGGCCTTCCTGGCTTGCGTTGTGCACGAGAGATGATCTTTGGGCGGGTGGAGGGAACAGGGAGAACACCCCTACCATGTCTAAATTTGCGAGGGAAGAAAGCCGGTCTCCTCCTGGGCCCAGGCGAGTCGAGTCCCTATCTTCGAATATTGTTCTGATGCGAATGTCCGGCTGTTCTCAAAGGGGTCGGACTCTGTCGGACTCAACTCGGGGTCGGGCCAGAGTAAACTGACCATTGCTGACATTTGGCACTTGAGACGAGGACGCAGCGACGAGAAGCCAATGAAGTTGCAATGAAAGCGGTTATTGAAGATATTGACAGTTCCGAGTGAGAACGAAAGCCGTCCCAACAAAGTCCGGGTCCCAAAAAAAGTCCCGCGCCACTTGCGCGCCACCCCAGGGGCTGCAAATCCAAGTCGCGTATAGCGTGTATCGTACACGAGTATATAGAGCCGACCTGCGAGACGAGTAATTCCTGCAGAATGTCGGTCGGTGTATTGAGAGGTTTTTTTGGGTTGCCTGTTGGTTGTGGGGGAGGAAAAGGCCGAACGGGGCAGTGCTGCGGATCGGGTATGACCCTGTTCTCTTCCTCGACCCCTCACTCCGTCTCCCTCTCTCCCTCCCCCTCACCTCCCCATGGATCTCCCTCGCCGCTCGACGTCGAGCTCGTCCGGGGAGTCGTCGCCCATCCTCTCAAACTTTAATTCCTCGACATCCCTCATCCTCGTGCACGACGACGACGAACCCTCCAGCCCGTTCGGCTTTGACTTTCCGGACGACGATGAGCAGGTTCCCGACAGCCCTGACTTCGAAATACGCCGGGCATACAGCCCACCAATGGCACCATCACTAGTCTTTCTTTACCTGCTCTCGCCATATCTCAAACTCGGCGCTTTGTTCTTGCCAAACACACAATTGCCGCTCAAGTATGGGATCCCGCCGCTCATCATCTTTGCCGTCCTGTCCGCCTTCTCGAGGCAGATATGGTACATGCTTGCACGCTACATGCGCAAGGCCGACCTCGAGGACATTGTCTTGGACGCCTTTGCTCGCGGCCGAGGACGGGAACGCCAACGAACCTGGCTTCGGACTATTGTGCGTGGTGGAACTGGCTTGCTCCGGGTCCTCGTCGCCTTCATCTACCTCCGTGGTAAGTCCAAGCTCTTTAGCTTTCGCGCCGTCGTTATTTATCCCATTTCATAGAATCCGTCCACATTATCCTTCCCCTCCTCCCGGAAGACCTTCCCCTCCCACCACGTCCAGTCCTCACAGGTGTCTTTGCGCTCCTGCTGCTACCACTGGTCTCGGCCCAATCTCTGGGCTCGAAACGCATCACCTATGCGACGTGGACTTCCATCGCTACCTACCTAATGTGGTTCTGTTGTGTCGCCGTCGCCCACGCGAATGGCACACTCGAAATCAATCCCGGCTGGCTTAGAATGGGAACCTTCTGGCAAGGGATTAGTGCGTTGTCTTCTTTCACTTCACTGAGCTTAATTAATTCGCTCCCTAGCTACCACGGCGTTTGCTTTCACGTCGTCCTCCACACTCCCTCTCTATGCTTCTCTCAAAGCTGGCTCCCCCCCTTCCGGGCTCTCGAAGAGCTCGGCGTCCCGCTCTTTTAGGACTCTTTCCTCTTTATCCGTGGTTGTCGCCGTATGCTTCACCCTCCCCCTTATATTCTTCACCGCGCACCAGAACGCCGTCATCGTACGCACTTTCCTCTGTTCGTTCCCCACAACCTCAATTTGATTCACAACAGCTGCAGGATCCCTTACCGTGGCGCCTCCAGCCCGCCATCGCGGCGCTCAACGCCCTTACGCTCCTACTTGCCATCCCCTCCGTGCTCGTGACCACCCCGCCGCTCCCCATTCCCGAGCGCATCCGTCGCAGCACGAACCTCCCCCTCTCCAAGCACCTCACCTTCCTCCTCGTCGCCGTCCTCTCCCTCGTCCCCACACGCATCGCGCGCATCCTCAGCGACGTGCTCATCGCCTGCGCCTGCGCCAGCACGTTCTTCCTCCCCGCCCTCATCCACATCACGACGCACTTCTTCAAGAGACCGCTTGCGATTGTGATGCCGCAGATCCCCGCGACGCCCAACCCGTACGCGGAGGAGCGCGTGTCGCTGCCGAGTCCGAGTGCCGCGGACGAGCTGCTGCAGCGCAAGGAGCGCGCGCTGCAGAAGACGCAATTCCGCAAGCGCGTGATTTGGGATATCGGCGTGTGGACGCTGCTGCTGCCTGTCGGTGGCGGCGGCTTCGTGTGGGGCGCGGGGCGGTTGGCGGGCAGGTGGTAGAGCGCGCCGGACGTGATCTATCTTATTTAGAGCGCAGTGGTTTGTACTCACCGGAACTAATGTGTAAAAACGGCGGGGATGGAAATGGATAGATCCTCGACGCGAGCTATCTCGCTGGTGTGGCGGACATCTTTAATTCTTAAATGTATTTTGCGACTGTATACATATTGCGTGGCCGCCCCTCTTTATGTTCTGCTACTCTTCCGTAGTTGTGTAGCGTTATACGACATATCTTGTGGTGCCCTTTTGCTGAAGGTCGCTTGGAACACTATTCCTTCCAGGAATTTCCACTCGACCCCGAGTTTCTGCAGGGGACCTGCGTCGGTTCCGAGGTTCAGCGCTAAACGAGAACTTCGCAAGCCACCGTATTGATAATGCTAAACCCAAAATACAACAGAGAATAATAAGAATAATGGAAAAACAAGCTACAGCCCCACCACATCCACCGTGTCCCCATCGTCGAGGTCCATGTCGCCGATGGGAACGTGCGCCGCCAGCTTGTCTCCGTCGATCATCAGCTGAGGAATCTTCTCCGGGGCTGCAGCCGCCTTCTTCCCCTTCCCCTTCCCGCCCAGGCTCTTCCTCGGGCTCTTCGTCGCATACCTGTCCGCGAGCCCCGCCTTCTTCAAAAACGCCTGGACAATCGCGCCGCACGTCGTCGTCGGCCGCACGGTGACCGTGATGGTCTTGGTGGTGCCGGACTGCAGCAAGAGCTTGAAGGTCTCTCCACTGTCCGATTCCGCGTCGGACTCCTGCGTGTTCGACGCCACACCCGGAGAGGCAGCTTCGTCTTCGTCCGAGTCTGAGAAATCTATCACTGGAGCTGTGTTCACGGCAGCGACGGGGTGGGCGCGGAGGTACTCCCAGGTGGTCTTGTCGCACGCAACTGGGACGCGTTGTTAGTACTCGGTAGATATAGATGATCATAGACGAACCCAGCTCTGCGTCCTCCCACAAGCCCAGTGCTGCCGGGGTGACGGAGGGATACACTTGTACGCCTTTGTAACTCATCACCAAAGCCTCAACGAGAATGGCTTCATCCTCCGCGACGGCTTCGAACAGCTCCCGGAAATTATCCGTCTGGGTAGAATCGTCAATGAAAAATCAGGTAGTAGTGAAGGTAGCGCATTACACGGTTAAGTTTAAACACGGCCTCGGTGGGCTTGCCCGACTCGTTCAGGGGATGGGGTCTCCATTTAACGGTGATCACCAGCGTCTCGACCATCTGGTCGTCAGACTCCGCAGGCTCGGAATGCGAGCGGCCAGCTTCAACGGCGGCCTGGCGCATGATCTGCTGCAGTTCCGGATCGAGCACTATGGTATCGTTGGATTCATCGTTGTCAGGCGGCGGGGACGGAGTCCGAGCTTCTTCCGGTTTACTCATGAGTTTGCGGATGAGAGCTTTGTTATTCTGATGGAGTATCCTGGCGATAGGAGGAGGGGGCGTGATTGAGCGCGACCGACTGCGTCTCTTGTGTTTGGTCTTGGGCGTACTCGACGCGCCGCCCACAATGAAGACATCCGAGTCGGAGTCGGAGTCGCTCGACAACGTTTCAGACTGCAAACTACGCGTGAATGAGCATTAATCAGGAAGAAAATGGGCTGGTGCGCGTACCGAGCGATCTTGGCCTGTGCCGTGTCGCCGCCACTCGTCTTCTTCTTCTGCTTTTTGGGACGCGGCGAGTCGCTGTCACCGTCACTGTCCGACCGTGCGGTCTTGTGCTTGGGTACCACTGCAGTCCTGTGATGAATTACGCGTTCATTGACCACCGACAAAACCCTACCTTTATTTATCGTCTCCAGTTTCTTCCAAGTTTGCTGACTTCGCCCTTGATTGCGCAAGAACATGGAATCGTCGTCCACGACGACAGGCTTGGAGGCGGAGGCACCATTGGCCTTCGAGGACGAGGCTTCCTCGGTGGACTTGACGCGAGGCTTGGGACGCGGACGCGGCTGAGGGCGATTTGGCGCGGAAGTCGCAGCAGACATTGTTGACGGATCACGCGATCACGTTGTGCCGAACCCGACACACGTCCTCGGCAATTTCCCGACATCACCCGATGCGCAGGCGTCGCCGAGAGGATTCATCGACCGGCATCAACCTGCGGCCGAGAGGATTCCTCACTCAACGGCGAACCATAAAAAGGGCTCACTTCGACTTTGGAGGCATCCACCCAACATCCACCACCCACACACACTCTTATAAATGTCTCGCCTCCTCTGGTTCTTCCTAGGTGCTGGCGTCAGCACCTGGTGGCTGCATAAGAAGAACGATTGCGAATTCCAGCGTCGCATTGGGCCCGCACCCGCAGCTATGGCTAGTCCCCACCCCCAGATGATGAACACTCCGGAGCAGAGGGCTGCCGCGTATCAGCCTTACCAGCGCGATTGGGAGCAGGAGCGCGCGCGAGTTCGAGACTTCAGCCAAAACGCTGGAGACGCTGTAAGTTTTGACGATATTCCTCGTCGCTCGAGGTCCTTACCCTTCTTTCCAGTTTGTCGAGTTATCGGAAGTAACGCTGACCACCATCATGCAGGCCACCGAGGCCTTGAAGATTGTGCGTACTACTTGCCATTTATTTTATTTTATGTTATCTAACATCGCGTTCTGCCCTAGAAAATGGCAGAGCACCGAGTCCATCGCGAGGAGGAAAGGCGCCTGGAGGATGAAAGAAGAAGAAACGGGCCGCCCCGTTACGTTTGAAGTTTGAACCCTGTGCACTATATTATTCCACGCCACATTCCTTGTCCTCTCCTTAAACACTGTAGTAGAACCCCTCACCATTATTATTGTACTGTAAACTTGGCAGAATCCGTTGGCCCCCATGAACTCAAGAGTCAAAGAAGCAGTAAAAGTTGAACCGTGGGAATCTTGGGTTGAACCAGACGCGTTGCCGCGTACCTGCTAATGATTGTCATGAGCTCCTGTATTATCTTCCGCACAACGTAGAGAAAGAGAGGCTCGAGATTAGCTTTTTTTCGGTCATTCGGTAATTTTGCTGGAATTATGGGATGTGATGTTGGATGTCACACTGTGACGCACTTGCTCCTTACCAGACGCGACCACACCATATCCCAGTGACTTTTGACACCCTCAGCATCCGCGGCCTGCCAGAGAGGACACAGGTCGCAGAAACCTGACAGCCTGCGGCGCGTCAGCCCGCACGTACGCCGAAAGCACTGCGGAAGACTAGACTAGTACTAGCGCGACTCGACTCGAAGGATGCAAACCCCTCAAAACGCCGGCCAGTCGTTCGCTGACCTCGATGCCACGTATGCTCCACCGGTCGGCCTTCCGGACGCGCCGGAGGGGCCGTTGAAGCACGTCCAGTCACGTCTCTACCACTGAATAATAATTCGACTTTCAGATTTACCAAGCCACCGACGCGGATAGAGTTCCCTAGTGGTTCCTCGCGTGTAAGTCAGTCAACTTCTACATTATTACTGCCATTCATTTTCAGTAGTACAACCCCAGCGGCGCCAATCCTTTTTCAGCACCTCGCATGAACGACAGTAGTGTTGACCGGGGAAGAGGCAACCAGAGTGCACAAGGGACCACAACTGCCAGGTATAATGTAAGTCAGTCCACTTTTATGCCATCCCTGCTGCTTATTGCAAAAAAACAAAAGACCCGAAGCCGCGTCAACTTTACTCCTATTTCAGCAAGTCGTCTGAACGCCCAAATCAGTCAGAAAGCCGGAGAAGACCAGACCGCTCGAGCAACCGTGACCGGTGCACATAATAACAACAGAAACAACAACGGCCGGCCACCGCTCAAGAAAGCCCGGCATGAAACCCACGCTCTTGGGCCTAGGGAAGAGATGCCTTCGTGTGAGTGTTGAGTGTTGAGTATCTCCGATCTTCCCGACGACTGTTGACCCCCGAATAGCTGGAAACTCACGCCAGGGAAGGCAGGGTTTAGGCCGTCCCGACGATACAGACGTGATCATAGTTGACGATGACTATGAGGACATCGGCGAACGCGTCGCCTTCGGGGACGATCCGCTCAATCTCTTTCACGAGGATGATCCGCTTTATGTTCGAAGAAAGGTCTCGACACCTTCGACTTGTGCGTGTCTCCGAACTACCCAATGGCTGCTGACCCCCGACCCGGAATAGCCGGAAACTGGCGGCTGGGAAAGCAGGGTCTACACCGTCGCGACAATTCGGATGTGATCATCGTTGACGATGACTATGAGGACCTCGGCGAGCGCGTTGTCGGGGAGGACTTGATTGCGATAGGGAAACGCAAGGTAAACCGTAACCATGACTTTGGTTATTCTACACGAACTCACTAGCGCCAGAACGCACCATCGCAAATCGGGCCGTTTTTACCAGTCAAAGCGTGGTACCTTGGCCGCAAACTTTTCGACGGGCCCTATGTCATCCAGTGGACTACCGGTGGCAAGTTGATTATTCGGGTGGGTGACGATCCTAGCGCTCTTTCGGAACATATGGAAGAAATCGATATAGGCTGGCTCGCGAAAAGCGTGGAGGTAAGATACGAGTCGGCTGGTATCATGACGCCTATGAGCTCATTTCGTATCTTATAGTTCGTCGAACCCGAGGAGAACTATAAAGATGAAATTTTCGCCATAGAGACCTTCCCGGAAAACCCTCGTAAGGCTTTTGGTTCGCAATACTTTTCCTATTTCAAACTGGGTGCGTTTCAAAGATGATCAGTGTATACGTGATTTGACCGCAAGGGCAGGTAGCCCGTCGCGCGGTGAGGGTGATATCGTGATCGCCGTCGTGGACCGAAGAATTCTATGAGCTTTTTGTTACTTGGCTGAAGAGCAAGGTTGAATTTTGTGAAGTGCTACGGTTCGTCTTCGCTGATCGTCTACTTTCGCGGCGGCTCATCTCTATGCAGCGGCAAAGCCATTGACACTAGATGGGAGGGGGCGATTCGAATGGCTTTGCTCCACGACACACGGCTCAAGAGAGCAGGAAACGTTACATTCGAGGTTTCTAAAGCACATAGAGCCAAAATACCCATTCCGGGATTTCCGCTCGTCCACGACTTCTCTCCACCTGCATCCATATCTATGGCAATCGGAAACACGGGCGAGATGCGACCCAAAGAGCCTGCAATTCCTAACCTTTCCCTCATCGTCGACCTCGCTGCAACCCCAACACTCCAATCCCTCGCTATTCCTAAAGCAGGCGGATCGAATCTCGACGTATCCCCCCCAGGTGAAAGCACCGTGACCGGCTCCAACCCGCCATCGCAGGGGACGCATCTACTGAAGTTCGTCTATCTTCATGTCCTTCGGTTCTGTTAGTAACTAACCGCATTTTTTTTCGGAAGTGGACGTCCCAAATCCCACACCGTCCAAGTCCCCGACGAAGAACGGTGGTTACCAATCAAAGCGTGGTATCTGGGTTATAAATTCATTGGCGCGCCCTACCGTTTGGTGTGGTCCGCCGATGGTAAAATCAGCATCCGTTCGGGCGATGTTTCTGATGACGCGCCCAATCACAAGGAGGACGTTGACGTGCGCTGGGACGCGAAATATGTGTCGGTAAGACTTGATTCTCAACATCGTACGAATCGTGAGTTCAACTCTTTCAGTTTGTTGAACCGAAGGAGCCGTACCACGACAAAGTCTTCGTTTTGGAGACGAATGAAAGTCCCGGTAATAACCAGCCTATTGGGTTCAAATATCCTGCATACTTTAAGCAGGGTCGGGTATCCATACGCTACATTCAATTATTGTCTAACTCGGAAAACGTTACAGGCAGCAGTGCTCTTGGCGAAGGAGATATCGTAATCAAATTCGATTCCACGTCTTCCGCATGGGCAGACTCGAGCTACGAGCTTTTTGTGGAGTGGTTGAAAACGAACACTGACGCGCGCGAGAAGTGCCGGTTCGCTCGCCTCCGTAGGTTTATCGTCGCAAGCTGATTATTCAATCTCTAGGGGCTTAGTTGCAGACTCACGATGGGAGACGGCTACTCGAATGGCTCACCTCGTGGAGGCTCGCATTGCACGAGGAACTCAAGCAAGTCCTATTTATCCTTTCTTGTTATTCTCCGACTAACTATCTCCCCAGCGGATGAGCAAGTAGGTTTTGCGAACGGTATGGTCGTGAAGAAAAGTGTTTCGAATGGATACTGCACCTGGAATTTAGCTACACTCGCGCGCGACAGGGATTGCTCCAACTGTATATACTTGAGGATGATTTTTCGGTGGAATTGAACCGTGGGATATTTGGTTCCAACCGGTGCAAGTCAACATTCCCACGGTTCAATTTGGGTTCCCGCCTTGTATTCGACGATCAGCGCTCACTGTCTCCGCCCGTGCTCCGAACAATGCGAAGGGAAAGTGTGGCTATGAATCTAGGATTCATCTTTTCACCCCTCTTCTTCACCCAGCCCTTCACCCCTTGAAAAAAACACCCACTGCCGCATGGTGGACATTACTTTTGAGAGTACATGGACTCGGGCCATACTCGATGTTACTAAGGCCATGGTACGTGTTCGATTTCTTTGTGGCACAATGGGTCTGTGGGTTCTCAGCACATGCACAGCTGGCATTGTTTTTGAATGGCACGGTAGGACCAAGTTCCACAAGGACCGATGATAATCCCGCCTAAGGTCTGATCCCAAAATCTGGGGGTCAGAAATTTTTGTCGGGACTTTTGGTCTGGCCGTGGTCACATTACTTGAACTCAACAGCTTCTCAGGGGTCTATGTTGTGCTGGCCATACTTGCACTCTACTTCCTACAACGGCGGCGCCCATCTCGGCACCGAGTACTTGTCCTTGCGACTGTAGCGATGCTTATTTCGGCAATAATCCAAATGGCCCTCGAAGTCGTGACCGCTACACTGTCATTGAAATTAGCCTATTTCGCGGCGCATGCCGATGTCACCACTCATTCAAACTGGCTACAACACACACAATCAGTTTTGGCTTTCGTCGAGAACCTTCTCCTTATCACGACCAGGTGTGTTGTTCAGAATTATAATCGAATTATAATCCAGTAACATGCTGATTTCCCTATCCAGAGTGATGGTTCAGAGCCTTATTATAATTACCGTATATGTTTTATCGTACGTCCATTGGGTTCGCACTCATCCTTTGTTTCTAGATCTACCGCTGCTATCTCATCTGGGGTACTCATGCCAGCCGGAAGAAGGTAGTGGCCTTCCCGCTGTTTCTCTGCATTTGCAGCACCGTATGTGTGCTCTCCGTCTATCAATATCTCACTCTGATTTTTTCTAGTACTTGACTATATAACCGAGTGTCGGAACAACATTATATTGTTCCCCCCCACCGAGCACATTGACTCACGGTTCGCTCTTGCCTTCGGCTTCATCACCGATTTGGTTGTGACCGCCCTCACAATTGGACGCATTTGGTGGACACGGCGGCAATTGCAAGTTGTAGGGCAAAGCAAGTTTGTCCAAAGCTACAATACCGCAATAGCGATGATGTACGTGCAACTGCAACTTCATTGACTGTGTGCAGTGACTAACCGCCCTGAGAAGGTTCGAGTCCAGCGTGATATATTTTATAGGGATGTGTATCCTTCTGGTCGCTCTATCTGTCAAGCCTTCATCCCCCAACGATGTAAAAGTTGGTGCCTATGTCATTTACGGATTTGGCGCACAGGTCCTGGTTCGTGCACCAGCAGGCCATACTACTTTTTTACTGAATATCCGTCAGAGTATTATTCCCGTGCTTGTCATCGTACAAGTCAGTCTCGGTCAAAAGCTTGTAATTGGTGGAGCCGGCCAATCGAAGCAGCGATTCATCGTTTGAGGACAGACTGATGAGCGAGAACACAAGGCAGTGGTACTTGCGACGGATCAGGACCGCGGCAATAGAAGAGGAATGCGATTACTGTAGTCTCATCCTATGTTTGCGGCAGGATTGAGCCTCAAAATTAAATCTGGATCTTTGAATTGGATCACCAGCACAACCTCCTTTCTTCCTCAACATGGCATTAGCACCTAACAGAGCGTGGTTTTAGCGTATCAATATGATTACAGCCCCAGCCGCCATCGCCACACCTCACCCCCGCGACCTGCCCGCCGCAGGACCCGAGGACCATCCTCGGCGTCAGCAGCCTACAGCGCAGACAACCGCGAAGCAAAGCGCGTTGCGAATGGATTCCGCGACGGCGGCGGCGCGTTCGATGTTGACGGGCAACTTTCATCAACATTCCCGCGGTTCAATTTTGCTTCTCGTCTTGATTCGATGATCAGGGCTCAGGTCTCTGTCAAGATCATCATTCGCCCGTGCTACGAACAGGAGAGGTGGAGCTAGGAATCTGCGACGCCGCAAATTCATCTTGACAACGTTCACCTCTTCAATCATTCAGTCCTTCACCGCCTTGAGAAAAGCTCCACTGACGGATGGTGGACGTTACCCTTGAAACTACATGTGAGTGTGTTTCGATCAAGCCGCATTCTCAGCGTAATTTCTGTGCTGTACCAGTAGGCGCGACGAGTTGACGAGTAATTTCTCATTCGGTGACCTCCGACGCCGCCCAAATTCCCACGGTTCAATTTTGCTTCTCACCTTGATTCGATGATTAGGTGTCTGTCAAGATGATCATCCGTCCGTGCTACGAACAGCAAAAGTGCGGCCACGAATCTGCGATGCCGCAGATTCATCTTGACGTTCACCTCTTCTTCACTCAGCCCTTCACTTCCTTGAAAAAAAACCCACTGCCGGATGGTGGACGTTACCTTCGAAAGTTCATGGAGTCTGGCCATGCTCGACGTTACCAAGGCCATGGTGCGCGGTTTCGTTTCTTTGTTGTATACAGTGGGTCTGTGGGTTCTCAGCACATGCGTAGATGGCATTGTTTCTTAATGGCACGGTCGGACTAGGTTCCACATTACTTGACTCAACAGCTTCTCAGGGGTCTATATTGTGCTGGCCATACTTGCACTCTACTTCTTACAACGGCGGCGCCCTTCTCGGCACCGTGTACTTGTACTTGCGACTGTAGCGATGCTTATTTCGGCAACGATTCAAATGGCTCTCCAAGTTGTAACCGCCACAATGTCATTGAAATTAGTATATCTCGCGGCGCATGCCGATACCAGTTCAGACTGGCTACAGCACACACAATCAGTCTTGGGTTTCGTCGAGGACCTTCTCCTTATCACGACCAAGTACGTCGTTTGAAATTATAATGCAGTAACATACTGATGGACCTATTCAGCGCCATGGTTCAGAGCCTCACCGTAGATCTTTTATAGCCAGTCCATTGGGTTCGCACTCATCCTCTGTTTCTAGATCTACCGCTGCTACCTCATCTGGGGTACTCATGCCAGCCGGAAAAAAGTAGTGGCCTGCCCGCTCTTTCTCTGCATTTGCAGCACTAGTATGTACTCAATCTTTGCAACTATCTCACTCTGAATCTTTATGTTTCAGTACTTGCCTATATAACCAGTTGCCGGAACGACACGCCATCCTCCCCCAGCGACCACATTGATACACGGATCGCTCTTGCCTTCGGCTTCATCACGGATTTGGTTGTGACCGTTCTCACAATTGGACGCATTTGGTGGACACGGCGGCAGTTGCAAGTTGTAGGGCAAACCAAGTTTGCCCAAAAATACAATACTGCAATGGCGATGCTGTGCGTGCTGCAACTTCATTGACTGTGCAGGAACTAACGCCCTGAGAAGGTTAGAGTCCAGCGTGATATATTTTATAGCGATGTGTGTCCTCCTGGTCGCTTTATCGGTCAGGCCTTCAACCGACAACGATGAATTCGTTGTCGCCTATGTCGCTTATGGATTTGGCGGGCAGGTCCTGGTTCGTGCATCGGCAGGACATCCTACCTTCTTTACTGAATATCCGTCAGAGTATCATTCCTGTACTTGTCATCGTACAAGTCAGTCTCGGTCAAAAGATTGAACTCGGTGGAGCCGGCGAATCGAAGCAGCTAGTAGTTTGAGGACTGAGTGATGAGCGGGAACGCAAGGCAGAGGCACTTGCGACCAACTGGACTCGTGGGAACAAGAGGAATGCGATTAGTAATTTGTAGTCGCATCCTATGAGCCCCCCAAAAAATTGCGGCAGGATTGAACGTCGGAAACAAGTCTTTGCACCAACACAGCCTTCAACACGGCACCCCAAAGCAAGTGAACAACAGTGCAATTAGCAATTGGAGTTTTAGAAGCCCACACCGATAAAATTACACCCCCAGTCGCCATCGCCACACCTCCCCCCCGCCACCTGCCCACAGCAGCGCCCCGGGGCCGTCCTCGGCGTCAACAACCTGCAGCGCAGACAGCGGTGAAGCAAAGCGCGTTGCAAATGGATTCCGCGATGACGGCGGCGCGTTCGATGTTGACGGGTGGATGTATGAGTTTGAGTTCCGCGACCGTGATGTGGTGGCCGAAGCAGCGGGGGGCACCACAGGCTCGCCGCTGTTAAATCCCCACGCGCGTAGGCGGTGGTCAGCGCCGGCGGCGAAGAGAAAGCGCTCTGCAGGATCGAGCGCGACACCCTGCAGTGATATAGAAGAGTGTTAAATGGGAGCATAGGGAACCGTGAACCACCCACGAGGCGACCACTATGCGACACCGAGGAGGGCTGCCCAGTATAGGAGACAATAGGTGGCGCTGCGGGACGAACAAATCGCAGGTCGTAGGTGGCGAGCTAGACAAGGGGAGAATAAATAAATGACACAGCGTGAAATTTGTTCGCGTACTCTGCCATCCATGCACCCCACGACGAGTGCTTGTCCTTCGTGAACCGGCTGCACAAATCTGATTGAGCTTCGTTCAGGCGGACTCCCGTCCGTATTGGCATTTCGCGGGGCATTGACCAATCGCCTAACTTGCGGCGCGTTCACTTTTGAAGTAGTGTTGCTCGGAGTGCTCGGGGCGGGGCCACTCTCGAGTAGAAGCTGCGCGCATTTGGCGTTGGTATCACGCGTGTCGAAGCGGAGAACGCCGCCAGCCCGAGTGCCGGCGTAAACGAGGGTCTAAAGAGCGCGTAAAAATACGAGTATATACGAGGAGGAAACACCCGACCTCTCGTTGCGCTACTGAAAAGACGTCGCTTCGTGCTGGAAGCGTCCGCACGGAATTTATGGAGGCGTCGAGGTCAGGCAGTAGGACCGCATGACGAGCAGCGCCTGCACGGTTATTGAATGAATAGAACCCTCAGAACCACAGGATAGGACTCACCGAGCACGAGGGTACGGTCTTGAAGGCTCGCGGCGCGTACATCGCGCACAGAGGAGAGATGTAGGAGGGCAGTGCGACTGGAGTAAAATATCAATCGCTGGTCGTACGAGACAGCGCAAGGACTGTACCCCGGCGCCCCAGCATCCTGCACACATATTTTAGTCGCGGGGCCGAAACACACGGCAACGCAGCGGGTATCCGTTGTGCAGAGCGCAGAGATCTACTTGGCAAATGAGCAAGTTTATTCGTCCATCTCAGAAAATGGGTTCAAACATACCTCAGAGCCTGGGGCGAGACAGAGTTCAGGACTCCATTCTGTCCATTCCACCCCGTCATCTTCGTCTTCTGCCAGATCCTGAGAGTGCGAAGAATACTCGGGAGATTCAGATCGGGCTCGGCTGTATAGCCAGCCACGCTCGTCACCGAGGAACTGGCGGGTCGGTGTTGTCTGTCGTCGCGAGCGTTATTATTCGCCCCCGGTGTGGAACAGGACGCTCACCCGAAATGCGCACACACTGCTTCCGCCTGAAAAGGGCCAATGGACCCGCTCCGCGCGTCCCCGTTGCGTGAAGGCAAGACGTGCGTGTAAGATTGCGCTATGGGCACGACATTATCTTCTGTACTCCAGCTGCAGGGCGGAGCGACGCACCCAGCCTCCCGTGCGCGCCCTGCTGCCGTCGTATCAGTCGCCCGGCTTGAACTCCATAGCACGCGCCGTCGACGACGAGGTCGCTCTTCGTTTTCAGGACCAGTGTCAGTATTACCGTCAGTTGGCAGTTGGTGAGTAGAAGCGGTTGGTGTTGGGCGAGAAGAGAGAGGGAAGTAGCGGTTACGCTCTGCGTCAAAGTAGAATCCCGGCAGCTGGCGAGGCGGCATCTCTGTGGAAGTTCGAGACAAAACAAGACATTTCGAGTGAAGACATTTCAAGAACCGATCAAGGCCAGGATGGTATACAGTGTTTATTCTCTTTTACTATGAGACTACCTCTATAGGGATTATATCTATCGCGCTCGACACAGGTATCGATACAAGGAACAAGAGAGCACAGATGTGATACAACAAGCGATCCATCCACCGAAGGGTATCGGATAAATTACTCCGGCCCACGAAGTGGAGGACATATATATGGGTGGCGAGAGAGAGGAAAGATTGTGAGTGTGAGCGAGATAGGTGAGAAAGAAATCGTAAGGAGCGTTCTTCATTGTTCTCGCAGCAGTGAGCCGGGAAGGAAGACATCGTTGCGGTCGGGCGCGACCAAGAGGGGGGCAACACCGGTAACGAGCGGTTGCGGAGGCGCGCGCGGGGGCGCGGAGGACGGTCCCTTGCGCGTAGCAGCACGCGAGAGGCCCGGAACGGCACTGGCTCCCGACGCGTTACCGCCAGCAACTTTCGGGTTGAATAGAACGTTGCGCTCCTGGTGCAGAACATATGACTGTCGGAGACTGCTCAGGACTCACATCAAGGAGAAGTAGAAAAAAAAAGACTTACGCGGGCAAGTAGGATTTTTTCCACCCACTTTTCGCCGTCTTTTGGGTTGCACGCGAACATGTGCAGATAGTCGGCAGTATTTTCGAAAAAGGACAAGTTGTCGGTTGACTTGACAGAAAAGCAGAACGGCTTCGGCGCTTTGTGCAGGCGGGTTACATTGTAGGCGTCAAAGTTGGACAACGAGCAAAGGAAGACCTCGTCTTTGACCTGCGAGCGCGGGATTAGCACATCATTGTCAAGCAATGCGGAAAGATTTCAACGCACACTCTCCCGCTTGGACAACCACAGGCTGTGTTCCCGCAGTCTCAAATACCGCTTGGTCCATTTGCCGCGCTTGGCTTCCCAATCGACATAACCAGAGTACGTCGGTGAGCTGGTCGGGATGTTCTGCGAACCGGTCAGGCAACCTCCAAGACAGTATGCGAAGAGACCCACCGAGCGGCTCAGGATCGGTGCCAGCGGCGTCAGCTTGATCACAAATGTATTGACCATCTTGTCCTTGTTCCACGACGCCTGTACGTCCGCAAGCAGCTCGAAGCTCCGTATCGGGCGCTCTGCAGCTCCTTTAGCATCATGTCGCAAAAACAAGTCGATGGCACTCACCCATACCAAAGTCCTGCGCAATCTCCCACACCATCCACCCACCAGTGCCGACCCAGCCTTTGAGCGACCCCTGCTCCTCCACCATTGTCAAAACGTGCTTCGCGCTCGTCGCTGGCCCAATATCAACCATATTGAACCGTTGCATATCCCCAATGAACACGCGCGTTAGAGTTCCTTGTGACTTGGACGCCGCGTGTCGGTGCGTTTGGGGTGATATATCAACGGGGCTTCGGACTCCGGAAGGCAGCTCTCCAGACGGGCGAGGTTTCGTGAGCTTGGCAGGCGGCGGTGAAGCAGGGTTGGATGCAGCAGGAATTATCGGTGTAGGCGGCGGCTGATCGCCAAGGAACGCCGGAGTCGTAAGCGCACGCTCCCTCGTCCGGTGGGCATCGCGGGACTCATCCGGAGCTCGACGCGCCGTGGCACTGCGCTGAACTCTGCCCTCCGGATCGGCGGTGGGGGGCCGACGAGACGACGATTCCTCCGCCGGGCGACGTGTCGTCCCACTGCGCTGAACCCTTCCCTCCGGCTCAACACCACCCGCGGTGACAGGCCGAGACGCCGACTCCTCCGCCGGCCGACGCGTTGTTGTGCTCCTCCTCACCCTCCCCTCCGCATCCAGCGGTAACGGCGCCTCCTCCCGACTCGCACCCGCCGCCGCCGGCCGATGGAACGACCGCATCGCGCGCAATCCCCTCGCACCCTCCGGTAACGGCTGACTCTTCGCAGGCGGCGACACTGAGGCCGAGACCCTCGCAGGCGAAGGGGACATGAGGGCGTGCCCAGCTGCAGCGGCACCGTTGATGGTGAGCGCGCGCTCCCGCTCCGCCCTCGAGCTCTGCATGCTCTGCAGTTTCTTCGTCAGGTCGTCCACGGCTGCACTCTGCATGGTCCCAGGCCCGCTCCCAGGCAGCGTCTGTGTGCGTGTGCGCGAGGCACGGAGGGACGCTTCCGCCTGGCGCGCGGCTTCCCGCGAGCTCGAGGCGACTTCGAGTACATCGCCTGCGCCTGCTCCGGCGGGGCGTAACGTCGTTTGTCTGTTACGTCCGCCCTCGCCGCGAAGCGCGCGACGTTCCTCTCGCACCCGCCGGCGTTCATCGCGCTCCTCGCGGACCTTGCGCCGAATCGTGCGCTGGGCAACGAGTGCAGACGGTATGCGCTGCGCTAGCGGAATGTCGTCGTCCGAGTTCGACTCTGCCCCCGCCTTTGTCGTCGCCGCCGGCGCCGCCACCCTCGTACTCCCACTGGTACTTCCCACCGCACCACTGAAGTTCCCCGCGTTGGCCCCGGGTACGAAGGGCGCAGACGGCTGTCCATACTCATCCTCGCCATAATCATCCGACTCGGACTCGGACTCGGACTCATCCGAAGGAGACGACGACGATGGTGTGGAAAAGGACGACTGTTTTCCATCCCGGCGGCGACGCTCATCATCCCCATCGTCCCTGCCCGCGGATCCGCCACCGTTGCTCCCATAACCCCCATAATACCCCTCATTTCCGCCCCCCGCGCGCCCACTCCCACTCCCGCTTCCACTGCCGCCTCCCCCGCCCGACGTATACCCCCTCCCACTCCCGCTCCCACCACCCGCCCCCTCCCATCCACTCCCATCCATCATCTCGCCCTCCTCCTCCCGCTCACTCCCAGTCCAATACGCCTCACTCCTCACCCCCTCCCTCGCCCTCCTCTGCGCACTCGCCCTAATCGTGCCCGCACTCGTCCCAGGCTCCACCTCCTCCTCCTTCGCAAGCCTTGGCGGAAGCGGAAACACAAACGCCGCGCCCTTGAACTCCGTCCCCTCCTGCCGAAAGTCAAACGCCAGCTCATCGTCCGAATACGCCGATGTCGTGCTCGCAGGCTGCGAAAAGAACGCCCCCGAAATCGGCGTCGGCGGCGGCGTCACCCCGTTCCTAGTCCCGTCCCGCCTCCGACCCCGGCCCTCAAACTCCGACCCACTACTCCCACTCCGGCTCAAACTAACCGCCCGCTCCCCGGGAAGCCACCCAAAGTCCCACTCCCGCCCGCCCTCGCGGTCCTCCCACTCGGACGCCGAGGCCGACGCAGACGACGCGGACGCCGACACGGCAGACGGCGTCGAATACGGCGGCGAGTGCGCAAAGTGCGACTGCGGCGGCGAGCCGGGGTAGTTGTACCCGCCGTTGCCGTGGTATTGCGAGGAGGAGGACGAAGCCACCCGCTCGGGCGAGCGCGGCTCATACGGGGATGAATGCGAAGAGTAGTACTGCTCCGGCGAACGCGCGGCCGAGGACGAAGAGGACGACGGCGGGGAGAAGTAGTGGTGCTGTTGTTCCTGCAGCTGCTGGTACGCGGAATACGAATACGATGCAGAATCGGGCGACCCCCCGTGCGCAGGGAAGGCAACACCGACACCCTCGTACCCATGGCCATTCGACAAGCGCTCATGCCCCACCTCGTTCATCATCGAGAACGTACTCGCGCGGTTGCCGTTGCGCGTCGTCCCCCCCTCCTCCATCCCCTCCTCCCCCTCATCAAACTCAAACTCCATCTCCATCCCCATCTCCGACATCCGACCGCGGTGAACCACCTCCTCCATCGGCAAATCACTCAACGCCATATCCATATCCCCCACCTGCATCTCGATGTCGCTCAGCTCCAACAGCTCGTCTCCGTCGCCCCCTCCTTCTCGCTGCACCCGCTCGTCCCCGTCCTCGTCCTCCTCCTCGATCGACCCCGCCACCGAAACCGGCGACATGACACCCTCAGCCGCGGACTCGGCCGGCGGCGACGCAGGCGCGAAACGCAGCACGTCCCCCACAAGCGAGCTCTTCCGGAACCGCCGCCGACGAGCACGCAGCTCGCGCGCATCTTCACTCTCCGCCGCGTTGACCAGCTGCGCTTCGTAGGCCGCGTGCAGGTCCGCGTCCGAGGGCTGCGACGGGTGGGAGTGAGAGTGCGAGTGAGAGGAAGAGGATGAAGTCGACGAAGATCGCGACCGCGCTTGCGTGTATTGGGTAACCGGCGCAGTAGGCGACGGCGCGACGAACGGCCCGCCAAAGACCACCTCCTCCTGGAGCTCCAACTCGACCTCGATCGCGGTCTCGTCCTCCACCGGGGCTGGTGGCGGCGGTACTGCCTCCGCCGAAGATGAAGATGAAGACGAAGATTCGGCGAGATGCAACGCAATGGGATGATACCGAAGGGACGACGTCCTCGGCGGCGCGAGCGCGAGCGCGGAGAGCGTGCGCCGCAGCACGGGCTGCTCCTCGTCTCGTACCGGCTGCGAATATTCCCGTCAGTTCAGTTCAGTTTCGTGCCCAGTCGAAAGTTCACGTACCTCCTCATTTCTCCCCTCCTGCTCATTATCCTTCCCTTCCGCTAACTCCACCTCCTCCTCCCGACCCCTTACAAACAACTCCGCCGACCGCGGCGGGCTATACGCGTCCCCCTCCGCATCGCCATCCCGACTCTCCTCCGGAAACTGCAACATCGGTGTTGACAGCAACAAATCGGGCCGCGACAGTCTCCTCGACAGCCCGCGGCTCAGGGCGGGCGCCGCACCTCCCTTGACGACAACCTCCTGCGTAGCCTCGGCGGCCTCCTCCGCAACCAGGTCAGCATGCCCACCCCCAACGGCAAACTCCTCATCGAGATGGGACGTGAAATCAACCCCAAAGTCGAACGACACGTCCAGATCGTCCAGCTCGAGCTCGTCCGGAGGGGGCGAAGAGCTGCCCGTGTGGCCGAAGGAGGTGTCGGGCTCGAGCGCGGGCGTGGCCGGCCTGTCGACGGAGGACTCGAACGACGCGTCCGGGTCCTCCTCGGCGAGGCCCGCGTACGCGTCTTCCGTGTCGAAGGTGTCGTCACCCTCTTCTGCCGTCGCGGCTTGCACCTCTGCCGGAACAGGCGACTTGGAGGGCGGCGGGGGAGGGGGGGACGGAGCCTCGGGGAGAACCGGAAGCGGAAGCGGTTTCAGCAGGTTGACGGCAGGCGAGCGGGAGGGAGAGAGGAGGAGTGGGGGCGGGAGTGGTGTCGGGGAGGCCATGGTTAAGGGTATTGCTGGTGTTGAAGCCGATTCTTCGGAACGGAGGTCGATTGTCAAGGGCTGAAGTAGATGACACGGTTAGAATAATTGATATAATCAAGTCAAGACACCCACCACAGGCAGAGGCAAAGGCGGCGCGTCCTCCAGCACAAGGAGTCCATGCGACGGCGTCGAGGGCGTCGACAGCGAGGTGCGGTGCGGGAGGGGGTTCGCCGGCGTGGGGGTCGTGGAGAAGGCCATATCCATGCTGTCCATGCCATCGAGGGAATCGTTTTCGCGCTGCTTCGGCGAGGTGGGTATGGGTATTGGGGGTGTCGCGGGGGTGCTCGTGGAAGCAGGAGTTTCGCCGCCGGACGCAACGCTCACGGGGCTGGCGGTGAAGACGTCGGTGTCGATGTCCCACGGCTCGTACGGGAGACCCGCGCCGACGCGGCCGCGGCGGACCTGTACGCGGGGTTTAGTACACACTCCGGGTTTAGACTTGAACAGTGATAGCGCCGCCCACGGACAGGAACACCGATGAAAGAAGGAAGGAAGGACGAACCTTGTGGGGAACTACGACACTCATTTGTGCAAGTGTATGCAGCGAAGGAAGGGAGGGACGCGGGCGGAAAGCGGGTTTCTGGTGAGCGGGGGTCGTGTGCGCGGCGGCGGCGGTCATTGTGCGCGTCACGGGGGGTGGCGCTGCGGGGGGTAGAGTAGTACCGGGTGCGGAAGGCGGGGAGTGCAGCGGAGACGAGGGCGAGTCCACTGGCGCGTCCACACCGCGTGGGCCACCCGTTAGATCCGCGAATGGGTCGTCGTCGAGCAAGAACGAGTCCGAGTCAGTTGTGACATGATCCATAGTAGTTTCAGGCGCAGAAGAGGCAGCCAAAGCAGCAGCGTCAAAGGGAGTATCGTAGTACGCGGCATATGCTGCGCCAAAGGAGCGTGGCAAGGTCTTGTATGTGCGTGGACTGTCCTTGTCGTCCTTGCCACTTCCAGCGAATATTGCCTGGAAGGAGAGGCGGCGCTTCTTCATGGCGCGACTGTGTTGTGGGCGGGAGCAAGAGCGGTATGAGCGTGTGCGTGCGGTCGCCATCCAATATTTTCACGAGGTGAGGTTACTGACGGCAGCAATCGTGGGAAAACAAATACACAACAACCCCGATCGTGTTTTATTACAAGTCCCCATCGATGCCCTTGCAATGCCATTCGAGGCTATCCAAGCCCATTGCAAGGCCATTCGGCTATCCAAGGCTCATCCGCCACGGCACATCCAATAACCTCTTTGTTCCCTCAAGCGCTTCCTCCTTCTACCAGCCACACCCAAATTTAAAATTCCCAGTCCCGGTCTACCTACGTCAGTCCAGCGCGAAACACGCAACAAACGGCACCCATTTCCAATCCCTCGTTTTTTGAAAACCCCGATGCGGCAAACTACATTGCGCCCGCAGCATCCGGCGTCGGCCGAGGCCCGGGTCCCGGGTCGGTGCCTGGGGTGTCGGTGATTCAACGGTCCAAACGACCAACTCGATTCACACAGTTCCGCTCTTTTTAAACTCGAGCGACCAACAAACCTCAGGCTCCACTCGTCGCGGCACATTCCACGCACGCATCCATCTCGGCCTTTCCCTTCGGCCAACACCGACGGGATTTCGTCGTCGTAACCACCGTCATTCGGCCGCCGACCCTTGCACTGCGTTTCAACCCATTTTTTTGGCCGGCCGTTGTGAGGCCGACCAAATCATTTCGGCCAACAATTCGGCCATTTATTTGAAAGTGGCCGGCAGACCATTTCGGCCAATCAAACAGTCACTTTATCGGCCGGCCGTTGGGGCCTCAGTTAAAACGCGACCACGAGACCCTATGCCTCAGCTAGCTACCTCTTCAGCACCTATTAGTATATATTTTGCCAGTCGAAACCTCCGAACTCCGAACATTCCCTTATGGCGGGTACGTACGTACACTCTTGTGCCTTCTTCCTGCCACGACCGTCGTCGCGCCATCTCCGCGCTCTCGGGGCCTCCTGCGGCATGCAATGGCCTCACGGCCTTGCCCATGCCCACAATGCAAAGGCAAGATACCCCAGACACTCGCCACCCTCCGTAATCACTTGAAGGCGGCCACCACTACGCGACGAACTGCATCCATCTCTCGCTCCGAAACTACACCCTCGGTGGTCCGCCCCCGAAGCCGTACTCCTTCAGATCGCTCCGACAATTACAGCGATGCTGGGAACACCTTCCCCGACGTCCCTGCCCACTCTCTGGGTCCTACCGCCGCTGGCTTTGCCGCGTATGACCATGATCGCGACGAAGATTCCTTCAGTGTCCTCTCTTTTGAGTCTCTAGACGACCCGGACAGGTCTTCCTCCTCATCTGTCGTTCCAGACGACGACTCTTCCGTGCCATCCGACAGCGACGACGAAGACGATGCGCAGGTCTTGGAGAGTAACACAAATTACATGTCAAGGGAACGGCTTTTTGCGGAGGCGGATCTGGATGAAGAAATTGAACCCGACGACGATATCCTCCCCCCTGCGTTCTCCGAGGACCGCACCTTCCGAAACACGTATATATATGTGTTTGCTAACGCCGCGTTCCACGGCGCGACACATCTCAACTCCAAAATTCATCTCGAGGGTGTTCATTGTGCTCTCTCCTCCGCCGAGTTTTCTGGAGATTTGACGAAGTTCGCCCGTACTCTGGCAACCGTCGAACGGCGTTTGGGCATCACTGTGGACGATTCCATAGTCTACTTCTTCGTGTGCCCCGACTGTTGGAAACGACACCATCCCTCGGAGCTGAAGAATCCGTCCCTCAGCTCTACCTGCTCTCGCGAGGGATGCAGCGGAACGATTTACACGGTCAAGCGTACGGCATCCGACTCGCAAAAACGCACGCCCACAAAAATTATGCCTTTCTTCCCGCCGAACGTCGCCATCCAGCGCATGATGCGGCGGCCTGGGAAATATGAAGAGTGCAACCATTGGCGAAAGGAGGATGATCATGGACCCCAGCCCCCCGTATCTCTCGATGAGTGGATGGTCGAAACGGACATGGACGCCCCGCTGCGAGATATCCACGATGGTTGGCGCTGGCGCAACATTCCTGCATTTCTCCGACGAGAGTGGGATCCAACGCGGAAGACTGTCAATGATGTTCCCTTACTCCGTACTCCCACTCGATTCGTCTCGCTGCCGTGTGGTCTTTTGCTCACAATCAGCATAGACTGGTATATCTCACCGCTTTCCCCGTTGATCGTTGCTAATTTACGCGCAGGTTCCAAGCAATCAAAGGACGAATTCATTCAACTGGCGCCGTGTTCATCGTCATCAATAACCTCCCTCGTGAACTCAGGTTCCTCGCCGAGAACACCTTCTTGGTTATGCTGCTTCCTGGCGAATCCGAACCCAGCAAGGAACAGTTGAACGAGTGCTTAGAACCAGTGATCGACAACATCAGCAAGTTGTACGAAGGTATATTTGCCCGATTGGATCCTGAAGCCGCGCCTGAACTTCGAATTCACAGGAGAGATGATGCGCGTGGATGGGCACGAGGATCGAGAGCAGATCAACGCTACGCTCCTCAATGTCGCTGCTGATGGACCTGCACGCCTCAAATTCTCAGGGTTCGTGTCGACAAACTCGGAGGAGCATATGTGCACTGTCTGCGAGAAGCCATTTTCGTCGCTTGTTGACGCAGATTGCTACGACCCCAGCAGTACGTTCCACTCCCTCCTCGATCGCGAATAATGGCTCAGCTGATTCAGCCTTCTGCTATCGCGACGAGCACCGCCAATTGCGCTACAAATTTGTTGCTGCGAACACGGAAGACCAGGACTACAGAGACCAAATCGCCGCAAAGAAGGGTGTACGCGCAGCTCCCGTGGATAAGCTTGCTGCGTGGCGACCGACTCTAGGAAGTCCTGCAGAGCTAATGCATATGATCTATCTGCGTGCGCCGTCCCAATCTCATTGCTCTCTATTTGCGCTCAATTTAATTGCAGGTCTCTCGAGTGTGATTCATAAAGACATACTATTGGGCGGCGGGATGTTCAACTCGAAGCAAGGGGCGGAGGAAACTCCTCTCCAGCGCTTCGACCGCTTTCTCGAGGGACTTTGGTGGCCGGCTGATGTTGGACGAGTACGAACTCGGGTAAATTTATCCTCGAACACAATTCCGCGGCTCGCTGAAATATTCACAGCTAGGAAACGGTGGCGGCAAGGTCAAAGCTGACGAATGGAGAAATGCAATGCTTGTATATCCCATCGCGCTTTTTGAAGCCTGGCGGGAGGGCAATTCTCTTCCTGAAGGCGACGCGCCATTGCCGAAGGGTCGGTCGAAGGTCAAAGCCAAGGAGGAACATACGGCAGCCTTGATGCAGAAACGACGCAAAAAACACGCCGCCCTTCAGGCCGACACCCAAGAGATCGACTACGCGGCAATTGAGGACACTGGAGCCAGTCGCAGCTACACGGAACATTACCTCAACGTTATCCGGTTCTGCACCGCCAGTCGCGTCATTGTAACCCGGGCGATATCCCCCAACGACGCCTCGCGTGCACGAACCTTCTTTTCTGAAGCATTTTCATCCTGGGCGCGAATGAATTGCCTTCTCACCCCCAACTTCCACCTCGCGACGCATGCCGACTTGTTTATCTGGGCCTTTGGACCTGGATATGCCTGGTGGGTCTTCCCGACTGAACGCCATCTGGGTAAACTGGGAAGATTCAAGACAAATGGGCATGCAGGCGGGGAGCTTGAGGCGACAATGATGCGCTCGTGGTGGAAGAGTATTTATTGTCAGGATCTGGTACGATGAAAGTTCGGACTTCTGATGTATGCTGACGGGCTCTACAGGTTTCACAGCTGCAAAACCTGCCAGACCGCACGGCGGAGGATGACCGCACTATAGATCTTTTGCTGCGAGGCATGAAAGGGTCGGGGGAGGAGCAGCGTGCACGCGGAACGTTGTCCGCACATTTGGCCGCGATGGCGGCGGACGCTGTCAAGTCTACCGAAGGTTCAATTCTGAGCATTTGCTGCGCTCACGATGCTAACTATATCACTCTAGATATAGTCAAACTTCCCCAGCAGTCGCGCTCTCTCGATATTCGGGTGGAGGGGCTCTACCCTCTCCTCCTCCTCTACGCGCGCTCACTTTGGCCCCACGCAAAAATCGTCAGCGACGGAGGGCACCAAGAAGGACCAGTTTTATCCTCAAAGGTCAAAATCTTCGGCAACGTGCTGGTGCGGGGTGTCAAGTATGGGATGCACGCTCATCATCGCGGAAAGGGCTACTGCTACGGGTTTATCGAGGGGCGCATCCCATGCAAGATCAATTATCTTGCTCAAATAACCATCTCAACCGGCGAGACGAAGAAAGTCGCACTCGTGCGCCGCTTCCAGGCCATGGACGACGCAGACTCCGCGGTCACAAAACAGCTGGTGAAAAACACTCCGTGGTATGACTGGTATGTGCCCGCCGTGCGTGAAGTTGAAAGTTCAACTCATCTTACTCGGGCGACCGTTTCAGGGCCGCCGATCTCGGCATTTCAGTATGGCACCTTGGAACGGGAGAGTTGGAGGCTGTGGCCATGGAAGATTTGTCCGGACGATTCGCGTGGGGGCAGATTTTTCTGCGTGACTCCCTCGTCGTCGTCTTTTCACTTGACCACGTACGTGCACCTACGTCGCTGCAGATTTCCGTCTGTTCACGTTCATCCCCACAGACTGGACAAGAGCCGGAGCCGTTGGACGAGGATGACTAGTGTATCTCGGTTCATCTAGCTTACTGGTAACTGAAGTTCCGTTGTGATAATCCACAGTTGTACCACCTTTGACTCGGGGACGCCTAACTGAGAAAGTGCGAGGCCAACTGCTCTTGTTTCCAATGAAAATCAGTTCTTGTTCAGTATGATATAACACAACAGGTGAGCACAGCAGTACAACGAACGTGGGGTACAGAACTCAGCCTGAATTATAATGTGGTGAGTGAGCCGACCGGATTAGATATCGGAAGAAGAGAGACGCACAATCTACAGGGTCCATTCACTTCTTGCTCTTTCCCTTCCCCTTCCCCTTCCCCTTCTGTGGCAACGCTTCCCAGACAGGGAAATCTTCCCAGCTCGACTCGTAACCCTCATCCCCACTGTCGAACACGAAGGGAGCCATCCCTTTCTTGAATTCGGACGGCTGGTCATCGAGCCATGCCTCGTCGATGAAGCACGAGAGCTGCTTCGGCCCATCGACCGGGCGTGGAATGGAGCGAACTTGTCGCCGCTTCGTCCGCGAGCGCAGCATGATGTACTTGTTGCCTGCTTTCTTCCCGGGCTTTTTGGACTCGGCGAGCTTGACGCGGGCGGTGATATCATCGACGAGCTCAATGTACTGGTGTGGGATCAGTTAATATTCTGGTGCATACTCGCCAAGAGGTACGTACATTCTGGTCTCGGTGAAGAGGCGGCCAGCTTTTGAGAGTTTTGATCTTGGCGGATTCATTTTCCCCCTCGTCGAGTGAACCGCCGGCGGAATCCGAAGTGATATCACTACTGTAGTCAGTAGATTGGAACGCAGTGTGGAAAATAAAGTCGTATCGTGTGTCCTGCAGAGCGGGGTATTGGTCTCGGACCGCCGTGCGTTTTGCAGCCTTCTACGGCGGGCGTGAACGCTGGTAAATGTAGAGAGTAACTGACCCACCTGTCCCTTTCTAACTTCCCAACGTTTCAGCTGCTTCTCGAGATCCTTCTCCTCCGCCGAGTTGCTCTGCTTGGCGTATTTCTCCTTGAGGTGCTTGAATGTCGTGCGGCTCCCGCGTTGGCTGATCTCCTTGTCGCTCAGCGCGTCGATGACTTCCTGGCGGCAACTCGGGTAGAGACTGTTGCCGTCCCGTCGGACCTTCGCGAGGAACTTTGGCAGCCAACTTTTGTTCTTGGTCCAAGATGCCGCAAAATTCGGGCGCAGTGCGAGTTCGTCCGGGATCGGAGTCGCTACCCAGTAAACCGATTTTCCAGCAGCATCAACGACGGGGTCGGGCAAAACACTAGTATCCTCGTTGCTTATCGCCATGAGACTGTACATAACTGCCCGAAGCATTCCCTTTTTTTGGGCGGATTAGATAGCATAAGGGACAAGTCGCGCAAAGACATACATTGACGTTGTTATTCTTGATACTAGCGACTGTCTTCTCCTCCTTCGGTGATAGGGCCTGGTTAGTGGATAGCGAAAGGACTGTGGACTCGAGCTCTTCGATCCTGAGCGCTAGATCCTCTACACGGTCGTGCAGGGCCGGGAGCTCGGCCAAATTCTTCGCGGTTTGCGCAGCGGCGCGCTCCATTTTCTCGACTCTAGTCGTAAGGGCTGCCATATTATTGTGGAGCGCGGACTGTTCCGAAACTCGTTCTTTGCGGGTCGCGGTTGGGAAAACAGAGCGGGGGACGACAGAAGAGCGGGAAGAGGTGGAGGCGCTGGAGGCGGCATATCCGGGAGGTATCAGGTGTGATGAAGAAGCTTGACGCGCTTTGGACTTGGCAGCAGGGCGGAGTTCTGGCGCGAGGTTTTGATGATCGTCAGATCGCGAAGACGGCGGAGAAGACGCTCCTCGACGCGGGGAGTCCGACGAGGAGAAGTATCCGGACGCTCCGGAGGTCGGCGAGGGAGGTGCTGACTGTCTACTGGGTTCTTCACGGTATTCTTCCATTTCCGAGTATCCACTCGCTGGTGCCGCGTTGACCGTAAGTCGAGTGCCCAATGTGACGGACGGGCGAGAGAGGAGCGGGTGGTGAGAGGAATTTTACCTAGATCCTTATATACTGAGCCGCCGCTGGTCCCTTTGTCTAAATTGTCTTTTCCTGTATGCCCTGTATTTTGCCGCTTTGGCGGGCGCTCCTCGGACGCGTTTTCTGTAGTTGGGAAGGAAGGGCTGGAGAAGCGACGACGCCGGCGAGAGGTAGGTGGGGCTGACATTTCTATGGGCAAGAGGGAAGAGAGGCAAGGAGGAAGGCGCAAGACGCGCTGTTGTCACACGATGTCACAGCTCACATTCTTGACCCGAGCCATCATGTCCGCCACCGTGCGCGTCCTCCCTCGTCCCCAACGCCCGCTGGCCGCCTAAATCTTCTCTCGTCCCTTTCCCAACGCTTCTGGACCTCCCCACCCGCGGTTTCAAGTCGCTCTCCCCGCTGGATCGCGCTCAAGGTGGCCTTTTTGGTCAGAGCAATATCATCGCCTTCCGAGTTGTTGGTCGCTCATGGAGGCTTCCAGTGCCCGTGTAGGCCCCCACATACCTCTCCCAATGCTTCATCTTCGTCAAATACGCGCCAATATCGCCTCGTTTGCGTCAGGGCGGATCGCGGTCGGTGGTGCATCATCAGTCGCATGTACAACAGCTCTTCTGACTACCCTGGCTTGTCTGCAGGGCTCCTCTTCCTCTGAACTGATACCTCTAAGCGAATATCAGCCCGCGAAGGTCATGGTATGTCGGGAGATCTCTGAAGCTGCTTCTGAGACTAACCTCGTCTATTCAAGCTGCCGCCAGCTTACCACTGCGGCGAAGCGTGTACTCTGCAATCCCTGTGAGTCGTCCTCCGATGCCCCGTCCTCTCCAGAGTCCTCTGGTGTCCACGGTACGTTATTACCACCCTCCCCGCCCTCGCTCATCAGTTTGCTCTCCCGTAGGACGTATCGCGGCCCGGAACACATATGTCCCCACCGGACTAACCATGAGGAGACTCTGCTATATAGGTATGTTCTATCTGCCCATTGCCGTACCTGCGTCAACGCCTGACATCAATTTTCCTGGTTTGGTTTGGACGTCGGTCGTCGTCCTCTGCTGCACTCGCTCGCTCGCCCTTGGCGCATAAACGAAACGAGGAAAGCCCCTTCCTTCATCTCCTCTCCCGCGCCACCTGCGCTTTGCATGCTGTCATCCCAGACGTTCCCCGCCCGCGCCGCGGCACACGGACAAGCGTGCGACGGCGCAGTAGATCCAGATGCGACTGGATGGCTCATTCATCTGCTCCGTCGACGTCGCGTTTTGGAGCGTGCTTCCGCCGTCCCCTCCTGTAATACGTAGTACAATTGTGTATGCAGTTACCTTGCACAATGGGCTTCGTTCCATCTCGATATCCGATCTATTGAGCGAGCAGCGAATTTAATTGAAGTATCAAATATTTGGCGGTGGGTGGATATGGACGAGGAAGTGGCCGTCAAAATGGCCGGCAGGATGGTCGATGGTGGCCGAAAACACACAAAACGGCCATCTGGCGGCCAGCCGATAGTTTGGCCGAAATTTTGTGAGTTGTGGCCGAAAAACCTGAAAACGGCCACTCAACGGCCGGCCGAAAAATTGGGCTAAAGCGCAGTGTTGGCAAGTCATCTGTCAATCGGGCGGAATTATTTTTTGGCAGTCGCGTTCAATTGCCTTTCGGAAGTTCAAGTTCGCGGATGTTTCGACAAGTACTCAGTTCAACTGGTCAAGCTGCCTTTCAATGTCTGCGAGGGAAGGTTCAATATCCGCAAAGGCGATTATGTTAAGTATGCTCAAGTCTAAAAATATTCTTCCCAGGCGCAACCAATGCCAATTCCCCGAAACGTGCTTTGCTTTGCTTGGGTCGACGGTATATGCAAATTTAATCGCTCCTGAACTCGATCTTCCGCAAGTCCATACCCATGTGCTTTTTCTACATACTTGCCTCCGTCGCCTCCTAGACTTCCGCTGTCGAAGTCAATACTTTCCCACTCCAAGCCCCACGGCACACGGTCAAAGCGTATCGTATCGATCGAAACACCACGCGTGTCCGTCTCTATTACTTAATTGAATTCGAGGTAGACGCAGATCTCACTATTACTTACACGTATTTCAAAACTGCGAGATAGCTCCGCTCCCATGGTTCAAACTTCACACTTTAGTTTAGAGAATTCGGAATTCATTTTCCGGTGCACAGCACTGGCAGCGGCGAATATGAAATACGACGAAGGGATATGGATGGGGAGATCCTTCGTCATCCTGGGCATCCGAAGGATTCAAGTTGCCGGAATTTCGACTGGGCAAGCGATGGTACCGCTGCCTCTCAAGTTTGAGGATCCTGCAAAATCGCTTGTCTGCCTCAACTTCCCTCTGGAAGAGCTTGTCGCAGTACTAGTCAAGGTACGAGCGGTGCTCACCCAACCATTGTCAGAATCAACACAGGTCCATAAATGTCGGAAAAAACTAAAATTGCCCGCAATGGCACCCGAGATGTCAAGGTCATTTGGTTTTAAGCGGCTTGGAACTCATAGGTAAGCCACGCCGTGAGTCCCAAGGTCACTTGTACCAAATGACCTCCCAACGAGTCTCAAGACATCGAGAGCAGGGCCCATTTGGCAGGGAGCGCGCCGGCTCGCTGCTGGTTCCATAATTCCAATTGAAACCGATGTAGGTCAAATATAATGTATTGGTTGACTTCCCATACGAGTAGAATATTTTCCCGCATTTTCTGACTCAGCCGAAGCGCAAACCATTAGATTTTGCGTGGAAAAGAGGCCACGGAAAATATTAGGGAATAAACGAGTTGATGTGTTTTGTTCAACAAAGGGCCGGGATGGGGTCCGAGGGCCAACATAGGCTCACTGATTTTTTCTTGAAGCAAATGGGCCACTAGGTCGTTGAAGACGAAGCGGAAGAAGTGGTTGAGCCCAGCGAAAGCAGTTTATTCATTTTATTATAATCTGAAGGGGTACCCCTCTCCAGACTTCCCTAGATTCGAATAGATCTAGAGTAGATTCTTGATGTTTTCCTGTTCCCGAACTGATGGAGGAGGAGGAGGAGGTAGTATTACTGCAGAGGTCCCGATGAGGAACCAGCAGTCACTGTACCTACATACACGCGGACTATGTATGCTACAGTCGTCCCGACAGGTTTGGGCGGGAAGCAATCAAAGTATTCCAAAAAACTGCTGAAAACTCTTATGGGAAGTCAACCATTTTTTTTAAAAAAAATTGTGTTTGGAGTAGCTAACACCGCCGCTGCAAGGCATTGTCAGTGCGCCCGCGTGCCGTCGGTGCTTTGTCTTGGGTGACGAGCGGCCCAGGGTAGGAATCAACCATTCAAAGATATAGACTACACATGTGAGGGTGGTAAAGAAAGCAAAACATGCATTTCAACAAGCACGGTTGCGACTTCGATTTACGCACTTGAACGACTCGGAAAGGGTCGCAACAAGTACCTGCAAATGAGTGAGAGGACGAAATTGAGGGTATTGCAAGGAACTCACCACAACGGTGTTACTAGTACTTCTGACTGCGGCGGGGGTCAACCGTCAGGTGGTGGCTTGACACCACTTGGGAGGCGCCTCCGCACCCCGAGACGGCTTGAGACACCTTGGAAGCCCTGGCTAAGTAGCTCTCAAGCAGTCTCAAGGTCGCAAGCCGGCTCAAGCCCTTGCAAGCAATTTAACTTTTTCCGCCAATTATTCTCACGGTTCACTTTTTGTTTTGCTGCCGCTACATAAATAAACCTTTTCAAACGAACACTACTAGTACACCGTGGACCTGAGCTTCACATTTCCAGCTGTAGGATCCGAGTCGACACTCCGAGCCAGACTGACGCGAACAATAACCAGCGCAGGAAGTATGTTCTAGCCGTGGCAAAGCAAGTAATTCAATTCCGCCAATTTCAAGTTCTAAACCGACGCTCACCATGAGCTGCACAGTGGCGCACCACAGGATCGGAATAGAGGCGGACCCAGCCATGCTCATCAGGAAGAAGGTGAAGACCATGACAAAGTACAGCGCGCTGGATTCAAGCCTGCAAAAATTGTTAGCGCCCGTATCACGAGTATCAGAACTGAATACTGGCAGCATAGCCACAGCGGTACTGCAGCGCTGCATGAGTCTCGTCTCGCCGCCGAGGACCCGCAACTTGCGTCTCGTCCACCATATCCGCCCAGCTGTAAGCGCAGTGAGGAGGAGGTTCGTCAAGACCTGACCTAGGCCAACGGTGACTTGCTCCCCCAGGCTGTACGCCGAGAAGGACTCGGATGGATTTGGGGCGGCAGAGTCCGAGTCCGAGTCCGAGTATGGATCCGCAAGAAGGGCATTCACGATGCCGAATACTACCGCGTCAGTACGGTAAGATACGTGGAGGATGAAATACATGTAAACTAAAATTCTTACCGGTAGTGAACGACAATAGGAGGATGGGACCTGTTATCACTCGTATTTTATGTCTCGATTCGCCCCATATAACGTAGCATCGATAAATCTAGCACAAAGCTCAATTGAAGACCGTGGTATGGCAGGAGTGACGAGACGGACGAAAAGGCTATCCGCGGCGAAGCTGCGTTGGCAAGGGGTCAGTCAATTTCTGGGCGGGCTGAAGACATATTACATACTTGTTTGCGAGGGCAAGAACATTGTCCCGAACGCTCTTCATCTGCATGAGGCGCTGCATGGTGCCATCGATGTCCTGGGCTCTTCCCGAAGAACGCAGCAATCGCAGGAGCCCCGCGGTGAACAGAACTTGGTGTAACATCTCTCCGAGCGAAAACCCCCACCCAAGAACCATTGCGAACATGAGGACGCGACCTCCGGGTGTTTTGCGCCGTCGCAAGAGGTAGCATGCCAGTATGACGAGCACTAGGCAGATCCCTGCTCATATTAGAATGGCATAAGGAGAGCTGAAGGGAGGGGGGAAGTGAACTCGCCGTTGAGGGAAAGGGAGATCTGCCATGAAGCAAGGTTGGCAATTTGGTTGAATTCGTTCATGAGTATTTCATACCGCGGATTCAGTTATCTGGGCATTCGTAATTATCCAGGGGGATTCAACGGGGTCCGAGGCCATCGTAGGGCGCTGGGGTTCACTTGCCGTCCACATACACGGTGTGCTTTATAAAGTCTTTGTTCAACAAGACTCCATCATCACTTTACCATGACACTACTAGATCATCTTGCTTCGCTGAATTCACCTTCCTTGACAATCCGTTGGAGGTCTTCGTGCAGATGCAACATACACGGTGTGCTTTATAAAGCCCTTGTTCGACAAGACTCCATCACTTTACCATGACACTGCTGGATCATCTTGCTTCACTGAATTCACCTCCTCCTACAATCTGTTGGTGGGCTTCCCGCAGATGCAGCTACTTCACGAAGAACTGACAGTTGGTTACGGCCGAAGTCATCTGGAAGATCAACGATTAGGCGCTGGAACCATAATTGAACCGTGAGAATCAAGACCGGACGTTGCCGAGAGGGCAACCCAGTGCGGGTCGAGGTTGGACTACATCTTAGTCCCGCGGCCGGGATATATACGATTCCGGCACTTAAAATGCGCAAAATGAAACCCAGGTAAAGACCACGAACCAACTAGGAAGACGCGGATTGAACCCAACTCGCAACCATGCTCTGCCGCTCTGCATCCTCTTCCAAAATCGCCTGCCACGCGCGCCCCCGATCCAACGCCGCCGACGGCCAGTCCGCCTCACTATCCGTACCCTCGTCGTCTGAGTCCCCACACATCCGGAACGGTAGTTCGGGGTAACGGATGTCGGGCAGCGCGTCGTAATCGCTGTGTTTGAATTTGTGAAGGACACACTGTAGGTAGTGCCATCGGAATAAACCGGGTGGCGGGTTTTTGTCGGCAAGAGGTTGCGGAGGAGATATGTCCGCTCCGTGTAACACTGGCAGCGTTGTGGGTACGGCAGCTTGTCCAAAAAGGGTATGGCTTTTCATCCATGAACGTATGACACTGGTATTGGTTCTGAAATCTTGTTGTCAGGTATACCGACATGAAGGAAGGCACACATACTAGTCCCACTTGACGGAATCCCATTCTATATGTATCGAAATATTTGTCGAGTGAGCTGGAAAGAGCAATGCCGAACCTTTCATCATAAACAGACAGATTGACGATGGGCGGGGAGGTGGGGGAGAAAGTATGATATAGAACACGAGCGAGATGGTCACCCATGCGTTTTGGACAGATATGGCTGTTAATTAGCGGGTCTATAAGCCTCGTCACCCAGCAGGCGGCATCACGGTCCTTGACCCGCTCCCCCATGGTGCTCGCATCTCCGGTGCGAGACGTCTTGGACTTGTTCGTCCGCCCGCTGAACTTGGACAATCCGACGACGACCCCGGCGGGCAGGCGGTAGCTATACACCGCGGCGATGAGCGGGTCGGAGGGGCCGACGAGGCTCCACTGCGTGGTGTCGGGTCTCCGGACGAAGAGTGATCCACGCTTTGCGGCGGGGTCACAGAGGTCGTGCGCGATAGTGATCAGCCAGTTGGACTGTTCGGCGCGGGCATATTTGACAAAGTCTGCCAGAGAACCGCTGAGGAGAGTGAGGGTGTTAGGGGGCGTGTCGTCGTCAGTGGTGCTTCTGCCAGTGACAGAGTACGAGTCTACAGAATAGGCTGCGATGCATAGCTGGAGCGAGTCGGTGGAGGCTGCAATATGCGACGCCGTCAAGTTGCCCGAGGTGGCCATGTGGGCATATTGGGCAGGAGCAACAAACAATGATGACTAACCCCAAGTTGAAATTTGAACCGTGGGAACTAAATACGGGAGTTGCCGAAGGAACATGAAATGTGGGATTCTAGCGATGAATAGCCATATAGCGATGGCCATGGACACTGAACACACACACAATCTTAGGAGGAAAAGTGCTTGAAATAGCCAAGAAGAAAAAACTTGGCGCATTCGAATGAAAATGTCCAAAAAATGTCAACACACCCCAAACTACTTCGTGATGTCCTCCACCGTGCTAACATCCCCCGCCCTCACGCCCGTCGGCACCTCATACGGATCCGGCACCGGGCCTCTCGTTCCCCCGGGCGCGATGACCGTCACCCGCTCGTCGGACTGCGCGCCCGGCATGACGCCGGTCTTGAGGAAGCTTTTCGCGAGGTCGGCGGCGGCGCCTGCGGGGGTGCCGGAGACTGATACGACTTGCACGTTAACATAAGCTGATAAGAGCTGGGGGGAGACGCACAATCAATGCTGGTATGGTCATCCCCGTGCCTGATCACCAGCGAAGCTTTGGGCGTCTGCTCCCACGCGAACGTGGTCAGTTCCGTCGGCAGGCTGTATGCCAGTCAGAACTTCGGTATCGAATATGGAAAGGAAGGGTCCAAGCGCACTTGAGGTCATAATCCGATGTCACCCACATAATGGGGAGGTTGCTCTTCAGCGTGGTTTGCGGGGCGACTTTGTACGGCCAGGCGGCGCACCTGGTTGAATTGAAATCTACGTGAGCTTCCAATACATACAGAAATGGGATGGGCCACGAACATGAGAACGAACTGCCACGTTTGGGCGTATACGACCGAGTGCGGGTCTTTCTGCAGCCAAGCTCGGTTAGTGGTTTGTATATACTTACTGGCCAAGGTAGGTGTCTTGAAGAAAGTGGAGACTCACAGCCCGCGAGTTGACGCTGAAGCTATTGAACCCCTCAAACGTCTTCCACTCGTCCTCTATCGCTGCACCCACCTCCATAAGCACAAAGCCCGTCGCCAAAAGAATAAAAAAACTCATAGGACGCACCGAAATCCGAACAAAGCAACGGCGACACCACCGTCTCCCTAATATCCTCCAGCGGCTGGTACGCCAGCAGACTCGCATTCCCCTCGTTCAGCGCCTGGTGCACCCCGAGGTTGAACAGCGGAAAGTCGGAATCGGAGCGGAAGGCGGCGTGCACGCCGAACCGCAGGTCCGTCGCGCTGACGGGTGTGTTGCACGGCGCGCCGCCGTTGAAGCCCAGCCCCGTCCCGCAGCTCGGGGCGGGGATCGAACTGTCGTTCGCGAGGGTCTGCGCGAGCAGCGTGTCCCAGGCCTGACGGCGACGCGTAAGTACGAGTGGTTGAATTGGATTGAAATGAAATGAAAGTGAGGGAGGGGGAGGGGGATGCAGCGCACCTTGACGACGGCGCCTTTGCCCTGCCCGTAGAAGGGACATGCGGGATCCGTCATGCAGAAGGCGTCAGAGCGCAGGATGAGCCTGTTGATCGCGGTCATCTGGTTGTCGATCATGTCTTGGAATGGCTGCCGGTGGTTCTTGAGTGACTGGTAAAAACAAGAGGAGAAAGCCATACCATCCCGTGCGGAATCACAGCATCGATGACGAAGCGGCCGACGCGGTGGGGGAATCGGGCGGCGTATGCTGCGCCGACGAATGTACCACTGTTGAATACATGCTCGGTTGAAGGAGAGGATGAGGAGGAGGATTGGTTGAACTTACTACGAAACCCCAGCGTAGTGCAATTTCTCATATCCAAGAACGCCCCGGATGGCATCCAGGTCTTGGATGATCTCGTTCGTCGAGACGTGTTTCATCAATCCAGCGGGAGTGGTGTTGTTGTCGACCGACTCGAGGAAGTTCTTCATGGCGGTTTGGTACGCGGCGTATTGAGTTTCGTTAGTCGGGCTGCGAGCGAGCAACGAGTCAATCCAAGCCGTTAAGTAATATGCCTCGAACTCGACGTACAACGGGTGATTAATGAGAGGATCGTTGAAGAAGACGCCGGAGGTAATGTTCAAGGGCGTTGAATATTCGATTCCACGAGTGTTCATCACTTGGTGAGTAAGTGGGTCAGACGAGGCGGACGAGGCGTAAGGATCGATGAATGAAGCGTACTGAGGAGATCAAAGTTTTCCAACCCTGAGAAAGTGGTTGACATGTTGAAGGCGGTCTCCCACGCCTTGGTGGCCGCGTCGATTCCAGGACCACCTTGAAGAATTTCAGCGAACACGCAAAGCAAAGAGTTCGGTTGTTGACATACCAGCATGACTTGCATGGGAGAGTGAATGAGCATAGGTCGAAAGTCAGAGAATCAGCAACGCACTAGGCAATTAAGCCCTCCGACTTTGTCCCGTTCGTAGGACGAACCATGGCAAACCCGACCGTGATATTATTACTCGCGGAGAGACTCTTTGAGTAGTCCATCGGCACGACCAGTTCTGGGGGGGGGGGATGAATATGACACAGAATGCATGCGCCAACATGCGCGAACCTCCGCAAACCAAATTGGGGGGAAGCGGCGTGGAGGTGTTGATAGCGGTAACCGCCTGGACGGTGGTGGGGATACGGTTGTGGCAGTCCAACCACTTGATTTGCTGGCGGGGACCACCGCTGGGACGCGCGCCATTAGGGTACCATGGGTCGCCGCTGGGGTGGCTAAGAGGGCCGGGGACAATGGCGGCAGAGCATGCGGGCAGGGCGAGGCTGATCAAGGTGAAGGAAATAGAAAGAGACGGCATAGCAAAGGACGGATTGAAGAGAAGAAATGAATGGTTGAGAGGCCGTCCATCGTTGCTCTTATATTGTGGGATATGGCTGCGGAGTGCAGCGACATGAAGATCGGCGGCGCAGCGACCAAGGCCGATTCTGTGGTTGAAATGTTGAAACAGTCCGACAAGTTGCGTCGCTGACGAGATCAGAATCAGTCAGCAATCGGGGCAACCGTAAAACACCCAAGAAACGCCCAGAAATAAAAGGTTCACAGGTGGTTTTGAAGGCGGCGACAGATGTTTGGGTGGAAGGATTTTACAGGACAAGGACGCGCCGCTGGCTCCAAACTTGGTGGTTTGATGCGCGATGCAAATAGAAATTCAACGGTCCCAGTTCTGGATTTCAACCAACGGCCGGTCTTCCGGGTCCTTCTTGCGCACCCAGCACCCTGTATATGTTATTGATTTTTCGGTTGCCCGTCGTAATTTTTCTCTTCCGAGTCAGAGACCAGCGCATTTTCCGGCTGGCTTGATGTGCTCTTCGTCCGCTGGGTGAATATGCGTCGAGGTGCCGTCGTATCCCTCTCCCTGACCTCTTGTGCTCCTGAAGTTAGCATGAGCAGCCTACTGGGCAACTCTTTTAAGTTTTTACTCGAGTAAGTATGTTTCTTGGATATTCAATTCGGGGGTTTTCTGCTGCAGCATATGTCAGCCTGGAGGTACGGCGCGAGTCTGAGTCCCATCCGTGCCTTCTCTCTTCCCGTGCCTTCGTACCCTCATCCGCAAGGACGCCTACCGGATCTTGAATAAGAGTTACCTCCAGCACATCAAGCGCGCGAGCAACGTTCGTCGTCCACGTCAATACTTACTTCCACCGAAAAATGAGCCGACTGCCTGCATTAGCTACAACTCGCTCACTGAGAATTTTGCGTAAATAATGCGAGTGCGGCTTTACTGACGCGTCTCTCCGGCGAGCTTGAGCGGAAGAGGACGGGAATATGGACGCGTGTGATCCCGGCAAAAGTGCCATCACGCGTCGCAATTTTTGCATTGCCAGCTCGCAACCACCCTTGTTCCCTTCCTTACCATTATGCCCTCCCTCCCCCAGCCCGTTCCCCCCTCATGGAAGGTCCCTACGCTCTCTGCCCCGTAATTTATACCTTTCTTACCTTCTTTTCACCTTGCAGGACCTTGGAAAGTCCTCCACGGACCTTCTCCAAAAAGACTACCCTTTCAACGGGACCGCGCTCGAAATCAAGACAAAGACCCCGTCGGGCGTGACCTTCAAGGTCGCGGGCAGCCGGCCCTCGCACACCGCCCCCATCCACGGCGACCTTGAGGCCAAGGGCGTCAACCGCGCACATGGCCTCACCTTCACCGGTGCATGGACCACCGCGAACGTGCTCAAGGCCCAGGTCGAGCTCGAGAACCAAATCGCCAAGGGTCTCAAGTTTGACCTCACCACCTCGCTCGCCCCGACGAAGCCCGAGGGCAAGGCCGGCAACAAGACCGCCGTGCTCGCCGCTATCTACAAGCAGAGCGGCTTCCACTCGCGCGCGTTCCTCGATGTGCTCAAGGTCTGCGTCTGATTTTCTTTCGAAGCGAATATGTTGTTGAAGATGCGAGTAGGGCCCGACCTTCACGGCGGACACTGTCCTTGGACGCGACGGGTTTCTCGTCGGCGCTGAGGCTGCGTACAACGTCACCGACGGCCGCATCAGCCGCTACCAGCTCGCGGCGGGCTTCAACGCCCCCGAATACGCCGTTACGCTGCACGCGCTGAACGACCTCAAGACCTTCTCCGCGAGCTACTACCACCGCGTCAGCCCCGACGTCGAGGCCGGTGCCAAGGCTGTCTATGACACCAAGCACACCGGCGGCGGCGTCGCGATCGAGGTCGGCACCAAGACGTTTGTGGAATTTTTCAAAAAATTACCCAGCGCAAATACTGACGGTGGTCTGTGCAGTTACCTCGACTCTGCGGCGTTCGTCAAGGCCAAGATCAACAACGCTGGTGTCCTTGCCGTCGGTAAATATATTTTCGAATTCTTTCTTTGTGGCCAATTCCTGATGATGAGCTTTCAGGCTATACCCAGTCCCTGCGCCCTGGCCTCAAGGCGTCCTTCGGCCTTGCCCTCGATACCCAAAAACTCAACGAAGTCGACCCGTCCGGTCAAGTGCACAAGGTCAGTGATGCTTCCGCGGCGTCGTCTACTTTATCCTAAACGTTTTTTTCAGGTCGGCATGAGCTTTGTCTTCGAGTCATGAGGGAGTGTAGGGGGATAGAACTACTATATAATACCTGGTCGCAGATTGCACGCAATTCAATCCTTCCTCTCCAATTCTCAAGTCAAGATTACAACAACAAATGTTCGACGCTCAACGATTCTATACATTCACGTTTCGTTTCTTTCGGGAAGATAAGTGGGCTGGGTAAATCGATAGGGGAGAATGCAGCTAAAGATAAAGGGAGAATTATGCGCCGCGGGAGGCTTTGTCCAGTACTGATATCGAACGACGACGATAAGCACATCGCGTCGAAGAGGAGGACAGACATACGCACCAGCTTCGTGGGAGACCTCGCTAAAGTCTGTTCCCTGAATCTCGACCGCGATCCCGACGAGCGAGCGGCGGAGGGCGTCCTTGGAGGACGCAAACACCATCTTGGCCTTGACCTTTGCCGTGTCGGGGGACCTGTCGACGGGCGCAGACTCATTAGGGCGCGTCCCGACAGCTCCGCATCGCACAAAAGACGTAGCACCCACCAGGAGTAAAATACAATCTTGTTCCGCTTCCCGCCGTCCTCCTTCTCAAACTCGAGGTCGTACACGGCCCATCTGCACTCAGCCTCGGGGAGTTCTGTGAGGAAGGTGTCGTAGTCCTGCGAGTCGCTCGTGTTCAGAACGACGATCTCCGTGTTATCCTTGTTGAGGCCGAAGATGATGTACTTGAACTTCTTCCCCAGCTTGAGCTGCTGGAACTGGGTGAGACAGTCGGAGGAGACCGCGACGCCGGAACTCTGTCGTCCCCGGTCAGCTCAGCGTCAGACCTGCAATAACAAGAACTCGCCATGGTCGTGTGGATGGATGTGGTTGGGAGAGGAAGCGGGCTATAGTGGCAGTGACACAGCCGATCGATTAAATAAAGCCTAGGCTCTAATAAAAATATGTTATATATTCTCGCCGACTACGCAAACACATCGTCCAGCCACCGCTCGTAGTCGTACTCCCCCTCCCCGTCGCTGCTGCGCGGCATCACCTCGCTCAGGTACTCGATCGACGGCGCAGGCAGGTGGTGCAGCCGCAGGTCCAGCTCCGTCACGAAGGGCTGCGCCGGGTGTCAGAATCAGAATCAGTCACCGTGAGCCACAGGACAACGCACCTTGTCGGCAGCAATCCCGCGGAATGCCTCCCGCAGCTGCTCCGGCGACGTCTGGTCCTCCGTGATGTCCACCTGCGCCCGTGGGCGTCAGCACTGCATGACTGCTGCGAAAAAGAAAATGTAACCGGGCACCAGAAGGTTGATAAACGCCTCAAAGTTGATCGCGCCGTAGTCTTGCTGCAGTTGGTCGTAGATGTAGTTCATATCGTCGTCCTGCGGCGTAAGGTCAATGCGCCACAGTTATTTCGCAGCTCTTGGCACTCACAGAATACACGATCCCCAGACTTGCGAGGGCCGCAGCCATCTCGCTCTGGTTGAGCGTATTCGTCTCGTCCTTGTCAAAGTACCGGAACGTGCTCTCAAACTGCTCCAGCTGCGCCGGCGTCAAGTTCGACATGTTTCGCGAGACGATCTGTGCGTCAGTCAGTCCTCATGCCCTTACCAGCGAAAAGGAAAAGGACGCACCTGGTTATCAATAAACGCGATCTTCTTCGCAATACTTTGCACGACAAGCTCCAGCTCAAACTCTAGATCTTGGCACGTAAACACCGTATAGTCGTTCTCCTCCACGTTCGCGGCGGTGCATTCTGCCTCCGCAGCCACGACTTGCCGCAGGGCGTCTGAGATCGCCGGTATTCGCGTTTGGATCTCTTGCACGCCTTGTTGTTGAACCTGTGCAATAGTTCACGGCATTGCTCGCGTTGATAAACAAAATGCAAGGTACCTCCAACGGACCCTCGATCGCGGCGAGGGCAGACGAGATGACGCGCAGCTTCTGCTCAAAGTCGTTCGCCAGATCCGCAAACGACTTTCTGAGGCGCTCCTTGATCCTACGCGAAACTCATTAGTACATGGGACCCCACCGCGATGAAAAATGGACATACTGCCTTATCTGCGCGTTAATCGTCCGACTCCTCCGCGCTTCGCTCGCCAGCAGCTCACTCCATCGCGCATCCACCTCCGCCAGCGACAGCCCCGGCGGCGGGACGTACTCCCTCAGCCCGTACGTCCGGAGCTTCGTCTGGACGTTCCCAATCAGCGTCGCAAGATCCTGCTTTTCGACGACCCATGTGCGCTTGGTGGTGTGTTTGTACGTGGTAAAGTGGGCGGATTGCGTCTTGGCGTCGGAGTACGTGCCGGAGGAGGACGCGCCGGCCCAGTTGGTTTGGATTTCGGTGAGCGCAGTGAGGAGCTGGTGGTGGCGCGTGTCAGTGAGTACTTGTAAGGAACAGAGAGGAGGTGCGGATACGCACGAGGCGCACGCGCCGTTCGTAGTCGTTGCGCGAGACCCATACAGACTGCATTAGCTCGGCGAACTTCTCGACGCGCCGCGAGACGGTTTCTGCTTGATCCATGGAGGAAAAAGCGTGGAAAAAGCTGGCGATGTAGGTCATGACGCTGCGTTCATCGGGACGTGTGGAGTCGCAGAGATCCTCGACTTCTAGTAGTTGCTGGGCGACGTCAGGGCAGGATGGATAAAATCTGTAAGGTTGAGGAATTCATACAGGAATATTCAGGTGCTCCGCCGCAACTTTGAACGCGAGACGCGTATTTCCATGTCGATCGGACTGCGTTTGGTCAATTGAATTCAAGGTGGCGATATGCTGGTCTCCACCTTGTCCAATTTGTCGTAATCTAGCAGATCCGGGCGATGGCAGTGGATGAGAGCACACAATGCAAGCCCATCCGACCAACTGAGCGAGAAATCCTGCACGTTGACCTCTTTATAGGGCTCGGTCTTGCGCTGACACCAGAGCAAGAGACCCTCCTTCGCGGAGAGACCCTCTTCACTTTCGGGGCACGAAGTGAGCCGCGGTGGTAGCATCAGTTATTCATGCAGACCGACCTAATGTCGGCGATGGTGAACCGCAGAATGAGCGTCCAAATCATGCCGAGGATCAGCTTCAGGTTTCCGTCGATTATATCTGCAGCAAGTACGCATTTCTGAAAGGTAATTAGTGGAACATGGCGCACCTTCGGGCCCGATGTTGGTGAGCTTTACGCCCCGAGAAGTTATAAACTCCAACGCCTTGTTCACGTTCTCGGCTTTCTGGACGCGCATGCGAGGGGACTTGTTGTATCGTCCGAGAGACACGTCGCCTGGTCGAAATTATTATAAGCCAATTGACATCGAGATTCAAACGTACCCATTATTTCCTAGACGCGATATCAAGGAAGATGTCATACCAATAGCACCGTGCACACACCATAAGTTGGATGAGCCGCACGCCATCCGAGAGATCCCGAACCAAGGACGACATCGGGGGGTAGCCGTTGAGCTCCAATTTTGTATTCAGCCTTTAGATACGCTGTAAGCGAGGTCGAAAGCCGTATGGAGTCTAGGATGAGCACCATTTGCAGAAAGTGCGTTCCTGAACGTCCCTTGACCGCGTCTCGAGTGAATCCATGAAGGAATTAGATTGTACAGTAGCCTTTGAAGCGAAAGAGTCGAATTGGAGCCAGTTGAGCGAGTTAGCAAACCAAGGGCCAATGTGGCTGTGTAATCGCCGTTTCAGCCCTCGGCGCGTCGCGCGTCTTTGACTACCACCACAACCTCGTTTCGGTCACAATGGCCGCAACTCAGTTTGACCCCATATATCATGGCCTCTCGACCGAGGTTGGCAGTGCGTTGTCCGCTGACGATGAAAACCAAGTCACTGACCAAAAAAACTGAGCAGAAATGCGTGTGGCGAACAGCGGAATGGCGTGGAAAGGCATCGACACAGGCGAGGTCACTGCAATTGCCGCCGGTGACATCAAGACCGCAGAGTGGCTGCGCGTCGCGCGGGGGTTCCAGCTTCGCATCGGTCTCAAGGATCGAAAACGGGAGACCTTTGACGGCTTCAAGCGCGAGGTCCGTGGCAGAACGCGCATCTGTGCCACTTTGACTCAATTTGGGACTCGGTAGGATCTCAAAAAGGTCACAGACTTGTTCAAAAACTACTTCCAAATCACCCTCGAGGAAGTCGATGTTTCCTTCAAGGGGTGGAACTGGGGTGTGACCGACTTTCGAGGTACGCATGCGTGGCTGGGTTTGACGCGTCCCTGGAGATTGACCGCGACTCAGGCCAGGATCTCGCCTTTCTCACATCCGGGAAACTGGGCTTCGAGCTCCCTCTCCGCAATGTCGGCAACTCCAACATGGCAGGCCGCACAGAAGTTTCGCTCGAGTTCACCCCTTCTTCCACAAAAACAAAGCACGCCGGCGACGAGATGACCGAAATTCGTTTCCACGTACCCGGTATGATGTCCAAGGTCAAGGCTGGCTCCGACGACGGGTCACAAAAGTCCGACAATGAGGGGGACGACGACGACATCAGCGCCGCGCAGGTGTTCCACGACAGCATCAAGGACGCGGCGGACATTCAGCAAGTAACGGGCGACATTATCCTCAGCTTTGACGAGCTGTTAGTGACGACACCGCGTGGCCGATACGACGTCGACATGTTCCGCGACTTCCTGCGACTGCGAGGGAAGACGTATGACTACAAAATTATATACTCGACCATCTCAAAGCTGTTCCTCTTGCCCAAAGACGATCAGCATGTCCTCTTCATTGTGCGCTCTTTTCTTACTCATGTCGACGGCCATTCATTTATCGTGGATGCATTAGCTCGGTCTTACAAATCCTATTCGACAAGGGCAAACACGATACCATTATCTTGTCATGCAGTTCACGCGGGAGGAGGAGATCACCGCTGAACTGAACATGGATGAGTGCGCTCCGCTTTTTGTGGCGAAGACAATGCATTAACTATTTCATCACAGCGATGAGGTCGCCAAATATGACCGACTAAAGAAGAACTACGAGGACCCCACCTTCGAGGTCGTGTCCAGTGTGTTCCGCGCCTTGACCAAGAAGAAGATTATCGGCTCGGGCAGCTTTCAAAGGTATGCACTCACCCGCCGTCTTTCAAAAGCGTCTTGCTAACGCCGCGGCAGTCGCGACGGTCACCCCGGCATCAAAGCGAACTTGAAGGCCGTGCAGGGCGACCTCTTCATGCTCGAAAAATACATCCTCTTCCACTCCAAGCAGCCCGTCCTCATCGAGCTCTCGGAAATCCATCAGGTCATCTTCAGTCGCGTAGGCCAGGGCTCCTCTGCTCGTACCTTCGATATCAAGATTGTCACGAAGGAGGGGCCCGAGTACATGTTTGTTTCGGTTAACAAGGAGGAGCTGGAGCCGACGAATACGTACTTGAAGGAAAAGAAGATTCGAGTGAAGGAGATTGTGCCGGATGCCGAGCTGGCGTTGGCGGCGGTCGGAGAGGACGACGACGACGATGATATGCAGAGTGTGGATTCGGATGAGGATCGGAAACCAAGGATCAAGAGCGCGAAGGCCGATGATGAGGACAGCTCAGAGGATGGTACGTACCGAGCACTTGTTGCCAGAGCCGTTTTTGATGTCGATTTCAGAGGACTTCAAGGCGTCCGGCTCCGACTCCGGCTCACCCAGCGCCAGCGACTCTGATTCAGACGGCGCAGCCACCGCTTCGGACGCCAGCGGCGACCGCGACTTCACCAAGGCGGCCAAGAAGGTTAAGAAGAGCAAAAAGGACAAGGACCCCGACGCTCCGAAGAAGAAGAAGAAGAAGACGCCTGCTGCTGCGCAGAGTGATGCGGAGGACGACGCGGCGGCGAAGCCGAAGAAAAAGAAGGCCAAGGCAAAGGCGGACGATGCGATGGATGTGGACGAGGAGGGTGGGGACAAGCCCAAGCCCAAACCCAAACCCAAGGCGAAACCGAAACCAAAGACGGATGAGGATGGGGGCGCGATGGATGTGGATGAGGAGGCGCCGCGGCCGAAACCCAAGCCTAAGAAGAAGGCGGAGGGCGCGGCGGACGAGCCACCAAAGAAGAAGCTGAAGAAGTCGGAAGATTGAGGAGCTTACTGTATTTTTTGTCCTAGTAAATCTCATCTTCAAGTCTATTCATCTTTGTATATATATATCAAGCATTTTGAATCCGCATATTGTACCGACGACGCCTTGAACTGAGTCCCAGTTGCATCGCATCATTTTCAACGCAGCCACAACGAAGTTCAACCTCTACGAAATTCGAGAATCCTGAACTCGATGAAGCGGTCTAGTCCAAATCCATGAATCTTATCGTGTTTGGGCGTCAACCGGAATATATTGCATGACGTGAAGCTCGAGATCCTGGGATCCTGAAATACGTGGAACTCCGCAGCTGGGCAGCATCTCGACCTACGAGCGGCGACAGAATCCCTCTCCGAGGCTTTGTTTAACACCACCATGAAGTCCAGCGCCGTTCTCGCAGTGCTCTCCTATGCAGTCCCGGCAGTTCTCGGGTTCCCCTCGATGGACGCTCAGAAAGTTCTGGCCATGCAGGACGAGATAACGACGTGTAAGCTTTGGAACCCGCGAGCCGATCGACTGCGGCTCACAAAGTACTATTCAGACGAGTATGTGTCGCACCCCGCGTTCGAGGAGTACTCCTTGCGAGTGCAGAAACCGACTCTCTGCGATGACTCTGTGAGGCAGTACTCTGGCTACCTCGATATCGCGGAAGACAAGCACCTGTTCTTCTGGTAATCATTTTGCAATCCTCTATCTATGCTCAGGTCCTCAGCGCGCTCAGGTTCTTTGAATCTCGCGGCTCTCCCTCCGAAGACCCGCTGGTAATGTGGCTCAACGGTGGTCCGGGATGCAGCTCGACCACTGGCCTTCTCTTTGAGCTGGGTCCGTGCACGATAAACAAGACCGAAGATGGCACCGTCTTCACCACCCCCAACCCGCATAGTCTGTCTACCGACTTGTTTGCCTTCATCCTGAGTCTCACATCCATTAGGTTGGAACAAAAACGCGAACGTCATATTCTTGGACCAGCCCGCGATGGTTGGGTACTCCTACTCTTCAAATAAAACCGCGCCAATCAAGACCACTCCCGACGCAGCAAAGGACGTGTACGCATTCCTTCAGCTCTTCGTCCGCCGCTTCGACGAATACGCGACCCGCCCCTTCCACCTCGCAGCGGAGAGCTACGGCGGGCACTACGCGCCCAACATTGCCTCCATCGTGCACCGCAAGAACAAGGAGCTAATTCATGCGCCCTCCGCAGACGTCCTCCAAATCAACCTCCAGTCAATCATGCTGGGGAACGCGCTGACGGACCCACTGATCCAGATGCCCTCGGTTGTGGGATACGCATGCGACGGCCCGTTTGCGGTATTCGACTCGGACAGCAGCGAGTGCCGCACCATGCGGCGGCGCGCCCCAATTTGTGAGCGGATGATCAAGACATGCTATGCATTGGACAACAACGCGGCATGCGCACCCGCGACCTTCTTTTGCTGGGCTGCAATCTTTGGTGTTCTAGATGGTGAGTCGCTTCTGCGCTGTTGTCCATGCGAGCCGTCGCTGACACCCCGACGCAGGTGCGGACCGCAACATCTACGACGTCCGCATGCCTTGCGACAGTAGCGACCGCAGCGAGAATCCGCTCTGCTACGAGGAGATACCGTGGATGGATGAGTACATGAACTTGCCCGAAGTCCGCAAAGCTCTCGGCGTTGACCCCCGGGCGCCGGACTTCACGGCTTGCAATACGAACATGAACCTGGATTTTATGCTCCAGGGTGATGGCATGCGGAATACCAAGAAGCTGCTGACAGAGATCGTCGACGAGGGCATCCGGCTGCTCGTGTATGCAGGGAACGTCGGTATGTTGAATCTCATTATTCCGCCAGTTCTTGCTTGGGTTTTAACAGCGGCGTAGACATGATGTGCAACTATATGGTGCGTGCCGGAACACCTCCTCAACGTCGATGCTAAATATGTATTCAGGGCGAGATGCAGTGGATCGAGCAGCTCCCGTCAACACACAAAGAAACATTTGGCAAGGCGCCTTTCCTCCCATGGACTGTGTCAGAACGCCCGGCTGGCGTCGTGCGCTCAGCTGGCGAGGGCGCAGGGAACGTCACGTACCTAACTGTCTACGAAGCTGGCCATATGGTACTATACTCACACTCCGCCTTTCATTAACTGATTGGGCTTGCTCTTCGCAGGTACCACACGACCAGCCCGAGGCCGCGCTGGTGAGTCCCGTCGCCTACTTTCACTCGCACGCTTGAATTCTTTCCACCCCAGGACATGCTCAACAAGTGGATACGCAATATCCCTTTGGCAGATTGAACCACCCTGTACATTAGGCTCGAACCAGCAGCAGTCCGCGTGTGGGGCTTGGATGACAGTCGATCAAAGCCGATAGCTTTTCCGCCGGCCTATTGATCGATTGTCATCATTTCTCGCCGTCCCCAAAAGCGCCTGCCTCGAGTCTACCTGTACATAAAGTGTAATCCGTTGTAACTTGAATCATTCCCCCGCTCATCTGCTCTATGCTCTATCTTCGACGCTTAGTTCACGGAGAAGACTGGTTATTCCGTGGAACCGTGCCAGTATGATACAGTTTTCTTCCTGCCGAAGAGGGATAGAATTTGACCGAGCCGGATACATATTATATTCTAGAGCGCCGTCACTACTTACTGGAAGCATAAGATAGACTCAGCTTGTGTCAATTCGCCAACGGGATATTGTCCTGCGACGATATAGATTACTAGCAGACTAAGTGGGCGGCAGGACTCGCCAACGCGGCCTCGGGCTGGTCGTGTGGTACCTGCGAAGAGCAAGCCCAATCAGCTAATGAAAGGCGGAGTGCGAGTATAGTACCATATGGCCAGCTTCGTAGACCGTTAAGTACGTGACGCTCCCTGCGCCTTCGCCGGCACTGCGTACAATGCCAGCTGGGCGGCCGGTACTCCCTGCGAGTGAAGAAACCGACTCTCTGCGATGACTCTGTGAAGCAGTACTCTGGCTACCTCGATATCGCACAAGACAAGCACCTGTTCTTTTGGTAATCATTTTTGCAATCCTCTATCTATGCCCAGGTCCTCAGCGCGTTCAGGTTCTTTGAATCTCGCGGCTCTCCCTCCGAAGATCCGCTGGTAATGTGGATGCAGCTCGACCACTGGCCTTCTTTTTGAGTTGGGGCCATGCACGATAAACAAGACCGAAGATGGTACCGTCTTCACCACCCCCAACCCGCATAGCGTCGGTACACAAACAGGCGTTCGGCGTGGCACCGTTCCTCCCACGAACTGTAGCTCCTCGAACACAGGGTGCGAGACATGCTCGTCTGAATGTCACTTTGGAGGCGCAGTCGATGGGCTCGCGGGTTCCAGAAGCTTACACGTCGTCATGTCGTCCTGCATGGCGAGCGCCGAGAACTTTCTGCGCATCCATGGACGGGAATCCGAGAACGGCCAGGACTGCATAGGAGAACGACGCTGGACTTCATGTTACTTATGGTATTTGACCAAGAGCCAACCCGGCCGAGATTGTATAGGAATGCTGCGGTTTGGCTGCGGTCGACACGGTCCGCCACACGGCAGCCCGAGGTGTGCTATCGACTCGCGTCATGGAGAGTTGGAAGGAACCAAGTTAAAACGCCGTGATTGGTCCCGCAATCCTGATCGAGTCCACGACAAGTTTGAAACGGAGAAAATACAATAAAGGCGGCGGGCGCATAAGCATTGCTTCTAGTAGGCTTAGTCTCAAAGACCCCTCCGAGGACCGAACAGCAAGGGAATGCGAAGCGGCCAAGAAACCTCATCAGGCACGAAGAGCAGACGGGACGCTCGGTTCGATAGCTTTTTGCATTGTATGCATTTTACAGAAGATATATGGGATACAGTTAATAGTGCGTGTGACAAGATATGGGTGTTGGTGAGTAGTAGTATAGAATAAGACAGGTCATGACGGAGCTGGTCTTCTCAGCTGCACAGGGGCTTTAGTGGCTGGCTCCGCCGGTTTCAGACGCTTGGCGAGTGACGCTTCAGCCGTGGTATCGGCCCCGCCCTCCTCCCGAGGTCGTTTTGCAGCACCCATGATCTGAACGCCGCCAGTGGGTGCGGCAGCAGAGGTCGAGGCAGCTGGGGGAGCGCGACCCGCTCCTCGCATAGCCAGACCACCATTCCCGCGTGCGCGAGTGGCAGTCCCTCGGGTGGCAGGCCCACCGCGAGTCGCACCAGGCGCGGCGCCGCGCGCAACCCCAGCGGGCGCACCTCCGCGCCCCGCTGCTGCAGGCTTTGCTGCCGACGGTGATGCAGCCGTCCCCGACGTCGAAGCAGCAACAGGGGCGGGAGCAGGAGCAGGAGCCGAAAGTGAAGAGGTAGAAGCGGACGGAGTCGGAGTGCTCGGTACCACCCCCTCCTTCTGCCAGGCAAGGATCTGCGCTTCGAGATCCTTCACTCTCTTCTGGGCCTTGACCAGCTGCCCATCCTTTACTTTGGATCTACTGGCAGATTCGGCGCGCCCCCTCTCTACAGCAGCCATGATCTCATCCTGCCGGCCCTTCTCCAAGTCTTGGTCGTGTTTAGCGATAGCGGCTTCGATCAACGACGCAACATCGGCCGGAGGAGCTGAACTGGGGGTGGACGCCGCTCGCGCAGCGTCGACGGCCGCTTTGAGTTCTGCGGCATGCTTGGCGGAAAGACTGTCCTCGAGAGCCTTCAGCTCGTCGGCGTGCTTCTTTGCGACATCCTCCGGAACACCTTCAGTCGAACTAGGCACTTCGCTCTTCGCCTGCGCGACGGCAGCAGCTACCGCAGCCGCCTGAGTTTCAGCGGCCTTTGCATTGATTGCAGCCAACTGTCGTGCTCGGGCCAACAGTTTGTCGTGTGCAGTTTTCGTGTCGACATATTTCTTCTCCGCGTCCTGAAATCCGGTTTCAGTCTTGGAAAATCATAGGAAGGAAAGTAATACCTTGGCTTCTGTTTGAGCCGTGTCTCGGGCCTGAACGAGTTCAGCCTTCTGAGCCTCGGATAATCGCTGTGTTTCCTCCGCATCGGCAGAAGCGGGCGCAGGAGCAGTTGTGGTCGCGACCCAAGTAGACTTTTCGGCCAGCAATGCATCCCGTTCTGCACGAAGACCCGCCTGTGGACCTGTTAAGTAACAATATGCAATCGAGAACGGCCCGACGTACGATAAGCTCAACTTGAGCAGCCACTTCTACGGAAGAGACTTGAGCGCTGGTGGCCTTGTTAGCATCAGAGCTGGCGTTAGACTCTTGAAGCGTCTTGATTTCGGATTCCAAGGCGGAAATTTTCGTGACCAGCCCCTGCTTCTCCGCAGTCATTGCTGTTTTTTCGGCATTCATTGAACCGACCTGGGCCTTGAACCTTTCGTTATTTTTGGCGTGCGCTTCCCTAAAGGTTCGAAGAGTCTTTTCCACCGCTGCAGTCTAGGGGGGAAATCATTGAGAAAAGAGGAAGGGAATGAGCGAGTAGAGTACATACGTGCTCCTGCTGTGCTTGGAAAGCCTTCTCTTGCTCTTCCTTGAAACTTTCGGCCCCAGCGACTTGCGTCTTCAACTGCTCAATCTCGTCTTTGAGCGATTGGACTTCTGCCGGGTCAATGCGGTCATACTGCAAGCGCGTGAGAAGGGCATAGAATATGTTAAAGAAGACATACCTTGCTAAGAAGTTGGGTGTTGCGCTCCTGCCACTTCCGATTCTCTTCCTCCAACCGCGCCATCTGGCTGGCACGGGCCTCCAATTCGGCCTGTGCCACCCGAGCTTGTTCTTTAGCGGGATTGAGCTGGGCGGATAACTGTTTGAGCTTGGCCTCTAATTCCCGAGATCGTTTTGCATGATTCTCGCAGTCGGTTCGCAGGGTGGCGTTGCTCTCGCGCAGAATGTTTAGCTGGTTGATCCGCTCAACAAGCTCCGCATGCTGGGCAGCTGAGGCGGCGGTTTCTACTGCGCGCTCTCGTTCCTGAAACTCGTCAGGAGTTTCCGAGGTATGCAGCGAAACGCATGACGTACTTCGGAAAGTGAGGCTCTTGTGTCGACGAGAGTTTGGGTTAAGTGCTCAATCTGAGTCTTGAGACGGGCATTCTCCTGCTTGCTGAGCTCCAGTTGGAGATCGACAATCTCCTTCTCCTTCCGCAAGTACGCGACAACAGAACGGAGTTCAGAAAGCTTGGTGTCTGTATCATCACTCGTCTCGCCTTCTGGCGCGGATGTCGAGGTCTGGGCAGCTTGTCGGATCCGAGCAGCTTGTGAACTGACTGACTCGAGGTGTTGGTGAAGCAGGGAGTTTTGGGAGGTGAGATCTTGGCATCTGGAGCGATGTCAGATTGAGGCGGTCTCATGATGCAGAAAAGCCGCACCGTCGGTTCAAATCGGATACCTCCTTGTCGAGAGCGTCCTTTTGCAGAGCCCAACTGCTCTCTGAAGTGGTGAGCTTGGCGACAGCAGTCTCGGCAGCAGTTTGATGATCCCGGGCGGTCGCTTGTACTGTTGACAATTGTTTCTTTAAGCTAGCAACAGCCTTGATCGACTCGGCGTGTGCAACAACTTCCTGCGTATAACGATCCTCTGCCGCCTGCAGTTTGTTCAATAATCGCTCGCAATGGAAATGGCCGTTTTCACCTTGGCGCGCTCTTCCTGCTGTCGGACCTCGTGCTCGCGGGAGGTACGGTCGCTTTCTGAGTGCTTCTCCGAGGTACCGAGATCCACAATCGTATCCTCAAGAACCTTCTTGTCGTTGGTCCAAGCAGTGCGCTCGGTGTCAAATACCTTCTGGAGCTCGTTGTACTTGGCATTGAATTGAGCCAATTCTTGCTCGACAGCAGTGAGCTTCTGCTGGATAGCGTTGTATTCGGACTAGATCGTTTGCGTCAACGGCACGCTCGCTTGGACTGCAAAACAAGAACAACATACCTCATGTCTCGCAATCTGGGCCTCGGTCGATATCTTGTACTCTTCGTGTGTGGCATCGAGACTCTTCAGAGCCACCTCGTTCGCCTGGCTAATCTCACGGAACTGTTCGACGTGGCTCCGCGCCGTAGCAAGATCGACTTCGGTCACCTTGAGAGCAGATCTACACCGCGTCAATACTTTGCCATGGATAATGATTAGAAACAGACCTCAACTCCGCCACCTCAGCCTCAAGCTGTTGCTCACGGCTCAAGTCTTGATCCATGTGGTGAGCAATGCCGGCGACGCTCGACCGCCGCTCATAGACAGCGAGCTTCTCCTCGTTGCCCTGAAGTTGTCGGGCGAGCTCCTCCACGCGCTGCTCGAGGTGCGTCTTGCTCGTCTCGGCGCCAACCAACGCTTCTCTCGTCTTGGAGAAATCTTGGGCCTATAATGCAATGATAAGACCAAAAACAGAGGCCATGAAACATCGGTTCTCACCGCCTTGTCGAGGCGAGTTTGCAGTTCCTTGACTTCTATCTCCTTTTGCAAAGAAACATGCCGAGTAGCGTCCCGTTCCAGCGACAGTTGTACTCTCAGATCTTGACTGAGGGAGATGTGAGTAAGAGCCAAGCGTAGATCCAGAGATGTACACGTACTTTTGTCCTTCGTACATCTGAACCTGATTCTCCAACCGCCTGCGATCGTTTGCGCCGGAATTTTCGAGATCGTTGTGCATTTTCTGAACATTGCCCATGAGATCGGACAGGTGGGATCGTTCCATCGCAAGCGTCTTGTTTTCCTCCACAAGACGGCTTTGAACACTCTGTTTATATGGCGTCAAGATTTTGGCCTCGGCGCATGAGCTGGGCACGAACCTCCCAGATCTTCTTCTCGGCACGAAGATTGGCGCACTCGTTGCGCAGTTGCTCAATGCGCCCGTTGGCAGTCTGCAAGTCCTCCGTGGCGCGACTGCATTCGATGTCGATCCGGGTCCATTGATCGAAGAGTTGTTGATTACGCTTCGACAAGTCCTCGATCTCACGGCCGTGGACAGAGAATTGGTCCTGGCTCATCCTATGCCGGTCTAAGGCAACGGTTAAGAAAGCAGGGAGTCCGAAAACGCAGAGAACGTACCGGATAGGTATTCGATGCGAGCATTGGCCTTGGCTAGTGTAGCACCGAGCTGGCCAACTTCACGCTGGGCCACGAGCAGCTCCTCCCGGAGGCGTACGGAGTCAACGCCCATCTCAGTCCGATACGTCTCGAACTGGTTCTGCATCTCAGCGAGCTCCTTGGCCATGTCGCTCGGATTTGGCGGCAAACCATCGCCAAACCCATTAACCTCACCGCTCATACCGTTCGTAGTCCCACCGTGCTCCACTCTCGCCAGCATCGCCTTGAGCGCATCCCGCTCCTTCACATACGCCTTGATGATCGTGTCGCTGCTGCTCTTCTGCCTCTCCAGCTGATCCGCAAGCTCCTGCATCGCCTCATGCGCCTCGCGGACCGCCTCACCCTGCTCCCTCTCCATCGCCTCGCGATAATCCCGCTCCTCACCTTCCATCTTGTCCCCGAGCTCCCGCACGATCTTCAGCAGCTTCTGGTTCTGCTCCTGGAGCTGCCCAATCGACTGGAATAGCACGAGGTTGTTGGTGATCACACCGTCGATGGTCTCCGGCGGCGCGCTCGTGAGCATCTCGATGTCCCCGTCCGAGGGGATTGACGGGTCGTCCCGGCGGCCGATCTCACGGAGGAGGTTCTGGATTTGGCGCCCAAGGTCGGTGAGCTGTTGCTGGAGAAGGTCGTTCTCGCGCGTCGAGCGGTTCAGTTTCTGTGAGTTCTCTTGGGCGAGGGTGGCTTGTGAGTCGCGGTCAGCGAGCGCCTGAGAGAGCTGTGACCCGAGGTGGGACGCCTCAGACTGAAGGCGCTCGTATTCTGTACGTTGTTGTGACAGAATCGGTGCCTGCTGAGATTGAGTGCCTAGCGGCCATGAACAGATTGAGGACGCACCCGTTCCTCGATTTGAGCCAGAACGGCAGAGAGCGTCTGGTCCATGCGCTCATACTCCGTCGATTTCTTCGCAAACTCATCCTGCAGTCGAACATAGTCCGCATAGACCTCGGTGAACGTCTTCCCGCTCTTCTGCGCCTTGCTGACCATCGCCACCGTCGGGCTGAGACCCATCAAGCCGTCCGTTGTAAAGTCGAGAGCCCGGGGCCCAGGAACAGGCAAGTCTCCTCTCCCCATCCGCTCCAACACCTCCTCCAGCTGCTCCGTCCTCCTCTCCGCCTCCTCGCGTGCCTTCCTCTCCCGCTCCGCCTCATCCCGCAGCACCGCCTCTCTCCTCTCCGCCTTCTCCCCCACATCAGCCCACTCGCGCTCGATGGTGTCGACAACTTGTTTTGCCTTTGACTCGCGCTCCTCCATCATGTCCACCAGCCGCCGCAGCCCCTTCGCCTCGTTCGAATACGTCGCCTCTTGGTCGGCAAGCTGGCCTGAGAGGTCCTGGACACGCGCCAGCGCCTGGGTGAGCTGGTGCGTCTGCGCAGTGTGCGATGACTGCAGGGCCTTGAGTGTGGCTTGCGTCGATGCATGGGTTTGCGTCAGGGCGTCAAAGTTGGCCTGCAGGGTGACCAACTCGGCATGCTTTGCCCGGCGGTGCTTTGAGTACTCGTCGGACTTGGCGGTGAGTTCGGCGTTGGTGCGCTCGGTCTCGGCTTGGGAGAGGTCGAGTTGTTGGCTGAGCGATTCGAGTTTGAACTGGAGGAGTTAGTGGACTTTGAAAGAAGTATGAGAAAATACCACATACCTTTGTGGAAGTTTCCGAAGACCGCAGTTCTCGCACTTGGGTTTCCAGGGCCTGGTGCTCCTGTCGCGCTTCCTTGAGGTTGGCACGGAGACTTTGTATTTCCTCTGAGTGGAGTTAGCATCGAGACAGACGGATATAACGACGCGCGCACCTTCCCGCTGACTGCTATCCTGCTTCATTCGACTGATCACGCCAACAAGGTCGCGTTTTTCGCGCTCCGTGTCCTCGACGCGATGCTTTAAATTGTCGACCTCGGTGGAAGATGAGGTTTGTGAAGTAGAGAGAGAGGATATTTGAGCTTGTAACGCGGCTTGGGACGTTACTGTAGCGCGCTTAGATAAATGGAGGGCGCCACCAAGACTTGAAAGACGCACATAGTTCATCCCGTTGCTGCTTGACCTGCTTCAACTCGGCCTGCAAAGCCTCCGAGGAGCCCTCAAGGTCCTTGGTCGCGGACTCCTTGTCCTGCAGGGCCTGATCCATCTCGACCTCCATTCGTTCCACCTCGGCGCGATCCTCGTCCCGTTCCCGCACAGCAACGTCAAGTCTTGAAGCCAAGTCGACGAGACGTCGGTAAAGCTCGATTATGCCGTCTGGAGTCTGCGAGGTGATGCTCGTTTCGGGGAGGAGATTTGAGAGGGTGTCGAGGTCAATGTCTGAGGGTATAAAAACCGTCAGACGTTGGCCGTCATCTGCGGCGGGGGAACCGGGGTCATTCTCGGTGTCGGCGGCGGCTGCGGCCGCCGCCTTGCTTTTCCTGCGAGTCTTCATCATGGCCTCGCTGAACGAGACGAGTTGAAGTTTGATTCAGGTGGTGTTGGACAATAGCACCAAATCGCTGGGTAGTAAACAACCGCTTTTGTCCGGAAATGGTAAAATCGTTATCTGCACAGCTACTACGCTCCAGGTTCGATTTACAAACGGGTCTACAGCCGGGCCTCCGCCGGGTGCGCATTTTTCCAGTCCAAGGCCTTCAAGAGCGAATAAATCCTGGCATGTGGGGTGAATGAATTAACAGATCAACAAAGTATGGACGAACACCGTCAATGTCGGGACCGGAATGTCCAGCTTCATGCCTTCGTGCATAAGGACTCCAAGTATTGCCTGGCAAATTCGAATCAGAATACAAAACACGAGGTTCATCCGCACCTCTATTTCCATTGGTTTTTTATTGAGCGCATCAACCAGCATGGAACTGTTCGCGCCGGAAAGTGTGGTATACTGCTTCATGTTTGTGCTCAACGCGTCTTCTGGAATCTCGATGCCTTTAGCTCTGGCAATATTGATCACTTCTGAAAACATCGAACGAGCAACCGTCTCGGCAGTCTGCGATGTTTTGATAAAATCTGACGTCCTCAGCTCAGTCAGAGCCGTCAGTGAGTTCCTGGCGAATTCAGTGTCAGGTTTGCGGATGGTGTGAGTAACCAACCAGGTAGCATTCCTGCAACAGATATTGGTTCAACATGAGCAATGAGCAACGCGGAACTGGAAATCCCACCAAATGAGTTTCCCCCAGCGGTCAACTCGGACGTCCTCCTTAACGGCAATCCCCGCATTAGACTTGACAAAAATATCAGCAAGGGCATCCATGTGAGCCTGCTGCCGCGCTTTAGGAATATCAGGATTCCAGTCCACCCCAAGGATCAAAGAATCGTTGCGGGTGAACATTTGAATTACGCCAGGCTCAATCAACCGCGCTCCTGTATAAACCTTCAACCCGAATATCAGCTACTAAGTAGTAGCAGAGAATAAGAAGAGGGAAACTACCGCAGAGGTGATGATAGTCGTCGATGGAAATGCCTTGTGCAGCCGCTCTTCCTGCCCGATGCCATTTTGTATCAACAAAATGACTGTATCTGGACCAATGATTGGACGGATGACTTCCTCCATGGGCGGTACAGAATCCAAAAGCGCCTTGTTTGCGCAGATCACTGAGTCCAACCCATCTTAGTCAACAGAGTTACCGAATAAACCAGGGAGGAAACGACCGTAGGAGAACGAAAGACCTGAACTTGCGGCCTCTTGGCAGTCGGAGTAAACTGAAATTATCTTCGCCAATCGTTTTTTTTTCCGACGGGGCAACCAGAATTTACCCGCATGGAACCGTAGGCCTTCGTGGTCTCCAAATTTGCGAGAGCGTAATGCCAATCCCTGGCCCACAGCGTATCAATCGCCGAAAGCTGTTGAAGAGAATTGAACAAACCTTTTCCTTGATAACCGACGCGTTCGATCGCGCCACCACACTGACGCGAACCTGATTCCCAGCTGTTGGGAGGAATAAACGCGCTGCGAACCAGCATGCACGCGGTCACTGGCAGCGCACCTTGAAGAATGTAAGCATAGGTAGATCCAACGCTGCCATTCAACGAGTGAGTTCACCCGTGCAAGTATTTGCGACGCGAAACTCACGCTCCCAGTCCAAAAACCAACGCGTCGAGCATGGTATAAGGACTTTAAGTTACTGGGAATCGTCCTAAGCCGCAAGGTTAAGTACGAGAACGGAATGACTCTCCGAAGCCAGAGCGTGAGACTGAGGTTCAAACGGCGATGAACGGGCATGTAGGCCCATTTTTGGGGGCTGACTCGAGCTTGCACGCAAAGTCGGGAAAAGAGAATCCGCCGCGTGAACAAAAAGAAAAAATGAGAAAAAGAAAGAAAAAGTTGGAAGTTCAGTGTCCAAGTCCGACTTGAACGGCAGCACGGAGAACATGGAGCCGCAAGGGAGCTTCAAAGGACCGAGACCGGTCTCGGCCTCCATCCCCGCCTTACTCAAGGCCGACCCATCCCCGAGGAGGTTGAAAAGTTGATCTTGGTCCGATGTGTTGAAAGTTCTAAATTCACTTCCACCGTGCTACCTATCGTCCGAGTCCACCGCCAGCGAGGCCAGTCGCACAATCGGCGCAGTCCGCCTGCCTCCAATGAACATCCACCCCCCGGGCGCATCCTGCACTGACCGCAAAATCACATCGCTCTCAAAAAGCAATCCGATCTCTTCGAGCCCATATCCCGCCGTCTCTGGCAGGAAAGTCCACGCCCAGGCCGCCATCAGGAGGCAGCAGAACCCAAACACGAGGAACGTGCCGTAGCCCAGCTCATTCAGCATGATGGGTGTCAGCTTCGAGATCGTCAGCGAGAAAAGCCTGCAGTGTAAGTATGAGTAAGTGACCGACTGCAAATAACTAATACTGAACGTACCAATTGACCCCAATCGCGAGGGACATAACGCCGGTGCGGAGATGGTTTGGCGCCACTTCGGCTGCGACGACCCAGGGAAGTGGGCCCCAGCCGATGCAGTAAAATACGGCGTAGATGTAGACGGCAAGAATGGAGAGGTAAGCTAGAGCAGACGGAGCGACGGGTGTGGCCGGGGGCTTGAAAGCAGTATAACCGCCGATCCACAGCATCATCACGGCCTGCCCGAGTCCCCCGAGAATGAGGCACTTTTTACGGCCGATGCCCTCGACGGCGAAGACGAGCACAAGGGAAACTGATATAACCTGCAAGCATTTGTCTGAGTGGTTGTTGGAATGGTCCGCAGGAAATACGCAGGTACCTTGACCCCGCCATAAACTCCTGGAAACAATGTTCAGAAATTGTGGGCAGGGAGGAAAATACAACTCTACCAGTAGCAAACAATCCAGCCGTCGTCTCACTAATCCCCAAACTGGCAAATATCTGCGGGCTGAAATAGTTGATAGCGTTCGTGCCTGTCCATTGCTGGAAGAACATCACGAGAGACGGGATAAAACAGCGCAGGGCGGTTCCACGCGATTCACCCATGCGTGTCAACTGCTCGCGCACGGAAAGTCTCTGCTTCCCTACGAAGTCAGCCTTTATTTCTTCGATGGTGGTGACGACCGCGGGGTCGTCCGCGGTGGTGCGAGCTAGCGCGGCGATGGTTCGCGCTGCCGTGTCGTACTGTTGGTGCTCAACCATGTAGCGGGGGGATTCTGGTTGAAAAGGCATGACTAAAAGAAAACAGATCCCAGGGATGACTCTGTTGTGGGTTCGGTTCGATCATTTAAGTAGGGAGTGGAGGGAACTCATACTGGATCGCGAAGGGAATGTGCCATTGGATTTCGCTAGAGGAAACGAACTTGGCGGTAAGGTAGTTCACCCAAACTCGAGGCGATGTAAGCACAATTTGAGCGACCATAAACAAAATACACACACAGGCCAGCATGATTCCGATGTTGATAGCGAGTTGTATTAAACCGGTACAACGACCGCGGATTGCCGAGGGGGTGCACTCTGAGACATACGAGGGCACCACCGCCGACACCATGCCTACGCCTATCCCTCCGAGAAAGCTGTAGATGCAGGTCAAGTTGCGGTCGCACAAGATACATGTACATACCGACCAGCGTATAGCAGTCTCAGGGCATTGTATCTAGTCGTTCCCAACCCCACCACGACTTGCATCGCACTTCCGATAACATATATCATGCCAGAAACTAATAGACACGGTTTCCGTCCATAACGGCTGGAAAATGATCCAACACCGAGGGCACCCAGTCTGCGGTTGTCATTGACAGTTCCGTGAATGGGGAAAGGGCGCGGCGCCAACTTACAAACACCCAAGCTGTAAGATTGCCACAATGTTTCCGTTCAACCAGGCCCGTTCTCCGGGGGTCATTTCATCCAAGCCAAAATAATGCTGGAATGAGCCAAGAGCAAGAACACCACCAATCAGCCCACTTCCGGTAGTAAGTAACTATGAGGATGAATCAAAGCAATTTTGGGTTGCACGCACATGTCGTAGCCATAGAAGAGGCTGCCTAGCGCGACCGAGCACGCCAGAAAATAGCTATTCCTGTACCGAGAGATCTCGTTCATCTGCGATTTGAATAATGGCACCCGGTCGTTTCCCGGGATGGGCTGATATTGGGTCGAGCCAAAGCGCGCATCTAGGTAGCCGTTGAATTCTGCCACGTTACCCCCGCTGAAACTACGTACAGATAGCATGAAGGACCCGTATCCTAGTGAATAGCTTTCTAAAATCTCCAATTGAGAGGGTCAGTTCCTGTCCATTCCAGACAACACGAGTGCAGCGAATTGGGTGTCGTGGTTCGAAACAAGCCGGGGCGTCGGCATCACTCATTGGGTAAGCACATCAACTCTGCTCTCGACCATACGCGGGATGCCCGAGTCCAAGCCTTCCACACCGCCAATTTCTGGGCTCGTGGATGACCCCTCCAATATCCCCCCGCCCAAACTTGGCCCTCCATCCACTGGCAACTTGGTGACCGATTCGTTCCGAGTGAGCAGACTTTCATTCGCCCTAGCAGGGCACTAATGAAGGCGGCGCGCGCCAGTAAAGAGCGCATTTCACATCGCAGAGGTCCCTTGCGGGCGAAACAGTCTTCTAAGCGGCATAGCTGGGGGCGTTGGCATCGGTTTCATTCGGGGACTGTCTGCAAGTGCGCAAATTGCACCGGACGCCTTTCTCCTTGCTAATCGTATCCAGACCCTATCGTCGCAGGTAACTGGGCGATTGGCACATTCGTCGTTATTTCCGTCACTTCATGGTGAGTGAATCCCGGTCAATTGAATCCTCTCTCGACGTGGAACTCATGTTTTCAGGAAAATGTGTCAGAATAAAATCGAGAAACAGCAAGAAATAACGCGGATGGCCGTGCAAAATCTAGGGAAACAATTGCGATTGAAGAGGGAGGGTGACACGGAGCCCAAGGCGACCTAATGTGTGGAGCGGATCCAACGCCCAGCGAAAACGCTGGGTAGCCAGATCGAGCTACGTCGAGCCAGATCGAACTACTTTGTCTGGCGATGATTTCGTTGCGACATCGAACCAGATAGAACTACACGAAACCAAATATATTCACAGCGAACTACCATACACATATCTGGATACTGGCGCAACCGCCGCCTGCCCAGCGCTCCCGCCCTCCACGCCGCCCACTCCCGCATATCCTACACCTTACTGCACAGAACCCAAGGCGCGCCGGAACGCTGTGTGAAGACGGCGAGGTTCAGTTGGACTGCGAATAACAACGTGAGCAAACAGTACAAGGCAGCCGTCTGGCACGTTGCGTCGCGTATTGAAAACGGTTGAGGAGGCCGGAGTCATCGCGATGGCGGATCTGAAACCGGGAAGTTAGCGCGTTGCGGATCTCGAGAGCCAAGGATGTACCTCGCTCCGCCTTGCGCTCTCCCATATCTATGAGACGAGTCTAGCAGCGGAGAGATATCAGTCGTCATTCAGGTGACCTAAATGCGAGTACCATACACACCTGCAGCGTAACTGGACGCGCCGTATTGAGTCTGCGTCGCTTGTTCAGTTACTGCATACCACGACGGCGACGGGGGAAAAAAGCGCACCGTAGGGGAAGGGTTCGTGTACCAGGACCCGTGCCTTCGACCGGACTCGGAAGACGGGCGACGATTGGAAAGAGGGTGAGAATGGCACGCACCAACACACATGGAGAGGCCAAAAACGGGCAAGGCGGGAAACTGGACGGTGTCCACCGCGTCGAACACAGGCACTAGAAGGAATCCATGAAAGAGAAGACACCCAAGGATGCGGAGAAGAGGACAGACAGATACTTGAATGCATGAACTGCAAAAGCGAGAGAAAACGCGTCAGTAGAGTCCGTAGGGTGGCGGGGTGAGCGGGCGGAGGGAATAGGACATACCAGGAGCAGTTGCGGCTTCAGACGCTGCTTGAATCGGTCTAGGTATCCATGTATTTCATCCTTGACTTGAAACCTGCTGCGATGAACTTGGCGGGAGGTATAAGGGGGATCTTGGCTGGTTTTAGACGTTCGGAGGGCTTTGGGAGGCCTATGGGCCGAGGAAGTTACAGTGTGAGGCCGCTGGGGACAGGGAGTGGGGCCTTGGGAGGGAGGGAGCTGTATTCGAGCAGCGGTGGTGGTGGTAAAAAGCAAGAGGCGACGCGTGACGTCACGGGTGAAATCGCACAACTTTGGATATTCCTCCCGACGGCCTGCGGACTTGAAAAATCCAAGACGCGGACTTCTTACAGAAAAAGGCCGTTGAATGGCAGAACAAAACAATGAGTCTCTGGTTTGATCTAGTTCTCTACGGCTCGATCGGCTCGATCCGGCGTTTTCGTTGGGATTCAACTCCAGTCTTCAGCGTTCGCCCACACTTCTGCCTCCCAGTTTTCTACGAGCGCAGCGTCATCCTACCTTGCGGTTATTATGCGCTCCATGATACGCGGCATGTCTTCGTACCTTGAATTTCCGCTGAAAGTCGGTAAACCCATCACGCAAAACGTAGACCTCCTGCGCTCCAGCGAGATTCAAGTTACTCCGCGTCTCCTCATAAATCTTGAAGTTACGCAGTCAGAAATACGCTAGTAGAGACAAAATCCTGATGTACACGCGCTGCTTTAGGGCCTCTGATAACCCAAATGAGCTTGGCTTGCCTCGAAGTGCCATGTTTGCACACACCGCATCTGTGAAAGGGCGCAATGAAAGACCATAGTCTTGACGTCGGCCGTCTTCTGCACGAGATCGTACACGCCCATCTGAAACTCCCTCGACGGCAAATTCAACGCGCTCTTGATGTTTCCGCCCGCATAGTCGTCGTCGCGCACATCTACGACGAGGTAATCGCGACTGGCCACCTTGTCGCTCTTAATGAGCTTTGCCAGTTCCTGCCAGGGTTCAGCCCAGGGTTCAGCGCATAGCCCGAGGATGGGGAGTGGCGGGGCGTACGTCGCCGGAAATGTACTTCATGGTACGAGAGACAGAGGCGAATCGCCGAATCGAGGAGGATCGTGAGAAGGGATTCATCAGAATTATGGCATCGTCCGTGGGACCTTGCCTCCTGATGTTGCCACGGTTGAAGTTCCCTTTGCTGGCCCTTGCCTGCTATTCACACCAATAAAACGTTGACTCGTGGCCGAATATTAGTTCTTCGAGTTGGTTTGTCTTGTTTCTTCTTCTTTGCCAACGATCTTTCAGTTCAATCAGTAGCACTCGCCATGTTCGTTTTCTCAAACGGTCGTTCTCGGACTTGCGGGGTCTGCAACAACGAGAACGACTCAAACACCTACCTCTAATAACATTTTCACTTTGCACCAAACTCATTTGTGGCGTTCAATTGCCCAAGATACTATACATTGAGTTTAAACACAACAAGGGTCATCCTGGGCGAGAGGTATTTTCATCCAACTCTGACCCGAAATGCACTGTCACGTTCTCGAGCTCCTCCTCCCACCGCATGACTCGCCTATTCTCTGTCTCACGTACGTGCAGCAAGACGCGGGCGGAGAGGGACGCTGTGCAGGACGCGGATAAATCTGCCCAGCGTCAATTTTCAGCGTCGGAGAGGTACGGAGGAGATTATTCGTACGTGTTCAGCAGCTGGCTCAATTCGTCCTGCATCCTAACCGTCAGGACGAAAAAAAGCTAGAATAAGCTAATGTGTGGACGCACGGGGGCGGCGACGAGGAGGGCGACGTTCGCGACGGAGCTCACTGCAGGGCATCAATTTTAAATATTGCGGGCTGGGAGATTCGCACGAAACGACGCACGGAAGATGAGCATGAAGTATGTTATGCCGTCGCGGTACAACGTCTCGACGAGTGGGCTATGGGAGCGGCGGTAGAGCTTGAGGCCTATCCAGATTGTGTAGCTCATCAGGACTAAGGCGCAAGCCGTCAGTCACTCAGTTCGACTTCAAGCGAGCGCGTAAATACCGGTCTCGTTGAGGAGGAGGAGGATGAAAGCGAGACCGGCGAGGATGAGGGGTCCGCCGGTGATGTTGCAGCCGGGTAACCCGAGTGGGAAGGCCGAGTCTGTCGGGAGTTAGCTTGCCAGTTGCGCGGTGATATTCGGTGAACGGACGGACACTCCTGGGCCCGTAGGAATATGGCAAGCACGACAACGACGGTTGTGATGGACACCTGAGCGTGGATGAATGAGGGGATTTGAGGCGAATATTCGATTTGAAGTACCAAATACATTGTTCCAAAAATGATGAGTACCTTCCGCCGTCGACCGCTTAACGCGTACGTGCGGAGGACAAATATTGCTGCGAACCAAAAAAAAGAGGATGAGATGGCGGCTCGTTTTGCCGAGGGCAAACACACCTTCCGACGTGGCGAGCCCGAATATGGTTCCGCCTGCAGGCCTCAGCGTTGTCCTTGTACAACTTATTTGTCAACTCACAAACTATTGCGGTGTTCACTTGAGCGCAGCGCTGAAAATTTCAGTGATTGTTTCCGCACAGATGCGATAACCTCTCACCTTGAATGATAGTCTCCCAGATAAGTCTAGCGACGGTCGTTAACTGAGGTAGTAGCCGTTCGCTGCGGGTATGGACACACAATATAGTTCCAGCGGGACATCGAAAAACGGGGTGTAACGAGACGACAGGTAGAGAATTTTGGCCGCAGACCACTTTGACGGCCAAATGAGAGACACCTGATATATGGATAATTAGCAGTGTTCGCGCCGGGGTGGTGGGGCCTACCTCGAGCTGTAATGTCAAGGCCCAGTCAAAGACCTGGCCAATCGAGGTCAACACTCGGTGGGCAATTGGGACGATTGTCACTCGCCAGGATTACGGTCGCCGCCGCTATGCAGCTTAGTACGAGGCCGACGTCTAACATAGGGGACTCACCGTTTACATACTTCACGCGTTCGTCAGTACTAACCATCAACCAACTCCGTCGCCCCACTCACCTTGACGGCTTGTAAACGCAGAGAGGCCAGGACGTCTGCAGACGAGGTGTCCGCCATGGTCGTCGATGCCATAAGTACAATATTAAATTCCTGTCACAGAGCCCGATCGCGTGCCGGGTGGAATAAGTTGATAGGGGTTTAAACGTCTCTGGCGGTAATTTTGAGAGGGAGAACCAGACATACCGCGAAACCGAGACCGGTTTATTGCAATTTTCAAAATTAATGGCACTCACCGAAAAAAAAAAAAGTTTGAGTTGGGGAGGGCACGAGTTCGAGCCGAGGTGCCGACATCATTTTTGAAATAAACACGCAGCAACAACGCGTTACTGTTTTTTACTACCTTTGTACAAAATCGTGATTTGTCGAACAGTGTCCCAGCGGTAATTTCGGCTAATATCACAATCGCGCCACCGCGGCGCGATGAGGACCCCGAGTAGGTGAATATCAACCGCGGCGATCCGGGAGAAAGTAGAGGAGCCCCAAAAGAGTTGCCATGTCCTCTAGTTCTTTCCTAATTGATTGTCAGAGATCACCAACTAACACCGCGCAGTCAAGGCATTACCTCGGCAGTTGTGAACCCCATTGCATGACCCAAACCTCCAACTCGCCACGGAAGGCGGTGTAGTAGGCCAGCGTGTCAAATAAACCCACCCCGCGTGTTTGGGCGAGCCAACATCTGTATATACAATTGAACGCTGAAGCGCGTAGTTTGGGGTCGAATCCGTCACTGGAAAATCTCGGCATTCGAGCGAGCCAACGGACGGGGTAAACAATGAAGAACCCGCCTTGTAAAAATGGATGCATCTGCAATGGCATCGAAATATTGATAATGTGGCTGGTAACCGACGATATCTTGACTCAAAATATGTTCGATTTGTGCCATCCGCGCTCCGAGATACGGTCCATCCGTTTTCTGAACATTCATCCAGTTTTGGGATCGTGTTGTTTTCCGATCCCATTCCGCTTCCGCTTGCACTCTTGCGAGTGGGTGTATTTCCTTCGAATCGGCCATTTGATTGGCGATGGCCAGGATGGGATGTATGAGTTTAGGTCGCACGGCCGACAATGCGACGGCAACGTCCCTCGAGAAGTACTTGCCACTGATTTGACAAACTAGAACGAGAAAGTTGTAGAAAAGTGCCAAAATATCATCCAGTCTTACGATGCTGGTCGGCGGCAGCATGAGATTCAGCTCGCTGTTCCGTGAAGCTAGAAGAATGACTTACGGAAGTAGGGGTATATTGAGCAAAGGACGTTCAAGATTTCTTGAATCTGGCTTCCCGACAGTTTGCAGATGCCTACTGCGCAGTGGATCATATCCTGGTCCGACCCAGTGCATATCTTTCGAAGTATCATGAAAGCCCCAATGTCAATGAGCGGCGATGAAGCTGCCTGCCTGTCTCGTGGCGTTACAGGGACAAAAATGCTATTTCGAGGTGCACATACGAGCAAAACGCAAACAAGTCATCTATCACATGATCCGCTAAATCCGTCGGCATGGATCGGAGAAGCAGAGTGGTGTCCGCAGAGTCGCTGGAAGATAGATGGCTGAGGAGAATTGATGTGATGTAAAGTAGATGCAAGTCTACCTCGAAAGGGAACGCTCTGCGCGCGCCTGCTGTCGTCCTAAGGCGCGGTAAAGACTCTGCCACTGAGCTTGCGTCACATTCTTCAAACAGGTCAAGGCGGAAGGCTGCAACTCGGTGTCCCACCTGTCTTTCCCCGTGAGATGACTGGGCACGGTTTTGAACTAAAACGTACCCAAGGAAGATTGTAAGATCAGTAAGAGCATCCATTATTTGAGGCGAAGCGAAAGTGGATGTTTCTTGGACGAGCTTTTCGATTTTGGACATTCTCTCGCTCAAGCGTAGGCCGCACTTTTGGAGCTCGATCCAAGCCTCGGCTCGCATATATGGGGAGTATGCGTACTGCAGAATGGAGAGCGACGACTCCGGAAGCCCTGCGGTGGCCTCGGCACAAATAAAGTGGATGGGATGCATGGCAATGGATGGAAAGGCGGGGTTTCCCAAGAGTAAAGCGGCAGCCTCGACGATGAGATTTTTCCACCCCTCCTTGACTTGAATTATGGTAATCAGAATGTCGTACCATCTCTGCGGTTCCCATTCCAGCGGCCATGTAATTTCGCTGAAGATGGGGTTCAAGAGCGCATTTACACCATGGTTGAGAAAGACGTACAAGAAGGAGTGAATCAGTTGGAGAAGAATAAGACGAGCCTCTTGTCTGGGCCATTTGCAGAGAGAGAAAGCGAACATATACACCGCGGATTTGGGGCCGCCGCAAAGCTGCGTTAAGGTAAGGCGAATTGCCTCCTTGGTAATCCGAGCTGAGTACATCGTCGGCCTAACATCACGAGTCAGTCCGCAGTCTTGAGCTAAAATCACTGAGCCTCGCCGACACAGTTCCATCAAGTCGTTGCACATATTGCCGGTGAGTTTGCGGCCGACTCGTTGGCGAAGAGCCAGTATTCTACCGCGTATCACCAGGTTATCGATTCCCCGGATGGTAACCTCTCCAAGAGCAAGTAAGGCCCTTCCAGAGAGAGTCCCTGGGCCCCAGACAGTGGACGTGTCGGTGAATGTCCGTTGAGATGTCCTGTCGGAAGCATCGTTTGAAGATGGGGTCTCTGAGCGGTCGGTAGACGAGTGGGCGATCTGCAGCTGGGTGGAAGTTTGGGACATGGGGGAGGATAAAGAGAACGATGCAGTAAAGTACAAGGCCAAGGCTATGCCACCCAATCCCATGCTGGTCTAAAAACATCTGTGGGTAGATAGTTCGCAAGCTCCCGCAATCAGAAGGTTCTTCGATGTGGAAAAACTCAAGAGATCTCTGATCTTTCCGACTTGACGCTTAGGTATTTGCGGAGAAATGGGGTATTGTCCATTCAAGGCCGCGCAAAGGTATCCTACTGTTCCAAGTCCTGCTGCGGGATTTTGTGTTCAGTATAAATGAATCGGAATAGAACGTCACAAAATACCTTGTACTCTTCTCTTCTGCGGCTCGTTTCGCATTATCTTACAGTCATACATGCTCCTCATGCTCGCTATGGCCGTGGTGACGAGCAGAGATCTTCTGCTTGATAGCCACGGTGTCCTTGATCAAGTACGCCAGCTTGAAGCCCAAATTCAGTTCGTTGCCGGCGCCAGTATTATTAGCGTCGGGGCTTACATCGGTCCAGTAATAGCCACCGCGCCAATCTTGATCGAGCATCAATGCCATGTTACAAGGCGCCGTGCCAGTCGTTGCGACTCACAATCCACGGCAAGTCGGATTTAGGCTTGAATGATTCGTGGTGCGCAGCGGAATCGGCGCTCATGAAGCGGTTAGAAACGCGCGCGTTGGAGAGTGTCGCCCTCCGAGTCGCTGTGCGAGGTGCCGTTGAGAAGACGAGATGGGATAACATGGTGGTTAGGTTGAGAACAGATCAATATTGATCGGAACGGAGGTCTCCCAAGATTCGAAAAGACTTGTTACTTGCAACCAAAACAAAATCCTAAATCTACGAAAACAACAATACAGCCGCCTGAAGATTCAACAGTCCGTCCACGCTCTAAGGGCTCCAATGCAATCCCGTCCTCGACATGAACACCAACCCATCGCGACTTGAAACGGGTCGCTGACGGCGAGATCCTCGTCGAGCAGCTGGTCATACATTTCATCCGTCGTCAGACTCCCAGCTACGCTCCCATGAAGGACCTTGAGGTGTCGGAACGGTGTCTTTCCAATGTCGAACGCAAAGTCCGCGATGGGGTCTGAAGTCGTCTGAAATCGGTGTCAGCGAGCGAAGCAATCAGGTTATAAGCATTACGCGGCCCAGAGGAATTGGATCATCGACAGGCGCGTCACCGCGGTGGTGGCAGGAGATTCAAGTTGTTGTCGTATCCAATAAAGTGCTCGAAGGCAAAGACGGACGAATTCGGGTATGTGTTGGTCGCATCGGAAAATGAGGATTTGCCAGGGAATCGCCAGTGCGTAATTGGCGTGGGCTCCGAGGAAGAAGGAGGGCGACTGATTCTCTGGGAGGGGGGTATGTCGAGCAGAACGCAGGGCAGCCTTGGGATTATGGGCGAATGTAGGGGCCGTCCCCCCAGGTGTTTAGAGGACGCTCGTCGGAGTGCGGGATCGTCATTCTCGAGGAAGTGGGATTGGTCACAAGGGGCCGGCGAATCTAAGGCAGAAGGGGTATAAGTGTTTGCGGGCTTCCTGCTGCGGTATGTGGAATGGAGAGAGGACGCTGACGCCAGCCATACTGATCGGGGTTGAACTGGATGCAGCGGGAATTGGAGCTGAGGGCGTTGGAGAGGTTCTGGCCAGTACGAAAGAGTTGTCAGAATCAGGAAAGGGAAACCCCCAGTCGAACGGTGGACCAATAGAGGGGGACAGTGGGTCGAGGTCAGATTGCGTGCGAGTAGGGTGCTCCTCAGGTTGCGGGTGCTGGCCATAGGTCGAGATAAGGTGTCTTTGCGATTCATGATAGTATGCGTG
>JARIHR010000102.1:0-217488 GCA_029281495.1 Mycena filopes | reverse complement strand
AGGAGTCCTGAACGGAAACGAGTCCGCTTCTTGAATTGACGGGTATTTTAGCGGAAATTCGGACTTAAAGGTGTTGGAACCATCGAGAGCCTTGCTAGCTTGGAGAGCCTGGCTGTGGTTGGAGAAGCGGGCCTTGACGGTCATGCTATCCTTCGCGGGAACGGTAGGTAGTCTGACTTCGCGTACGGTCCCGAAGGGAGCGAGGATTTGGGTGATAGCTTGTTGTTTTACGCGGGCAGGGATATTACTTAGAATGACCCACGGCGTCTCCACGCTGGTCGTGACATTGTGAATCTCGAACCCCGAGCCAATTGACACGGTGGTGTGGTCGTGAACAGTTATTGATGAATGGGGCTCGGGGGGAGGAGGAATAGGATCACGAGGAAGGGCGGCGGGGGCGGCGGATCCTGAAAAATATCAGTCGATGAGTTGTACCACTTCAGGTAACGTACTGGTGAGTCATACTCCAAGTCCCTGTGGACGTATCGGCAATTGTGGCCAAACCAGCATTGGTCGCGTAACCAGTCGCGGCAAACCTCTCGGGAGCGTGGTGGGGGGTGTTTTGACTGACTTGTAACAGGTGTCTCAACAGCGAGTGGAAGGAGTTTCTTGAGAAATGTTAATTTTGCTGCGAATCGGAGATTCTTCAAATAAACTGACCGGTGAATCGTACTTCAAGTCCTCATGAATATATGCACAGCTGTAGCCGCGCCAACAGCGGTTTTGCCGCCAATTGCGGCAGATCTCTCGAGACGGTGGAGGTGGTGGATACGATACTGTTGTCTGAGAAGGATTCATAGCGGACGACATGAAGAAAGTGTATCGGTGGTCGAATTAAGCTGGAGAGGATAATGAATCCGTGTCAAAAGATACTCGGCTCTATGCTCACCGATGAGTCTGAGGTGAAGCTTTCATCCGAAGAAAGGCTGTGGTTGCCCCAAGAGTTGTGTCTGCTTTGAACCCAAAGAAATTCGTGTCCTCGTCCCAAGATAGATCGTTGTATTTGTACACGTTCTGACTCGAGTTCTCGGGGGCATAGTTGCGCGCCGGAGCCGAACGACGGGATCACCAGAGTCATCAGTCAGATCAATGAAGTCCAAGGTTTCGCTGCTAAAGCGATCTGGCGGCGTGTGAAGACCCTACGGACGCTTTAGTGGCTACAAATGCGTGAGATTGAATGTCTCTTGCCTGAGTCTTTCCGGTTTGGAGAGGACGCTTTGGAAGCCTGACAACATACGCAGTCGGTGGCGGGCGGACCGCACTCGGTTGAGGACTAGGGCGTGACTCGCGCGAGTTCTACCGTTGCCCGTCAACCCAGACAGAAATTATCCCTGCTGAGGCAACCAACCTTGAGTTCGAGCGGCTGTGAAATAGTACACGCTTGAGAACAGTGCGAGGTTTGAGAAGGAAACGAACACACCTCTGGTTCCGGCGCTGAACGGACATAGTTATGTCGGCACCTCTCGCCATAAGTGCATCGGCCACGCAGAAACAGGCGACAAACTTCATTGATAGTTGCTCTGGTTGGCACGACCTGAGTGACTGTCAAACGGATACCGGGAGAAGACTTTGGATTTTCGTACATCCTTCACAGCTGGTGCTCCGACATTCGTTTCCAAAACTCGGGTCCGGGTGCTGCCAGATTTATCGAGGAGATTAAAGGAGGGTGCGATGAAGCGGCCTGTGTATACAAGGTCAAGAGGTGCGAAAACAGGGGTTTCAGGGCTGCGTACAGTTCGTACATCCTTCACAGCCGGTGTTCCGACATTGGTTTCCAAAACTCGGTTCCCGGGTGGTGCCAGGTTTATCGAGGAGAGTAAAGGAGGGTGCGATGAAGCGCCCTGTGTATACAAGGTCAAGAGGTGCGGAAACACAGGGTTTGCAGGGCTACGCACAGCACGAAAACGCGGCGGCACTTGATACATCTCGTTGGGAGAGTCCTAGGGATCCGAGACAGTACAGGCTTCCTGGTGTGTATTTATGGCGCGATTTGGCGTCAGCGTCGAGCACGAGAGCGTGTCGGGCTCTTTCTGCCGCGCGCGTCGACACCGGATGGGGACCAGGACGTAGGGACCCAGCCCGTGACAGCGGTGTTGGAGGGGCTGAGCAAGCTGGATCTTCTGCTGTTCGTCTACCAGAAGGCGAAGAGGGTCGAGGGCAAGCGCAGATTCGGAATTAAGCTTAAAGCAGGTCGTGGAAGCAGTTAGGGTTAGGGGGCGGCGCCAAACAGCCAGGTGATCGGAAGTGCCGCTTTGACCATCGGACCCAATTGAACATTCACAGGAATACATATAGCCCACTCAGGTCGTGAGGGCTTCAAATGAACGCCATGCCAAAAAGAAAACGACCGGAATCGATTCGGCATGCTTCAGGGTTCACTAGATGTTGCAGCGGTGAGAGATGTAAGCCGAACACCCAATGGGAGTGACGCCGTCCCAGAAGCCTGGGTACATGCATTTGTCCGGTCTTAAGAGCTAGACACGTACTACTAATTTTAGTAGCCAGTAACTCCCTCAAATTCCGCCGAGATACGTCAAGCTGAGCACTCAGGCTCGTTTGCTACCCTAGAAATACAGGTTTACAAGGTTCACTAAGGAGAGCGTTGATGTTGCACAGTCTATCAGGTATGCGAGATTTGCGAATCCCCGGTCGAGGTATATTTCGGGCTCCCGGAGTATCCGCGGCGGGTGCGGGGAAGGATGCAATTGGAACGATGACGCGGCACAGTATGCATTACTGACGTTCCCGCGTCAGTTCTAGCTTTGCACGGCCGTCAATGAGTACTCACTCTTGATCGTACATAGGCTTAATGATATATTTTCGAGAGGACAAGAAGAGCAGTGCGATGCTCTGGAGGAATGTTCAGTACAACCACGAAGAGTAGCTTCCACGACTAGGCCTACCATTAATGCAGAAAACGAGGAGCGGAGAATATAAAGCAGAAAGCTGAGGGATGCCGAAACCACAGGGAAGATTGGGAGATGAGGCAGGTACGCAATAATGGACGAGTTAACTGCGGGTTGGTCAGTTCGACTCGTGAGGGATGGCAATTAATTACGAGGCAAAATCACTTCCATAAACCTTATTAATTCTATGAAACCGTTCCGAGGCGCAAAAACTTTGCGTCAGCTGAAATGCCGAGGCGTTGAATTTCTGCAGCGAGTCGTGAGTCGTCGCGGTCAATTGAGTGAGCGTTCCGGCAAGGTGCGAAGCAGAGACCGAAGCAGCAATTTGGGCATCATGGACGACCTGTGCCTGTTTCGCAGAGGCGTCGATGGTAACGGCGGTATTGGAAACGCTGGCGGAGAGTTCTATGATTTTTCTGGAGCGACGGAACTATTAGTCGAGAACACGGAGACAGGCGGATCATAGAAACCTGTTGCATAGCAGTGAACTGAGATGTCAAATTATTCCATGTCGCTTGGGCCGAATTCTGAAAGGATGGAGGTAGGCATGAATAATGGGTTCAAGACGTATCAAACGCACAACCAAATCAAGGGCCCGTAGACTCTGAGCTTGAAACGGCGACAGTACAGCATTCAAATCATTCGCAAGGGATATTTCGAGGTGAGGAAGAAAGTCATTCAAGGAATTTGCGTGCTAGTTGACAGAACAGTCAGTTGACGGGATTTGTCGCATCTGGGACGCCTACACGTTGCGAGATGAGCTGCAGATCCGAGTCAATTCGGCCGATTATTCGGGAATTATCTGCTTTAATATTAAGTTGAATGTTAAGTAGTTCGATTCTAAAGGCGTCGACGATCTGGACAGCTAGATGAGAGGGTTGTGGAAACGAGTGGGGAAGTTTTAACCGTCGTAAGTTCGGCTTGCAATCGCGGAGGCGCAGCGTTCATCGCGGTGAGTATTAGGTTGGACACGGAGTCTAAACGAGTAGTGACATCTTCGAGGTCCTGGTAATTTGGTCGTTGCGTTAAAAGCAACCAGAACCGTAGGGCCAAGCCACTGACCGAAACTCGAGTATCCCAACCCTTCTTGCTCTCACTGTCCGCCTGTTCGCGCGCCAAAAGTAAGCGTATCAGGGTCGCCATTTCTAATGTCGAGTTCTTGTAAATATCCTTAGCGGTATCTGAAGGACCATAGGTAATCTGGTGTTTCTCATGAAAACCGGTCTAGTTTACCAATATCGTTCCAGCGGCGAAAAGCAAAGCAAAGTTGGGCTAGAAAAGGAAGGTTGGCGGTAAACGAGGACCGAGAGAAATCGTACTTACGAACTTCGCGCAAATAACCCGAATAGCTGGACCAGAACTGAGCACTTCGGGAAAGCGCGCTATGTTCCGTGTCAAACACTCAAAAAATGTTGGTCGGACTTGGAAAGAGATCGCACTCTACGCATTCTCCCTGAGTTCGGATGGTCGCTGCCTCGGAGTCCATGGTGAAAGAAGCGCATTCGAGAGGCAGCGAGTGATGGGTGGCCGTTGCGAGCTCACACAGAGTCATGGAGATGGCAGCTAAAGATACTGAGTCCCCGGAATCAGCCCTACAGACCGAAAATACCTTTTACTCGGCCATCTTCGTTGGTCTCCAGCTCAGCACACTGTAGACGGATCCTGCTGGCAACGCGACGAAAGCAATCTGGTCGGCGCGAGTAGTTTTCCAGCGCAGCTGTTTTTCGACGTCAATTGACATAAAGCCAAGAATCTTGCAGACAGCACCGTGACTGCTGAGCAGGCCGGCTAGTTCATTCTCCAGCGCGTCGTTTGCAACTAGGATGGCTTCCTGAGATGGGTCGACGTTGGCAGGAAGTAAGAAATTGTACTCGGTTTTTCGACACCAGTTTGAGGTTGACGGGGCCACAAGAACGCGGCACAGCAGAGTGACAGCCGTAGGAAGATGATGAGGGTCAGAGTCACCATAACGGCGAGATAAGACGGGTTTCTGTGTCGGGTAGGTTAAATCATCGCCGTTGAAGCGAGAGAGACGCCGGGACGACGATCGCCCGATGGAGAACTGTCAACGACCTCGCACAGACCACCATGATCGTTGTTCACCATCTCCAGAACTCCCGCTCGCAGCGCATTCTATGGTTGCTCGTAGGCCACGGCGTCCATCGGGGTATCCCGTTGCTAAACTAGTTGCAGGAGGAACTTGGGGTACCATACACCGTCAAACGATATCAACGAAATTCCGCTGGCGTCTGTCGGAGCAATATATGCGGCAGGACTTGGCTGACAACGAATTCAGCTCGCCCCCAAGTCTCTATCAGAAGTTTCACCCTTGAAAAAGTCTCCAGTTATCACCGATGGAGCCGTGACCTTGGCCGAGAGTGGTGCAATCATCGGTATCCAGTTTTGCGTTCCAGTTCATCGTCTGCGAGCTAATAATGGCCGCAGAATATCTTATAAGTAAATATTCAGTCGACGGGAAGCTAAAGGCCCCGTCATATGGGCCAGAGTATGTGAACAACCTGTACTGGTTGCACTTCGCGGAGGGTTCTTTGCAGCCGGGCATTGTTCAGCGACTTCTCTTCGCCGTCTCTGCCCAATTTGTTGCGGAGGAACTCCGGCCTGCGGCAGCTGCTGCCTTCAAACAGGTTCGCCAGGACCGCATCGAACCGGAAATACGGAAATATGCTGCATTTGTGCGTCCCTGCCAATTTTCCCCAGGCCCGCTTCTTCGTTATTCATCTGTCTTGTAGGTCGAAGCGCATCTGGAAAAGGTGGAATGGTTTGCCGGTGGTCCTGAACCCACCGCAGCCGACTTCATCATGTCGTTTGCCCTGGAGGGCCTTGCGTTCATGAAGATGGCGGGGCCAAAAACCCGCGCATATGTTGCCAAAATTCAAGCACGGTGAGGCGATTGTCGCTGTTATATGGTTGTTAACTCATTTATGAAATGCAGGCCGGGATATCTACGAGTACGTGCTTCGCATTCCGTGGCCAATTGATTTGACCTGAGTGTCGGCAGGCTCTTGAGAAGGGCGAAGGCCATTATGCGTACAAGTTGTAAAAACTCTTAAACACACAAGTTACAGTCCTAGAGCGATTTTATTTTGGTGGCGAGTACGCTGATTAGGCTACGAATGAGGCTAGATATTCGTACTATGGTAGAGTAAGTGCGGATGTAAGGTATTTACAATGCGGGGGTTATACTAGGTAGACGACAAGTAGTTCTACAACAAATAATATGACAGTATGGTACACACAATTACAGAGCGAAAGCGAATGCGAATGCGAGGATTATGCTGGGAAAATGTTCAGTCCGTGAAATCTAAGATATTGTCCGTTTGTGTTGTCTATTGTCTATGGTCGTGAGCGAGACATTTTCACCGACGTTCCCGGCGGTGGCTTGGAGGGCCACCAGCCTGGATGTTGGCCTCCCACATGGCAGGGCCCTCCCCGGGCAGCCAGTCTCCCGAGCGCGGATCGCGCTCAAAGTCGCCGTCCTTGTAGCCGTATCGAGTTTGCAACAGCTTCAAGAGCGGGTTTCGGAGCGCGGGATCCATGCGGACAGAGTCCCCGGGCAGGTAACTCCCGACGTGGTGCCGCGCGAGGCTCTCCTCGAAGAGCGCCTCGTCGTACGTGCACCCGCAGTTGAGGTACCCGTTCGGCGCCATGCGCGGCGGGTGGACGCGTCGCTCGCGGCGGGAGTCGTGCCATGCACAGAGCGCGTTGCCGGCGCGGTTGAGGGCGCAGAACTGGCGGATACGCGCGTCCGTCCGTGCCTTCCAAGAAGCCTGGAAGCCGGCGGTGGAGGGCGGGGTCGACAGGGGCGATGGGAGGGCCCCTCCTCCGCGTGAAGCAGATCTGGACTCCAGAATCTTCACCTGCTCCCGCACGCGTTCGAACGCCTGCTCGGTCTCCCGCAGCTTCTTGCGGAGGCGGCGGATCTCCGTCTCGTGGGGGTTTGCCGGGGGGTAGCCGGGTGTGGGGGTCGACGCGTAATTCGCGGAATTATTTTGGCGGAAGGGGTCGACGAAGGTCGGGGTCGTAAAGGGCGACGGTGGAGAGAGCGACTCGGGTGAGTTCCGATAGTACGGAGTGCCAGATGCCTGGGGGTCCATGTAGCCTGGAGCCATGCTCCCAGCGACGCCAGGATAGGTCGAATGGGAGGAGGCCATTGGCGGGTTCCATTGGACGGGCTGACCCATGGTCATGTTGAACAGCGGGTCCCCGCGGGGGGGAGGGGAGTCGGAATGCCTGGAAGACACGTGGGTGTCCCCCATCGCGCCCGTCAGGCTCGATGTCCCGCTGGATCCCGAAGATGGTGATCTGTGCTCGTCAGAACCCTCTGATGGACGCTGATGAGAGTACATCTGCGATGAAAGTCAGTCGGCGGGACAGAGAACGCGTCAAAACGCGTCACGCACAGGCATCGAGACATATGGCGAATGGTACGCGAGCTGCTGATTCCCCTCGGACGCGCGTCGGTGGTCGTTATTAGTGTTGGCTCTAGAACTGCCGGCTCGCGAGTTGGAGCCCCAGAATGCGGGAGTTGTTGCCATTTGAGAATTAATAGTGTCGTCTAGGTGTGGGCGAGTAAGTGAAGGGTAGGGTCGGACGCGCTTTGGACTAGTATTGGATCCTAGCGAACGTCTGCGACGGGAGAGAGAGGTGCTCGTAAGAGGGAGAGAGGGAGACGAAGGAGGGGATAACAGAGAGAAGGGCTCTGCTGATTCGACTTTAATATCAGCGCGGGCATTGTACATCCAAAAGGGCTGATCTTGAGAATTATCCTGCATAGTGCGCTTAAGCAGTGCAGATCACAGGAGGACGATGAAGAGGCTTTGATACAAACCGACAACGAGACTGCACCGACTTTTAAAACACTGTTAGCTACCTGGGCGATGGATGCAAGGACGGTGTTGTTAAGGAAGAATCCGGTTTGTGACCACAACGGGCTGTACAGCGATGATCACTTGCCTCTCGACGACGGAGGAAGCGACGGTGAAGGACGCGTCGATCATAGATCTGACCAGCCGAGGCTCTTGAACCGATAATGAACGGGAGATGATCTGCCGGGTAGCCGCCGCGAGAGAGACCACGACAGACCAGGACGGTTGCAAGACGGAGGTAAACGTGAGAGATCCTCCCGTCGGGGGTAGTTCGGGGTTTACCGCATCAGGAGGATTCACTGCATGTTTCTGTCTTCCGGCGGTTTGTTGCAAGCTTGTTGCGTAGGAATGCGAATCTAATCCAAGGATTGACGGTCGATCCTCAGGTACGCGGACGCGGCCATTACGCCAGTTAAACGCCGCCCTCTGAGATCCTCTATGCTCGAGTCGACTTGAACCTCGCAGTGGATGGCGAAGACACATAGCAACGCGAGAACCGTCTTCGCCAACAATCGGATTGTACATATCTGTTCTGTCGACTAACAATTCGAAGTTGATATTCCGGGGAATACTTGCTCAAGCAGCCGCTGCCGAGTGTGATGAACAGATCTACCCCGCGTCATTGCAGTTACCCGTGTTTTTGCTTGCGGGCTTTTACGGACCGACACGAGTGCAAAGAGTGTCCCGCCACGCCCGAGCTGAGTGATAACAGATGTTGTAGTCCAGAGAACGGGAATGGCGGTGCCTTCGACTGTCCATGAGGTGTTCAAAAACATGATTATCGTTCAGTTCAGACGCATCCGTGGGTGCGTCGAAGGATCGCGTGCGACGCGCGCAACATTCAGGCGACCGACAACTTCGAATACAGAGGCACTGCTGACGGTCGCGTGTTCGGGCAAGTGATTCAAGAATGATTCTGAATTGTGCCAAATATCGATATTCCGACCAGTAATGATTTTGGTCGCATGTCGTGCGGCCGTCGAATATCGTATTGGATCATTTCCCAGTGTCGTGGCTGCAACGGAATGCTTTATACATAGCAGCGCCAGTTGAGCGAGAATAAATACCAAGGTGATGGTAGCAGTAATTAAATCGACCCCGGAGTCTTGGAGGAAGCCTTCGAAGAGTGCAGACAGCAGTTAGCGTATGTCTTCTCTCGGTCCAGAAAGTTGGTCTCATGAGTTGGTCGCGAAGCCTGGTCGTTCGCGCGGACGGATTGAACGGGAGGTGGTGACTTGCACAGCCCGTAAACGGACTGGATGACAGTGGCGTTTATAGACACAGTACACCGAGCTTCAATTAGGGTCGAAGGGCAGATGGAGACCGTGCGGCGGCATTCAAAACTTTACATCCTCGCTACTGCCAGTAGTGTCACCTATTTTGATAACGTCGCGCCAGGGTTTGCCGCATGGAAGATTTTCCCTACGATATATACAGCGACAGCCACGCGGACATGAAGGATACTCACCCCAAAGCCCTTGGCATCTCGACGAAGCCCGTGGCAAGGTCTATGTTTAATGACCGTGTAACTTCCACAGCAGGCCGGTTGGGACATCTATGAAGACATGCACATGTCGAGTTAAAGCATTTGAAAGAGAACCACTTACATGCGAAACAACCGGGGGATGGGGACGCAGTGAACGACAACGCGACCGAATCGATCCTTTGTTGGCTCGCAACTGTACTGCGTGATTTCTGCTATGCGACAGTGTCTTTCGGGGTCATCGGGTACACCCTTCTCAGTCATTACGCGACAGGCGCGTCAAAAGGTCCCGTTCACGAAGACAGAGCGCGACGGTGAAGAGGGAGAGGAATTGTTTGGCATACCCGTGCACAAGCAACAAGCTTACGTTTTTTCGACAAGTGAGGCCATAAAGTGGATCAGGCCATCGATCAACAAACTTTTTTCTCTTCCTCCCTCCACCTCCCAAAAATCAACATGGTCTTCAAGGTCGCAGGTGTGTACACTCCAGCTCTCTAGAATCGTGCTCATTCCGCCCAGATGTCTCTCTCGCCGCGTTCGGTCGCAAGGAGATCGAGATCGCTGAGGTGCTTTCCCTCTCTCCAGAAGACCATCTGTAGCATTATTGACGCGTCTACAGAATGAAATGCCCGGTCTCATTTACTTGAGGAAGAAGGTTCGCTTTTTGGTCCTTCATTTGCCTTATCGATCGTTAACGCGCACCTTAGCACGGAGCTGCGAAGCCCTTGAAAGGTGCCCGCATTGCCGGATGCCTCCACATGTACCAGTTCTTACTTTTGTGCTCTCCAACCCACTCACACCCCGCTCAGGACCATCCAGACCGCGGTCCTCATCGAGACCCTCACCGAGCTTGGTGCTGAGGTCACTTGGTCGTCCTGCGTATGTTTTTTTTTTTTCGTTGCACAAGTCCTCGTTCCACCCTAACTCCGTTTTCCGCAGAACATCTTCTCCACCCAGGACCACGCTGCCGCTGCGTACGTTGCCTCGGGATACTGTAAACATCGAGCTCATTTCAAATTTTAGCATCGCCGCGACCGGTGTCCCCGTCTTCGCCTGGAAGGGTGAGACCGAGGAGGAGTACAACTGGTGCATTGAGCAGACCATCACTGGCTTCCCCAACAACCAGCCCTTGAACATGATCCTCGACGATGGAGGCGATCTCACCAACATCGTCCACGAAAAATACCCCCAGTACCTTGCGGGCATCAAGGGTGTCTCGGAGGAGACCACCACCGGCGTCCACCACCTGTACAAGGCGTTCCGTGACGGCAAGCTCAAGATCCCCGCCATCAACGTCAACGACTCGGTCACCAAGTCCAAGTTCGACAACTACTACGGCTGCCGCGAGTCGCTCGTCGACGGCATCAAGCGCGCCACCGATGTTATGCTTGCCGGGAAGGTCGCTGTTGTTGCTGGCTTCGGAGATGTCGGCAAGGGAGTGAGTGTTGTTCGTCATGCCTCCATTGGCTTTTGTTAAACAAGTGCAGTGCGCCGAGTCGCTCCGTTCATACGGCGCCCGTGTCCTCGTCACCGAGATCGACCCCATCAACGCCCTCCAGGCTGCGATGGCCGGCTACGAGGTCACCACCATGGAGGATGCCGCACACCGTTCTAACCTCTTCGTCACCACCACCGGTAACCGCGACATCATCACCTCGAAGCACTTCCTCGCCATGCCCGAGGATGCTATTGTTTGCAAGTAAGTCTCGGGAAGCTGAAACTCCCGTTCTTCGCTTATAGTCTGCCTCTAGCATCGGTCACTTTGATGTCGAAATCGACGTCGCATGGCTCAAGAGCAACGCCAAGTCCTGCTCCAACGTCAAGCCCCAGGTCGACCGCTTCACCATGCCCTCGGGCCGTCACATTATCCTCCTCGCCGAGGGTCGTCTCGTCAACTTGGGGTACGTTCCACTTGATCCATTTCTACAAAATCTGTGACTGACGAAACATAGCTGCGCCACTGGCCACCCGTCTTTCGTCATGTCGTGCTCGTTCGCCAACCAGGTCCTCGCACAGATCGCACTCTGGACCACCCCCGAGAAGTTCCCCCTCGGCGTGCACATGCTGCCGAAGGAGCTCGACGAGGAGGTTGCGCGCGCGCACTTGGCCCAGCTGAACGTCAAGCTCACCGTCCTGAGCGACACCCAGGCCAGCTACCTCGATCTCCCCGTCAACGGCCCGTACAAGGCCAACCACTACCGGTACGTGTTCCCGCAGGATAGTTGAATGATCTTGGGCGCTGACGTCGCGCACAGGTACTAGATGGCTGTTATTTGCTAGACGGCCTCAACGAGCCCTCGCCAATCAAACGGGATCTTCAACGTCCTTCACATACTATTGCCTGGATGTCGTGTTTCGTTCCGTTCTGTGGAGACTAGAGACTATGTCGCGTCTCCGGAGGCAGGGAGGTGTTGCTCGGATGACGGAGCTGTCGGGGGGGTGGTGCTAAATGGATGCGAAAATTGTATTTGATAGAATGAAAGCGGCCTCAACGCGCCCAGCTTTGTGCATACAGAAATTCCTGCCGAGTGTTCTGTGAGATGATCCTTGTTTCCGCTTTTGCCATTCCTTTCCGCCACTGGCATTACTTGTCTGACGGCGCCGCCGGTCACGACGACGACGCGCTCGGGCGCTGATGTGGATGACCAAAATAGGCGTCAGTGATAACTAACGAGGCGATGAACTCCATCTTGCTCCTGTCCACCACCACGAAACTTGACAACACCAGGTCTGACCGGCAATAACAATGTCGAAGGACGTCTCGTCGCTGGGACCCATCGACCCTGCATCGCTTCCGGCCGAAAGCCACGATGAACAGGAAACCTCGGCTCCATGGATCGTACGGAAGCTCGCCGGGGTAAGTCGCGCTATGATGAGCGGCTTGGGCGCCTCTGACGATGCTGGCCGCGCGTAGTCGATGACTGGGCGCATTGTAATGACCAGCTACGAGTCTCTGCGCGCTGCAGGGACCGCCGTGGTGTGTCTCTCGCCGGTAAGTTCGACGAAATGCTGCTGCCTTCAACCTTTCTCATCAAATCTCAAGTGGGGAGACTCCTCGCCCCTCATGCTGCCCTGTATCAGGTTTAGGGATCTTGCCGTCCACACCGTTATTGCTGCAACGGTTAGTTACGCGTCGTTGTCGCGTTCGTGTCTATGCTGAGTCGCACAGGGCGGAATGGCCGTGGTTGCGGCGCCCATCTTTGGTGGCGTCGGTGCTGAAGTTTTCTCGATGTTCGGCGACACTATCATCGTCGAGTTGGGCCTTCATGCTGGCTTCTCGCTCACCACCGCCGCTGCGAACGATCTCCTCATCGAACACCCCATGAAGGCACTTATGCCGATTCACTCCAAGCGATTGGAGACAACGGCGGTCAAGGTCCTCCTCATTACCCTCAAGTACAAGATGACCATGACCGACGCGGCGCTCGGCTTCTATCGCAGCAGTGTCCACAAGTATGGGACCGCTCACATCTCTTTGAATTTATCGCTAATGAATGATATCTAGAGATAACTCGCTATTTGCAACGGTCAAAGATTACTTGGCCGTAGAGAAAGGGTGGTTTTCTCCCTACTTGTTTGCGAGCGGACGGAGGCCTATCATACCACGTACCATGAAGCCGGATATTGTTTTCTGCCATGGTCCTTTCCTCGAAGGTAAGCTCAAAAAGCATCCCGTTAAGCACCGGTCATTCATACCACGACAGGTGACTATAGAGTGGGGCAAACCTTGCTCGCGGAGTCGGCTCTCGTTATCGCACTTTGCAGCCCTCCACCGCCGACCCCACCAGTAACACCGCCAGAAAGCCACAAAACTCTTTCCATCCCGAAGCTGTCGTCGATGCCATCGCTCAGCAACCTCATGCGCTCTCGGCCGCCGTCGCCCTCTGAACCAGAGCACACTCTCGCGGCCCTCACGCCGCCGCCCACGCCGCGTCGGATGGTCATCGTGTGCGTCGGGCTCAAGCCCCACCGCACGCTCTGGACTACCTCGGCACGTCCGAGCGAGAGCGTGATCAACTACATCCTGCTTAACGGGTGCCCTGCGATCGTCGTCCCCGTCAAGGTCGGCGCGCCGCTCGTGGCGTGGGACGCGCTCACGCTCGAGGAGATGTGGAAGGTGCCGCTGCCCGCGGACGACCCCGACGCGGACACCACTGCCGCCCAGGGCAAGTTCGGCGGGATCGTCAACGTGTTCTTCGAGTACCTCGACATGTGTGTCGACTGGGAGCGCGTCGTCGTGTCGGGAGACCCAGAGAAGCCGAGTGACATGGATGGGCGGAAGGCGCTCAAGTCTGCACTGGGGCTGCTCGTCGCGGCGACGATTCGGAGCGGAGAGAGCAAGGAAGTGAAGAAGGAGGTCGACAAGGAGCGCAGTGGGATTGCGATGTGGAGAATCCCTTGAATCATCTGACATGCTGTGCCAGTCGCGTCGCGTCGAGTCAGGTGCCGTATCGAGTCAGTTGTGTCGGCCCCTGTTCCATCCTACATATAAGACCTGTCGGTCGCTGTATATACCTATCGCCCTTCCTTGCACACTGCTACCAAGTCCCAATCATCGAAATCCACTATGCCGCGCGACGCCAGCGATTACACATTCTTCTGGTCGACCAACCACGTAAAGTAAACTCGAGACTAGCTATCCGTCTCGCGCTCTCTAAATCCGTATTGTGTAGTGGCTGGGCGTCCCAGTGGTATCGGGCACCATTCACCGCAACAGTCAACTTGGACGGTAAAGACCAGCAGATACGATTTTTGTCCAACGAGCATTGGATGATGCTGGTGAGTCGAGCCCATTCGAACCTTCGAAGAAAGAAAGAAAAACAAACAAACTCCTGTTTAGCACAAAGCACTGTTATTCGACGACAGTGCTGTCGCGAAGGAGGTGCTGTCCATCGACGGTACTTCAAAGCAGGACATGGCGCGTGTAAAAGCACTCGGGCGCAAGGTCAAGAATTTCAACGAGGACGTGTGGGTGCAGAACCGGGAGCGGATCGTCACAGAGGGGACCATCCACAAGTTTCGCCAGAACGGCGACATACGGAACAAGCTGTTCGCCACTGGGGAGACGATGCTCGTCGAGGCGAGTCCATTTGACAAGATTTGGGGGATCGGGTGTAGCGAGGCGAACGCGATATCGCGGGGTGGTAATAACTGGGGGTTGAACTTGTTGGGGAAGGCGTTGGTGGAGGCTAGGCGGGTGTTGAGAGAAGAGGCAGCTGAGGAAGGGAAGAAACCCAAGAGTGTTGATTAGATATCATACTGCGGTTATACATTCTCTCCGCTACTGTTCGTGTTCATGGAGGCCATATTCCTGCAGTGGCCCTACGAGGAATAAGCAGGCCCCAGTGTATGAGAACGTAGTCCTGATTTGATGCCACAGGAATTGAAGGCGAACTATGTAGATGATATTCCCACGGTTGAACTCGGAGCGGTCCAAATTGTACATCCGTTCGTGTTCGTGTCCAAAAAGCTGCATAAGTAGCAGGTCATATATTCCGCTTCTCCACATCCTGGAGCTCGAGCGTCGAGTCAGGATTACTCTCTGGCCGGGAAGTTATTCTCGAGGATCCAGTGCCGAACATCAGTGCTGAAGGTACAGTTGACCGGTTTGTAGCGCCCGCTCTGTCGGTGCTGGTGGAAGATAGCCCAAGGCCAATTGAGACTATTATGCCGCAGAAGACGAGACCCTGAAGAGGCTTAGACGAGACACAGTGTAGTCGGTGATTGTGAACTTACAATGATTTGCACGAGCTTCGATTCGGTTGACGATGAGCACAGCTACGGAAAAAGGTGGAGCAAGACTTGAGGAAGACTTACCGCATCTTGGAAGATCTTGTATCCGCCGGAGTTGGACAAAAACAATCCCAACTGGAGCACGACGCACACGGCGTAAATCACGCCAGACTCGACGATAACGACGGCGACGGGGACGAGCGTGCCTACGTTGAGTAGCTTCGTCTGTCTGTTGATGGCCCAGATGCGGAAGGCGATGAGAGCTGCCGACGAAAAAGGGAAGTTTTAGGACTCCGAAGTCGGCCCGACCCAAAAAAAAACGTACCAGTACAACCGACATTGACGACTAGCGTTAGAGCATAGGTGGCCAAGGGCCAATCGTGTAGCGAGCCTGAGAATATTGATTGTGTCGGTTTCCGCAGGGTTTGGGTCACAACGGCTGCAATTCCGGTTGCGATATTCGCCAGGAGGCAAAGAACGAAAGGGCCGGCGATCCACATGTTGCTCTCCCAGACTCTATACATGCGGTAGATCTGGACGGAAAAAATGAGACTATGCCGCGAGGAAGAAGATATTGAACCCCCTACCATGAAGCCGTCTCCGAGAAGCATCTGTGCGGTGTAGACAACATTTTTAAGGATGAAGGCGGTTTGCTTGGTACCGGTGGACAGGAGATAGGCGAACGCGCCGCCTGGAAAGTACACAAACCCCTCCATGGCCCGGTACGAGTCGATGCCGAAGTGCTGGTGAGAATTAGAGCTCGAGGTACGAACAACCGCTGGCTCATGAAGACATACAACGGTGCCAAGCAGGAACATCAAGACGGAGACAGACAGCAAAGGGATGTTGACACTTGTAAACGAAGTGCGAACGGTAGGGCGTTTTCGGTGAAGAACGAAAAGGGATACGGCGAACATGAAGGCAAAGAGACCTGGGTGTCGAAGTGAATTGGTATGCCGCCAACTTAGTGGGCTCGAGGCAAGGCTAACCGTAGAATAAAGCCTCAAGAAGGATGGCAAGAAAGGCCGAGGAGGCGTAGCTGAGGCCCGTACCGCCCAGTGGAACCGCCATTCTGTCCAGGGAGTGTGAGGAAGGCAAACGCCGCGAGTCACCTTTATAGGAATGCAGAAAACGGGGCTAACGGCCGTTGTCATCAAAGATGCGCGCAGTTCCATAGCACCCGGAATTGCAACTTGTGGTCGGTGAGAGCCTGAAGGTTCGTTCAACCTCAAAATTGCCCGTAAGGGCTACTGGAAAGTCAGTTTGTTGAAGTTGAAAAGACTTCAGGGGTCCTTACAAGACCTGTCAGCGTTTAGACGTTTTGGCTTGCAGACGTTTGCATCAAGATACTTGATGTAAAGATCCCGAAATGATGACCTGTGATTTGTGAAAGAGACACAAACCATGGTCACGCCCAGAAAATCCTGCAGTGGGATGCAACAAACCTATCTATCTCACAAAGGGTACTAAATACATTCATACACTATATCCCTTGGGGAAAATAAATAGGTTAAATAAACAATCCCGTCTAGTAATCGTACGTGCGGTCAAATACGCTCGTACATGCAGATGTACGCCTTGGCCTTGAGAACCTCCTCCAGCGTTGTCAGCCGAACGACCGTGTCGCTGATGTACGCCCATTGTCGCGCTGGGGGCGGCGCTGCTGGCGTTGACGGTGTGTCTGGCAGAGGGTCGGACATGGGTGAAGTGGGCGGAGGCGGCGACATAGGTGCGTGGGGTATATTGGCAACGTCGTTCGGTGTGGGTAGGGCGACGTAAGAAATGTAGTGTCCACCGAGCTGCAAGGAGATGAGTTTGGACAACGAGCGGTGCGGAGAACGAAAGAACAAACCATATTCCCAATATGCACCACCACCGCATACAACCGATACATACACCGCTCCGCCATTGGTCGCTTCGCTTTGTTGAACCGCGCCGCTCCTTTCTTGAGCCCATAATCCTCCTTCTTCGGCGCCAGAAACGGCGTCAAATCCAGAGTCTCCGGGAACGTCACGTAGTCATCCAGCTTGCGGAAACCATTGGAGAACGACATTAGTTGCATAGTTTTGGACACTTGTTGGAAGCGCTTGAGGTGTATAACGAGCACAGGCGGTGGCACCGCGATCAGGTAGCGCTTGTACGCCGGGCGCATAATTACGGGCTTGGGTGGCTTCGACTTGGGTTTTGTGCGCTGCTTCGGGGCTGAACCAGACTCGACGTCGGAGCGCGCGTCTTCAGAAATTGGGGTGGAGGATGACGCCTGCGCCGAAGAGGCAGACACGTCGCTCTCGTCGCCCGAGCTCCCGTCCGTGCTGTCGTCCGATAGGTTCCGGTGGTGTTGTGGACGTGGCGGGTAGAGGGCATTAGCATCGGCCACCGCCCCGTTACTGTGGCCATGGCGGTTAGCGTTCCCATTGAGCGCGGGCGTCGAGGGCGTCGTCTCCTCTCCCTCCACGATCGCATTCAGCGCGCTCCCCACCGAAACGCGCCGCCCATCCATATCGAACGACGTATCCTCACTCGGTGTCGGCGGAATGACCGTAACTTTTGTCGCTGGTGGCGTCTCTACCTCCTGCTCCGGACCCGACCCAGCCAGCGGCAAGGACTGCACCGAGCTCGCCGACGACGGCGGTGTCACCGTGTCTGTGTCGTCCTGGGGCTCAAAGTGACTGCGGTCAGGAAGGGCAGACTCCGACGAGCTGCTCTGGGGCGTGACGAGCGGCAGGCTCGACGAGGACTCGGTCGTCTTCCCGTCAGGCATCGAGTACACTGATATCAAGGGCGTCGACAACGACGTCGGTAGTGTCGGTCGACGGCGAGGTCCTTGCCCATGCGACGACGTCTCCACGTTCACTGACACTGCGGGCGACGCCGTCCCCTCCTCCTTGTTATCCCCACTATCCTCCGAATCTCCATCCGCGTCCCCATGCCCGTGCCCATTTGTATACTCCTCCGTCCTCACGCGCGGCACATATTGCCCATGCGCGATTTTCCAACACCTCCGGCACCCGACCATATTCTCCCCATCCAGCACCTCTACGGCCGTGAACATCCTGAGACACTCCTCCACCCCAGGCAAGCCTCCACCGAGCTTGAGCCACATCGCTGCGGCGCCGCCCTCGCTACTCGTCGACACGTCCGCGAGGATCTGACGCAAGTACGCCGTCTCACCTGCAGAGGGCTTTGGCGGTTTCGGTGACTTGCTGCGCCCAGCATTGCTAGTGCCGGTAGGTAGGAACGAAGGACCAGCGACGACGGGCCGCGGGGCAGCGATGGTGATCGGCGGTACTATACCGCGCACGGGTGACAGCGGGCGGGATTTGGGTGTGGAGTTGCCATCGGCGTGGCGCTCGAGGGATCGTGAAGCACGCGAGAGTCTGATCTCAGGGTTCTGCTCCACCGTAGACGTACTAGAGCGCGGTGTATCGGACGCCGAGGAGGAAGGCACGATGAGTCCCCCGAGGCCAGTGTACGATAAGGCGCGGCTGGCGCGTTCCGCAGACCGCCCTTTGCGCTCCTTCTCCTTGGACGTCTTGGTGCCGAGCCCGAGACTCAGTCTTCGTCCGAGCTTCGCCCAGCCGTCATCGTCCTTCTTCGATTTATCCTTCTCCTTCTCTTTCTCTTTCTTCTCCGCTCTCTCTGCCTTTGGCTGGTCCGCAAACTCGATGTGCTTCTCGTCTGGCGTAACCACCAGTGAAACCCCGTTCAATCGAACCGGCTGATCCACCTCTTGCGCAGCACCAGTATCCTCCGCAAGTATATCCAGACTCCTCCTCCTCGGGTCTTCCGCAGCCGTCGCCGCTTCATTGAACAACTCCCCAGACTCGTCAGGTCGCTCCCGCGGGCTCGGGGGAACGGAGCTCGCGCGCGGCGGCTGCAGCGACGAGTCACTGGAGCCGAGCGACACGACTGTCCCCAGTCGCTTCGCCAGCGACTTGAAACGATCACGCTTCTTCAGCCCGCGATCATAGTCGTCGTGTTTAATGCTCAGACTGAGATCGTTGAAGTCCTCGTACGTGTTCGAGACGTGCTTGCACTTCTGGCAGACGAGGATGCTCGCCAACTTGCCGCCAAATATCATGTCCGCCAGCGCGATCGGCGCGTCCTCAGGTGCCGGCGGCGGGGGCGGCGAGGACGTGCGCCGTCGCTTCCTTGGGGGCGGTGGATTCGTCTTCTTGATAACGTCAAGCTCCTCCATGCTCATGGCGTCGAGCAGGATGCGGAGGAACTCGTGCGCGTCCTGCTGCGCAAAATCGAGGTATTGGTCATACTTTTTGCCCAGCGCAGACAGCAGCGGCCTACAAGGGTCGGTTAGGCGTAGATCGATCGGGAACGAGCACTGCACGCACTTTGGGCTAAGGTTGGTGTCCCGCTTGCGGGCGTACTGCGCCTCCCATGCGCGGTGCAGTACGTTAAGGAACATGTCACCAATCGGCATCGTGTTGACCCATTTCCTCTCGTACTCGCCGGCGAGGTCATTTCCGTTGGTCAGCTGTGGCGAACGGCGGGCTGCCAGCAAGGTTGCGGCGTGAGCTTGGGTCGATGGCGGAATGGGAGCAAAGTGGACGAGTTCAGACAAAAGTGGGGTCGCAATCAGCTGTTCGTGCGGTTCAGATTTGGCGCACTTTGGATCGAATAGAGCAGTAGACGCACCCCTTGGAGGACCGAGTTCATGAAACAAGTATTTCCATGATTGACGAGTCCCGGCGGCAGAAACGCGAGCTTTGCCTGCTCTTCTCTGATCCAATTCAGTCAGTTTGAAAGCCGGACGGTGTCTGCAGTCTTCTCACCGCTGCTTGCGTTCCCTATAGATTTCTTGGGGGCTCGGGGTTTTGCCTTTGGCCATTCCAGCTCGAATCCCGCCACCGAAGCGTAGTTGGGGCGGAGATGGACGTTGTGGGTACCAAAATGGAGCGCCGAACGAGTGGAAGGAGATCGGATCTCTCTAGAATCCTTGCGAGAAATTCTAGGGCCAGAGGAGGACGAGATAGAGTCTCCGAGTGGTCGAGATGATGGAAATCGCGAAAGCACACTTTCAGGCACACGTGTGAAGCAAGTCAACAAGTGGACCTTGGCTTTGCTTTAAATAACCTGAAGCCACCTCCGCAGTCCCTGACCTGGAGCTTGAAGCAGTGTCGACTGTGGACGCAAGCTGAGGCGCAGCTGAGGCCTTGCGACTAATGGTGACTGCAACCGTGCAGACGGATCAAAACCTACGGGCACTCAATACTCTGAATATGTTTTTTATTATAATATTTCTAGAGCCTGGGTGCTCCTGGAGAGCAAGCTTCATGAACTCTGCTTTTTTTTCCAACTGGGAGTTCTTAAGCTGCGGACTTTTCTCGGGCTAAATACCAGCGTCACAAATCCCATCGTCCTTGAAATTATTCGTTAAATTCATGACCACGCCTCTGGGTGCGGGTAGTAGGTACGTAGGTATGTGGATAATATACAGGATGTTGTTATCTCTAGACGCAGCGAAGAAATATGTATGTATGAATGCGCGTAAACATGCAAGAAGTCGAAGGAAAGAATAATGCAAAGCAGAAAGACAAGAAAAGGCAAGGGAAAAGCGGCACGAGGAAGATCGCGACCGAAAGCAAAAAGCCAGCGTATGTATAAGTAGGGTTTAGAAAAAGTCGTCAAGGATGCGAGGTATGTGTTTTGTGTGTTGTGTTGCCAATGCATGTATGTACTTGCGGGACGAGACTACCAATTCCAGTCCTCGTCGTCGTCCTCCTGGGTCTGCGGCGTCTGCGTCGGAGTCTTCGTCGCCTGCGGAGCCCTCGACTGCTTAGGTCGCCGCACATGGCCAGCCGTCGGAAGCCTAAGCGTCGCGGTCGGCGTCGCAGGCGTAGGCGTAAGCGCAGGCGACGCAGCGAGCACATCATCGTCGTCGTCGTCCAGAAGCGACTTGCCCGCGCTCGTGTTCGGCGACGACAACTTGCTTGCGCTCGAGTTCAACGACGGCGCAGGCGATGGCGACGGTGAAGCAGAGACGGACGCAGAGGCCGAGGCAGAGGGAGAGGGCGACGGCCCCACCTGCAGAGCATACGCAATGTCCGAAAAGAGCAGCGAAGCGCGCTTGGTGTTCTTCGCGAACCTGTAAACGCGAAAGGAATCAGTACAAGTTGAAATATGATTGAATCCAGAAAAAATGGACACTAAGAGAAGAGGGAAAGACCACTAACCCCGGCGCCTTCTGCAGCTCCTCCCACTTACGCCCCACGCTGCCCACCCATGCAGACACCGGCGCAACGCTCTCCATCCGCTCCATCGCGCTGCTCGCAAGCCCCATCCCCAGCCCAGGGATCCCGCTCGTGCTCGCCGGCCGGCCGCGCATTATCGGGCGCTGCGGCGTCGGCGTCGGCGGTTGTGTCGGCAGCAGCTGCGACTGTGTTATCAAGGGGGCTGGAGGTCGAGATGGTGAGGAGGAGGAGGACTGCGCTTGCGCGGCCGCGAAGAAGAACGCTTCCTCAGCCTCGGCGGACGAGTCCCCGCCCATGCCCATGTCCGTGTCCGTTGCGCTCCCGTTCACGTTCCCGTTCGCCTTCACAGCACTCACACTCGCACCTCGGCTGCTGCTGCTCGCACCCGGCCCCGTCGACCGCGCCCGCTGCAGCTGCCTCCGCGCCGAAAACGCCGGATTCGGGCTCATCGTCGGCGTCGCTCCCGTATCGTGCACCATCAGCACCTGCGCTCCGTCGTCCTCTTCCTCCACGCCACCAGCATCCGAATCGACCCCCCACGCATCTGCCTCGCACGCCTCCACGAGCATCTCCTCCCCTAGGGACGACGCCGACGACAGCGAGAGGCGCGTGCCCTTCGTGCTCGTGCTGGTGTTAGTAGCCATAGTAGACAGACTCGAGTTCGTCGAGTGCGTCCCCTTGCTGTCCCCTTTGCCCCCCGAACCCTTCTCCCCCACTTTGCCGGTACTCGCGCTCGTCGCACCCACAGACCCCATTCCCAGCCCCCATCCCCTCGGACTGGCCACACCATCAAACGCCCCCGCGTATGGGCTGCGACTGCCTTCCCCCGCCGACGGTGAAAACGCGGCGATGAACCGCCCCACCTCGCGTATCCCGTCCAATACCGCCCCGCCGTTCGCCGAAGTCGGGTTCGGGGAGCCAACGGAAGAGGTGGTTGAGTTGGAGGTGTTGGGGGAGCTGAACGTCGAGTTGGATGTGGCGGAGTTGGAGGCGAAGGAGAGTGAAGAGGATGAGGAGGAGGACGCGTTGTGCGGGGAGGTGAAGCCGCGCGAAACGATGCGTTCCCATTTGCGTTTTACTGTGTGTGTTGTCGTCAGTAAGGAAGAAAGAGAAAATGGAGGAAACGCACACTGCAACAGCTCCGCCTCGTGCATGGCGAGCTGGGAGCGCAGCTCAAGGCATTTGGACTCCTTTTGGGCGATGAAGTGGAGGAGGTCGGCGTGTCTGAGGAAATGATACGAGATGAGTATAGACTCCGAAAGAAGCAGAAGCTTGGGAAGCCGACAACGCGAAAGTGGCTCGTGCGGTGAAATCTTTACATTCCACTCGGAGTCGTTGGTTGGACGGCGAGGCGGATGAACATTGCAGTTCGGTTCGCGGGTCCCGAGAGAATACATCGACGGAAGTGATTCACGAGCTGGCCCACATTTATTGTGCCCAAGAACGTAATTAGTGCCCAGGATGTAGGAACACTGGTCCACCCCGACGCGTTCACCGACGCCGTACGTGTCACCGACGGCGCGCGGGGTCCCGAAGCCGTCCGCGACGTTGCCGCGACGTGCAATAAATTAGCCGAGCCACCAAGACGACCAGAAGCGCGCGAACGACGTTGGCTCTGGGCTAGCCGCCGACGCACTAGCAGTGAACACACGAGTCGTCCGCACGAACGGGCACATCCAGGAACAGGCGCACCCCTTTCTCCGCGCGCCCAGCGGTCGCCAGAAATATATTCCGCTCGTCACTCCCGCGGCGCTGCATGCCCGACCCAACGAGAGTCCCCACCACGGCGCATAAAATAAGGAAAGCCACTCACTTCTCCGCCAACGTTACGGGCGAGCGTTCTGGCTTGTCCAGTGCAGGATTCCTCCGGTCCAACGTTCCGCCGACAGAGCTGCTGCGCCCAAGTCCGCCATGGCCCCGGGCTGGGCGGGCAGCTGCCGCTGCGGGGTTGTATGTGATGGACGAGGGGCGGCGGGGCCCGCCGTTGGGCGTCGTCGGCGTCGAGGGCCCGGGACTGAGCGGGGAAAAGGCGTAGGAGGAGGGGGCAGCGGAGAGAGGGCCATCTGTGAGGGTTGTGGGGCCGTTTGCCAGCTGGAGGGGACGGGGCCCGACAGGCATTGAATGGCGTTTTGAGGACATGCTGGGTGGTTGGTTTGAGAGAGCAAGCCGCTGCTCCTTTTTGTCACACGCAACAGAAATATCACTGGCAAGCGATGGCAAAATATATTTTATGTCTCTCCCTCGCTCCTCTAATGCTTTGACCCAGCAGTCCCCTCCTTCTCCGCGTCCGCGATAAACTTGCGGATGCTGTCCATCCTGGTCAGTCAGTTGCGTCGACCCGCGTGAAACCAGCAACGCCTGCACGTACAATACTTCTTCCTCGCTGCCATGAGTCCATATCAGCACTGTAAACACCACGGAGACGCGGGGACCACAGCGCACCTCGACCCAGCATTAATCGGCACAGCCTGCTTCGCCTCCTCGACGTTCTTGGGCGCGGCGCTCTTCCCCGAGCGCGCATACACCGCGACGCCAGCAAGACTGCCCAGGACGGTCATCGAGATGTATTGTTTGGGGATGGCGCGGCCCAGGATGGTGCTGAGGATGCCCTGTGTTCAGTGAAGCCTCGCAGCGACTAGGGCAACGCACTAGGTCATCGTGGGTTGAGTGTAATATTCGACAGACTACAGTGCCCCGCCATCATAACAACAGCATACACTTGAATTCAACGACGCTCTTGCGCTCATGTCGAGACTCACAGCTCTAGTACCAGGATCTCTATAGCGCCGATTCTCAAGTAATTCCAGAACCACGACTCCTTCTCCGTCCGATGCAGAACAAGACTGGGCGGAATCCCAATGAATTGCTCGTATCGGACCCGCTGCTCTCATGCTAGTGCCCCCTCACGTCGGCGACCGAGTCGGCGCCAAATTCGCGCTGGGAAACGAAAGGAGCCGTCCTGTAACTGGCCGTTCATCCCCCGATATACTTTACCGCCGGTCTGGGCAGTCCACGCTCAAGAGCACGAGGATCCAAAAAAAATCCATCGGACGGCCAGAGACGGCCAGTGAATATCGACAGATACACTACTGATACACCATACAGGAGGTTACACCTGGCTGAACATTATAATTAAGCGTCCCAGAAAGCGTTCGCACTGATGTTACAATATTATCGGTATGCCGTCTCCTCCCCTACTGGTACCCAACGTCCTTCGAAAACACCTTCCCAATCGTAATCGTTGTCTTCTCGATGAAGTTGACCCGGTTCCCAAATGGGTCGACCATGGTGACCGCGCGATAATCCGCCTCCTCGCGCGGCTCCTCGTCTAATATCTTGATGCCCATGCTCTTCGCGCGGTCATAGACCGTGTCCCAATCGTCCGACTCGACCTGGAGGAAGACGTGGTCGCCGGCCTGGTTGCCCACGGCGGCTTTGTCGCGTTGCGACTTTGCCTCGACGAAGCGGAGGGAGGCCATGGGGGTGAACTCGGTGAGGTTGGGTGGGCTGGCGACGACTAGCCGTTGGCCATTGACCTCTTCGTCACAGCGGATGTTGAAGTTTAGGGCGCCCACGTAGAAGGAGAGTGCTTCTGGGACGCTCGCGCACATGACGGTGATCATGGACAGGGTATCGGAGCGGATGAGCGGTGGTGACATTGGAAAAGTGTGGTTTGGTGGATGCCCGTAGTGTGGCTGGGTGGCGAAGTTTTGAGAGTAAGATGGTTTGCGCGGCTACTCTTAAGAAAATCTGAATTATGACGCAGTGGTCCTTTTGGTGGAGATCCTCCACTCGCTCCAGTGATGACATTTTCCCTGCGTCATACCGCGTTTCTTGCGAAACGCGAGGGAGATCGTTTGCAGCGATGGCTCGAGGTCGACGAGGACGTCCAACTTTGACTGGACCGACTAGGCCTGGCGCGGTGGTTTTTTTGGTGGAAGTTTTGCTTTGACGCCGGGTTTCTTGACCACAAATGCTTGAAAATCACTGGTGCTCGCGGGAGCAATGATTGCAACAGTACGAAGCTGGAACTTGTTGGCGACCGTCGGCGCGGTGTCGAGCTCGATCGTCCTCGATGAAACGAGGTAAGGGTGAGACGTGCGCGTGAGACGCTCAACCGGCAATCAATCGTGATCCGGGGCTCGCATTGGTTGCCGGAAAACCCCTATCTTAGCATACCCTTTCACCCTCGCTGACCAACCGGGTTTTCAGGCGACCACCATGCGGTTCACTGTGGATGTCTGGACTGACGGTGCCTGCCGCAAGAACGGGTACCCCGACGCTGTCGGCGGTGCTGGCGTCTGGTTCCCCCACTTACCCGAAGGCTGTCGATCTAAGCCGCTACCCTCCTCGCCGACGCCCACGAATCAGCGTTCGACCCCCATTCGTTCCTGGACTGCAATCAATCTAACGATACATATGCAGGGGCCGAGCTCACCGCGATAATCCTTGCGCTCGAGGAGGGGCTCCGACTCCAGAGCGCGCTCCAACCAACCCAGTGGCCGTTCTTCGTCCCGAACGTCGGCACGGACTCGCAGTATGCTGTCAACTGCTTGACTGTCTGGCTTGGTAACTGGAAGAGGAATGGGTGGATGACGACGAGCAGTGGGTGGTCTTCGACTCGCATCTGGACTGGTGCTTTGCCTGATTTCTTGAACCTTGGTAGACCAGCCGGTTCTGAACGCCGACCTGATTCAGAGGGCGGACGACCTGAGAGAGGAGCTCGAGCAGAAATTCCTTGGGGGGGAGGTCAATTTCAGTTGGATTCCGCGCGAACAAAATGCAGAGGCGGATAGGCTTGCTAATAAGGGATGTGATGAGGCGCAGAGGCTTCAGATAGGTTCGTCCTCAGGGGCACTGCCCCCAAGTTCAAGTTCAAATCCATTGACCCTCGTGGGTTTATCTAGTCGACGCCGTGTGCGCCTCCTTGGACAGAATGTCACTCCTACTACGTGAGCTTCGAGACCATCGATTTGTAGTGTTCCCGAATTGAAGCTCCTGTGTCCTCTTCCCCAATTTATCTTGTGTAAGCGCAAGCTTCCATCTATCTCACGGGGACTCGACTCAGCAGCATTCGAGCTCACTGCGCAGAACATTGAACTTCAATTCTCAATTCTTCTTGGTCCATAATTCTCTCCATCGAGGATACTGACGGGTGGTCGCTCAGATTTCTAGTTTAACCAAGATCGTGATTCAGATTAAAACTATGCTGTATGCCCGCCAAATTGCGTGCCTGCCCAAACGTCGACTTCGGCGGAGAAACAACAACTCGGACTTGAATTCGTTTCCACTTGTGTCGAGGACCCGGGAACGGGAACCGCATGCGTAAAATGAATATTGCGTCTTTACCAAACTGGATTTCAACCTTGCCTTCGTACGTACTACGATTTCGGTGTTCGGTTCCAGTTCAACCGAGATCCTGAGCCTTGCATCGGACCTATGCTGTAGATTGCGGGTACAGTGTATTGCCTCAACGTCGACTTCAGCGGAGAAACAACTTGGACTTGGTCGAGTTCCCTTTTCGTTTCCATCGGGTCGAAGACGGGCCCAGGACTGCGGGCGTAAAAACGAATTTGTTTTCTTCCAAAATTGGTTTGAATTTCAACGCCGCCTTCGTACATAGTAAAACACAACACAGCGGTTCATGATCAATACACGCCTACGGCCCAAGAAAATGAAAGCACCGCGCCGAAAGCAAGCCCAATTTGAGTTCAAACGTTCACTGTTCATCGCACGCGACATTAGCCAACCCATCCGCCTCCTCGTTCTCCTCCCTTGGGACCCACAGAAACTCCACCCGCCCGCCGTCGTTAATCCCCTCAATCATGTTGGCCGCCGTTTCGATCAAGTCGCGGTTCACAACCTCGTACCCTGCGCGCGCGTTGAATTTAAATATAAGTAAATCGTAAATCAACATTGAAGGATGGGAATGGGAATGGGAATGGGAATGAAGTCATGAACGCACCACGCGTAGTGCACCACCCATTCCGCACCCACTTCTCGCGCCAGTCGCAGAGGCACCCAATAACATACTTCGAGTCCGTGTGGATCGTGAGCACGAAGAACGGGGCCGTCTCGAGCGCCGCGCGGCGCTCCGCTGCGAGCTCCAGCGCCAGGATCACCGCCGTCAGCTCCGCGCCTAGTACCTCACCAGTAAATTCAATGATCAAACAGCGCGAACTTGGAACTGGGGAGGTAAGGAGAGGAGAGGAAGATAGGCATACGCTGGTTCGTGGGCGGGGGGTAGGCCGGGAGGTGGCGCGTCCAGCCCTTGGAGCCGTGCAGGGGCTTGCTGAACCACACGCCCGCGCCGCCGATTGAGCCGGGCTGGCCGTTCCCGCGGCACGCGCCGTCCGTCCAGACGTCAAGTTGGTAGGGCATGAGTATTAGTTGTTTGGTGGTGAGGAAGAAATGGATGGAGAAAGAAAGAAAGAAAGAGTTTGGAGGATGTGGTCAATGGTCAAAGCGTCGGTTAGTTGTTCGGTTCCGGGTTTAAGTTTACGTGAGCACGCGCGGATTGCCGCTGGACGGTAAACCCTTGCAAGAGATAAATTGGGAAAAGGATACAGGTGCAATTATGCTGAGCTTCGGCACTAATAATCTGAATCTGAATCTGAATCTGAATCTGAAACAACCATAGCGAAGCCGGTATAGTGGACGGTCCTTGTGTTGTTGTCTATTCAAACGAGTTTCGATGAATCAATTTGAACTCGAATGGCTGGCGGAGAACAAACGAACCTCTCTCAATTCTCTCCGCCTCGTCGCATCCCTCGTTGGCAAGTCGGTCCGCTTCTGCGTTGTCCCTGCGCGCAATCCAAGTGAAATTGACCTGCCCCCCGCGAAAGCTCTGCTCCAGGTCATCCCTAAGCTCATCCGCCCGCTCGATGAGGTCCACGTTCGCAACCGGGCGGTCTACCGGGGTCCAGGAATCAGTTTTTTTCGAAGGACTACGAACGCAGCCTGACGAAACCCGCACGCTTACCGTTCCTCGTCATCCACCCATTCCGCCTCCAATTATTGATCCATAGAGTCAAGCAGTTCACAGCATATTGCGAGTCCGTCTTGATATTCAGAATGACGAACGGAGCTCTGGGGTTGTTGACGCATTGTCTGCTTTGGATTCGGAGCGCCTCCTCAAGGGCGAGAATTACGGCGGTGAGCTCGGCACCTACGACAGTGTTTATGAGCATCGCTGGTCTACAGTCCGGGAATGAGATGAACGAACGCTGGTTGGTGGGCTTCGGCGACGAGGGCAACGGTTCGGACTGGCAGCTTCTGGGGTAGCGGGGAAACCAGACGCCGGCACCACCGACGGCGCCTTGGTATCCATTGTTGCGGCAAGCGCCGTCGGTCCAAACGTCCACGACGAGCGGCATGGTGGTTGGTGAGTGAGTGAGGCTCCCCCAAACCGTGGTCTGGCTTGCTCACACAATAAGATAGGGGGTGACCGTGATGCCGAAGCAGTGCCGCCCTAACACGGACAAACCCCGAGTCCTTCCTCGTTCTCGCTCTCACCGGGCAACGCGACGCGCAGCCAGACTGAGCCAGTTCTCAGCGGCCGACATGCGCGCACTCCAGCTTCTCGTGATTCTGCCGACAACGGACCGCCCGACGCCAAGATGCCGACCACATGCCCAGACCAATCCCGACGGCGCGTCTTTGGCGGTCCGGAAAGATGGTCATAGGATGCAGCGCCCCGAAGCACCCATAAATACTCTGACCCTTCATTTGCAAAACAACTAACGCGCCAATGAATATCCTACTGCTTGCCCTGGCCTTGTTCGTCGCACGTGTCAAGAGCAAAATCACCACCTCTGACAACGCGACCACCATCGCTATTCACAACGACCGGTTATCCTTCACGTATGCTTACTTTGCTTTTCAACGGACAGTGTTGACGACCTTCTGCAGCATCGACAAAACCAATGGATTCCTCGGCCACATCCATCTCGACGGCATGGATCTCCAAGGGCCGCAGTCAAATACTTCTGGCAGAGCGTGGTTTGAATGTCATTGCGCTCCAATGGGTAGGAGCGGTGTTCACTTCGTCGGGCGTGTCTGAATAAATGAGTAGGGTACGAGGTCGCCGCAAGTGATATCTTCCACGTCGGGCTAGATGGCAATGCCACCTTCACGCTCATCAAAGGCCTCGATACGACGCGTACTGGCGAGTTCTCTCGGCCGTCGACGCGTCCTATGTACTCACCTACCCGCAGCCTATGCCGGTGTCTTCATGCAACAACTCCTGCCCGTCGGGCATACATTCCAGCAGTGGTACTTCATCCGCGACACCCCGACCTCCACCGGCCTACACAACTTCGCGCGTCTCGTCTACGCCAACGCCTCCACCGGCCCCCCCTTCGCCGACGGCGGCATCCCCCTGCGCGAGATCCGCGAGGTCTTCCAGTTCAATACGACCTTGTGGCAGACAGCTTCCACCAACCCGACGCTGAACGTCACGATCCCCGACCAGGATGCGATCACCCCCGCCCCGCAGGCGCAGGACGCGACGTGGGATCTGGCGACTAACACGCCGGACGCGCCGTTCGTGCAGCAGACGTCCGACTGGTGGACGAAGTACTTCCTCGCCGACGCGTATCGCAAACGGAAGGCGCACGGGTTATATGGGCAGACTGAGACGGGTATGGCGTACGGCGCGTGGATGGTTTCGGGTGCGTATCCAACCGAATGCATTTACATCCTATTCATGTTCGCTGAATCCCTCTTAGTAACGCAGGATACGCTGTACGGTGGTCCGACCCACTACGACCTTCTTCTCGACGGGATGATTGGAGTCCCAGAGGGTGGCCCCGATCGCTTCCGCATCCCGCACATCTACTACTACGTACGCTAGCCGCCTCTTTCCTTCCTCGACGCCTCGTTGACGCGTCAACTTCTCAGTTCGCCTCGAGCCACCAAGGCGCCGCAACGAGCAACCTCACAAACGAAGGCTACGCGCGCACCTGGGGCCCACAATACCTTTACTTCAACAAAGGGCAGCACGCCAGGTGACCACCCGATTCCAAATTAAACCCTTCCTCCTTGATGCTAATAACAAACTCCTTCCAGCCTCCCAACCCTGCGCGCCGACGCCGAATCCGAAGCCTCCTTCCCCAAATACGCCCCCTTCTACCAGTCCATCGCGCACCTAGTGCCCGGGTTCACGCCCCCCGCCGCGCGCGGCGCCCTCTCCCTCTCACACATGCAGCTCCCGCGGGAAGCGGCGGACGTCGTGGCGGTGCTCAGCGCCGACGGGCTCGACTTTGCGCGGAACGTGCTCGATATCAAGACGCTGCAGTATTGGGGCGACGTCAGCGCTGATGGGGGGGTGAAGATCGCGGATGTGGCGGCGGGGAGGTATCGGCTGACTGTGTATGGCTCGGGTGCGCGGTTCAGCGTCTTCAGCTGCGGCGTGGCTAATTTTTTGTGTGGTCTATAGGCGTCTTTGGCTCGTTCGTGCAGGACGGCGTCGAGGTGCGGGCGGGGAAGACGACCTCGTTGGAGGGTCTGAAGTGGGCGGAGGAAAGCGCTGGTATGCCTCCGTCGTCTTCCTTTCCACTCCTCGACGCTGAAGCTGGCATGACCATGCAGGAACGGAACTCTGGCGCATCGGCACGCCGGACAAGTCGGCGGGTGAATTCAAGCACGGGTTCGAGCGAGATTTGGTCAAGAGCTACCACCCGATGCAGTACCGCAGCTACTGGGGCGCGTACACTTTCGCCACCGACTTTCCCGACGGCGTGAACTTTGTCGTAGGGCAGAGTGACGTGCAGACTGATTGGGTGTGTATTTACTTACGCCCTCCCCGGTCTCTTGGTAGTATTTTGAGGCTAACGCACGACCAGAATTACGCGCAGCTCGCCACGAGCGGGCAAAAAGTCAACTTCACCATCCAATTCGACCTCCCAACACCACCGCCCACGAACTCCACAGCGACATTCACGATCCAGCTCGCAGGCGCCTCCGGGCCCACCGGCAACGAGGACTTTTCCAGCGCCGCGTTCGCGAGCTTCCCCCTCGTCGCCACCGTGAACAACGCACTCAACAACACGTTGGAATGGATCATCCCGAGCAACGTGAGCAGCAGCTGCCTCGAGCGGTCGGGGATCAGCTGCTTTACGCTCGCGAACAAGTGGGTTTTCCCTGGGAGCTGGCTGGTTAATGGGACGAATGAGGTCGTGCTGGGGCTGGCGCCGGGGTCGGGGACAAGGGTTATGTATGATGCGCTGAGGTTGGAGTTGAATTGAGCGCGTTGCGTTGCTCCATGTAGCATGTTGCGATGAACTCCGGGAGCTGAAGCCTGAGGACGACAGAGGACGACAATGCTTTCAAGTTATCCTGCCGAACGCGCGCGTCGCCTTGCGTGTTTCTGCTGCCTGTACACCGGGTGCTTATCCGCTCGTAATATTTGCAAGTCCACGGAGGCGGCTCCGCGCGATCAGTGAGTCGACGATGCTTAAAATCTCTCTAAGCAAATCGATCGACCTTCCTAATGCGGACGATATTCGCTGATGAAACAGCTTGCTCACCCTCCTCTGCACCCGAATATCCGGGCAACCGTCCAACGGACATGATTCATCCTCCAAAAAGTTTTTCTAATCTGATTGCAAAGCTCCTTCGGCCATGCTTGCTATAAAGGCGGGACATGGAATGGGGAGTCCTCACCCGTGTCCCACCCAACCGCCTCCCGAGTGCCCCCAAAAAGCATCATGGTCTCAGATCTCTTTCGCGACTCGACCATCGGGCAGATTATAAATTACGCCTCCAGAGGCCGCCTCCTCCCGTACCCTGAACAGCGCCCCGGCTACGTCGTGCCCAAGCGCTTCCTGCTTCCTTCATCTCAGAGGCAACTTGATGCAGCGGCACCCGACGACGCGACCAAGGTCGGGACCCCTAGTAGGATCTCCTCGCCGCCCAACACAGAAATAAAGCGCGAATCGACGATGATGACCCTCGCTGCTGACCTCGAGTCGAAGTCGCAAAACCAAGTCGACGACGATACCACTCTTTCAGACTTGTACCTCGTTGGCTGGGATGGCGATTCTGACCCTGAAAATCCACGGTCCGTTTCCTTTGTCATCTCAGAAATACCCGTGAGGCTTACAGTCGCTTAGGAATTGGTCTTTCCGCAAACGCGCATTTGTGGCGTTCGAGATCTCCTTCCTCACGTTCAGCATCTACATCGGCTCCGCGATATACACCTCTTCGATCCCAGGCTTAATGACCGAGTTTAACGTCTCTTTGACCACTGCCACTCTCGGGTTGACACTCTATGTTCTTGGTAAGTTCCGACTTCGAGTCTCGTCTCCTTGAATATCCTACTTAGTACTTACTCATTTCCCCAGCCTACGGTATCGGTCCTATGTTCCTGTCCCCTCTCCAAGAGCTCCCGATATTGGGCCGCAATCCAGTTTATATGGCGACCCTCTTCCTCTTCGTCATCTTCCAGATCCCGATTGTCACTGCGAAGAATATGAACACCGTCCTCGCCATGCGATTTATGACGGGCTTGTTCGGCAGTCCCGCACTCGCCACCGGGGTATGTATCTCATCTGTCTGCGTACTTTGCTGTTTAACTGACCCCCAATCAAGGGAGCCTCTATGTCCGACATCTTCCCCGTCGAGCAACTCGCATACGTCCTGGCAATCTGGGCGCTCGGCGCCGTCGCGGGACCCATAACAGGCCCGGTCATCGGCGGGTTTGCGGCGCAGGCAAAGAACTGGCGGTGGCCCATGATGGAGCTCCTTTGGATCACTTCCTTCGCGGTGGTGTTCCTCTCGCTCCTTCTGCCCGAGACCTACGAGCCCACCATCCTCCTTCGTCGCGCTCAGCGTCTGAGGAAGCTCACCGGTAACCAGGAGCTCCGCACCGCCGGAGAACGTGAGCAGGAGACGAAGAGCGCTTCGAGCATCATGTACGAGTCCCTCGTCCGACCGTTTGTGCTTGCCAAGGAGCCGGCCCTCGCGTTTGCCAATATCTACCTGGGCTTTGTTTGTGCGTCCCTCATCTTTCCTCCTCGCCGCACCTTAACTAACAAATATTTCCAGACGCGATCTTTTACCTCTGGTTTGAGGCTTTCCCGCTCGTCTTTACCGACATCTACCACTTCAATCAAGGCATCAGCGGCCTGCCCTTCCTCGGTTTTATCGTTACCGGCACTCTCACTGTAAGTTGAAGTCTGTTTCGTAACACCACCCATCTGACCACTCTACAGTATGTCGTCTATTGCCTCTACCAAAAGTACCACATCGCCCCGCGCTACGCACGCGCCGCCGCCAACAACACCGAGATTGGGCCTGAGATCCGTCTCGAGATCGGTCTCATGGCGAGCATCTTCATCCCGACGAGCGTTCTCATGTTCGGGTTCGCCTCGAAACCCAGCATCCACTGGATCGTCCCTGTCATCGGCGCGGCGCTCTACCTACCGGGTATCTTCCTCAACTTCCAGAGCATCCTGATGTACATCACCTCTGCGTACCCCGCCTACGCCGCGTCGGTCCTCGCGGGGAACGACCTCTTCCGGTCGACGATTGCCAGTGTGTTCCCGTGAGTATTACTTTTGCTGTCCCTATACGAGCTCGCCTGACTTGTAATCCAAGATTGTTCGGGCGCACATTCTTCACGAATCTGGGACTCGGACCTGGCTCGGCGCTCCTTGCAGGCATCTCCTTCCTCCTCATGCCGGTGTTTTGGCTGCTGTTTAAATACGGGCACGTCCTGCGTCAACGGTCCAAGTACGCGCATAGCCCGTAGGTTGCCAAACACCCAAAACACCAAGCTGGTCTGCGTACCAACACCACATAGGCTTCAACCGCCGTTCTTACCTTACAGTAATGACACTGGGATCGCAAGTGTTGCCGGTCCCTTTCATGCCTAGAGTAGACATGAAAGCCCCATTGTATTTTCTAGAGATGAAAGTTACTCTGTTGTACCTTAATGAGAGAATAGGCAGATTGCTTCCGTCGAAGAGAAGATTGTTCGCATCTCATCAAGTCCCACGGTTGAAATCGCGGCAAAATGAATTGGTTCTTTCCGGTGGAGGAGACGAGGTTGCATGTATTACAGAGGAAGAACGAAAAAGAACAGTGTGACCAACACTGGCGCTCCGAAGAGCTCATCCGCCTACAGCTGCGCATTTCTGCACATGTGCACCCCCGGAATGCCCGTCTTCAGCAGGTAGCGCGGTCCAAGCCCGGCCGAGGTCGTTACAATTGGCTGATACTGGCCCGGAGTGACGAAGTGAGTTATGTACCTTGTTCCGGGAAACGGGTTCACCCTCATATCTCAGGGGCAATGTCTGGCCATGTTTCTGATGATCAAACCAACCTGAACCAAACCTCTTTCCTTCCACCATCACCTGGTCCTCGCCTCCGACGTTAGTGGACCGACTTTTCGGCGAGGCTACATGCTGATTTACGGGCGCAGATGCATCTCAATGGCGAGCTCCGTGATGTGGTCCACTCAACCGCAAGAACCGCTCGCGTCGCAATGAAAGCAATTTTGAACTTGCTGAGTGTACAGGAATCCGCTCCGCCAACAGAGGACGACCTACATCGCCTCTTCATCGCCGGCGAGCAGGTTCTCTCCCTTTGTTTCTCTCGAGATATGTTTTCTCGCCCGGCGGGGAGCCGCCCTATTGCGCATTATTATGTGCGTCCTCTTTGAATTCATTTGCCCTTCTGTCGATGCTAAAGGAATCTCAGACAATACAAGACACCGTCCTTAACACGGACGTATACGCCCTGCTGATGCTGCAGTCCGACTTGGAGATCGACGGTGCCTCAGCGGCCGTCCTGGCGGATAGTTTTGTCATATTCACCGGCCTCCTCCTCCACGCACTTGAATTCACGGACGTGCTTTGCTGGTTTGACGCCACCATACGTCCATTGATTCTCGCTGCCGATGAAGTTTACTAGTGAGTGCACTGTCGCGAGACCCTGGTCCACGATCACAAAACTGACCCCGCTCAAGGCGCAAATCGGCGAGCTCTTCAGTCTCTGGACCCCAGGACTCGACCAAGCGCAGCTCGAAGCGTTCGAAGGCCCTCAAGAAGTACATCATGGGTGCGTCGCACATATCAATTTTGCCGTGTCTCTGTTTTCAACAGCGCCACATCTATACAGCGTCGAGTATCCTTTGCATGAGCAAATCGCAGGATGTGCCGGAATCGCCTGCACTCTTAGCTCTCCCTGCGCCTGCCAGCATCGACAAGTCCACCACTTTCGCCCTTGGAACTGAACAGCTCGTATCAGGACAATCTACTGCGGCCTCTGGCGACATCCTCGCCGAAACGTCACCGGGTCTTGGCATTTCTGGGGTGCGCTGCGCGTTTTCCTTGAAATCTATCATACTCAAACTGGGAATAGATGTTCAGCTCGGTTTCTGGTTTTTTAGGACGCGAGGCTTTGGATCTTTTGGATACTGCGTTCCCAAATGGCGTACTGGCTCTTGCGACAGAGGCACCGATGGCTTTTGTCACCGGATTCTTGTCTGGACTGCGACAAGACCCCCAACGCGGCGTCAAGCGCAAGACCATCGATTTGGACGACGAAGGCGCTGCTCCTGCCCGCGAAATCAAAATTGCCCGTCCTCTTCCGCGTCCCCGCCACAAGTGCTTTCCGCCTAGCAATTACAAACCCCCACGCCCACCGACGCTCGCACCATCTCTTGAAAAGACCTTCGTCAAAGTTGCCAACATTCCCCGTCCACCTCTTCTAGCTCCTTCAGTCCACTATCCACAACCCTCGGATTCTTCTGGATTCATATTTCGGTCCACTCTCCACTCGAAAATTCACATGCCACTATCTACAGCCCGACCGACTTCCGGCATCCCAAGCAGATCGTCTGTTACACTTCCGCCCCAGTCCCCCATACCTTATCCTTTTGGCGATCACTTGTACATCTGATCTTCTCCTTCTTTTCGACCTTGTAGTGTATCTCGGTTTGTAACTTGGTCGAATGAATAGTATTGCCGAAGAATAAGATACCTAGGGATGCGAAAATGAAATCCCCTTATGCAAGATGAAGCTCGAGAGGTATAGAATCGAATAGACGACTCATGTCGCTCTCCCGGACTATTTTCACTCTCGGTGTCGACGGCTCAGCCGCCTCTTCTTCTCAAAAACGCTTGCGAATATATTTAACAGTCAGCAGGCATGAAACTGAGCTACAAAGTGGCGCGGACGAGTAACGATTCACAATCTAGGCGGCAAGATTGAATTTTCCCACGGTTGAATTCCTAAGCGCTTGGTTCAACCTGAAAGCCGATCAAAAAAAAAAATCGAACCATTCAGCATATGCGATAGGTTAGACGAACACTACACCGTGCTCGAAAAGATCCTTCATCCGCTCGAAGAGCCGACGAGAATAGACATCGAGCGTGGCTTTTTGCAACCGCACCGCATCGGGCGGCGTTCCATCCGTGCGGCATCGAGACCGAATCGCAGCCTCGAAAACGTCGTCAGCGAAACGACGCCGGTCAATTCCTCGCCAATCCAATTCCCGGAGTTCCGGTACCAGCTGTTGGCTCTGCGCTCCACCATGCTGGAAAGCCTGAAGGAATCTGTCGTCGATGCAGTTCTCGCAATCTTCAAGGGTGAGGCTGGTGAGTGATGGAGCCGACTGCAGGACAGAGACCAGCTGGTGGGAGTGGATGGAACAGTGGCTTAAATGAAGCCGCACAATGTTTGGCGAGCGATGCTGGAATGCGGCGAATTCTCGATCCGGCCAGGCGCAAAAGAATGAGAGCTCCAGTGAGCGCAGGGAGGGGAGATTCAATGGCGTGAAGAACGGCCCGACTTCCCGCAGACCAACAGGATCGGCGCGGATTGTCTCAAACCGCATTTTGAGCGTTTCCAGAAAAGGGAGTGTGGTGAGTGCTGCGTCGATTTCGCCTTTATCCCATTCGATTGTGGTTACAGACGCTGAGACGATGTTGGCGCACTGCAGGAGGATGGCGCGGCAAGTCGCAGCATCCAGGGGTTCCACAAGCTCCAGATGAGTAAGCTGCGGCCATGGCATCCGGAGAACATCGTGTTCGTTCCGGCGGGACATGTAGTAATATCCCTGGGGCACGACAGTCAAACGTCGGAGGCGCGGGCATACGAGAAATAGATCAATGGGGGCTGTCTGCGACGACGCCGCGTATTCCAAATCAAGGCTTTCGAGGGCCGTGAATGGCCCAGGAGAGGTCTCCTTGAAAGCAGTGAATGCCGTGTCGTTGAGTTTGAGAGCCTTCCATCGTGAGGTCGTGGGGGCCACGATCTCAGTTATGGCTCCGATGGACGGACGGGAGCCGTCAAACATGTGGTTGATGGAAACCGCGATGGGGAGGGGAGCAGAGCGGTCGAGGATGGTTTGCAGAACAGCCAAGTACGTCTGCCGGGGATGTTTCTCCATTGTGTCGAGCCTCACATCGACCACACCTGCGGCCCATAGCTCCGGTGAAGTAATTATCATCTGCCGCCAATGAGAGCAGACTTGCGAAAGGCGGAAGGCCTGCCAGACTGGGTGATTTGGGCCAAAAGGAGGAGGGCGTTCACGAACCACCACGGGGGTGATTGGTTCAGATTCCACTGCAAGAGCGAAGATGTGCAGCAAGACCTCTGTAGGAAGGCGTCCCACGGGTAGAATCATGAACCAGAGGCGCGCGAGGGTCCTGCGCTCTTTATCGAGGGCGCATGTAAGGCCGTGGATCAGAGACGTAAGTAGATTCACGTTTCGCTGTGTGGTCTCGATCTGAACCCGGACGTGTTCTTGCGACAAGGACATTGCGGAGAAGCGGGGCGAAGGCCACCTAGTAGTCGCACTGGGATGTTCCTGCGTGAGTGAATTAAGAATTTAGTGAACACATGAAGAGCGAAACGAACCGCTGCGGAATCAACGTGGAATACAATAGAACGCGGTTGAAAATGTGGTCCTTGGATCACAAGCGTCGGTCAATTCACCTCAGTAGCGGTCGACGAGAATCGCGCCTTGGAGGTTTTTCCCAAGTTTTTTCTCGCCAGCTCGCTGTGACGGCATCATCATGATCCGGTACCCAACGTGGGAAATTGTCCTTCTTGCCCTCCAGCCTGTCAGTCCAGGCTCCCGCCATTTGACCAAGCCGTCCTGCGCCGTTGCTTTCGATCCCGAGCTTTGACCTCGGTATTATAATTGCGCGCCTTTGTCGACCTCGGGCTGCGACCTTTCGGGACACCAAACTCAAACCAAACTGGCAACCTAACAGAACTGCTTTAATTTCTCCTTTCTCGGCAAAGGCACATTCGCAGCAGGAAAGCCGGGAATAACTCTTCCCGTCGGACCTCCGGGTGACCTAATGTTGAGAAGAAATTCGGTGCACATGAGGTCCTGGGTGGCGCCCAGTCACGTCGGCCTGATTGAACACCTCATCGAGCAGGAAACTTCCCCTATCTAGTATTTGGGATGGCAAGCTTACTGACTGCGCTACATCAGAGCTCATCGGGTCCCGCACACTTCTACTCTATAACCATTTTGGTGTCGAACCACCTCCTGGAAAAGCCTAAAGAGTTCTGGACTCTCGAGTCGTCCGCGGCCGAACTCGAAAACATGCATTTTGGAATCACTCGGGTTCAATTCAGGCGTCCACTAGTGCTATCATTTCCCTACGTGCCTGTGAATAACTGCCACTTCCATGGAGTGCCACACCGTCAGGAACGTCGAAAAGATCGCTTGAACCAAACCCAGATCAGTCTTTCCCACGGTTGACTTTTTCTCGTGTATTGAGCCAATTGAAAAAGAACTACAAGTCCGACTCCAGATCAAACGCACGACTTCTCCAACCCCCTCGATGCCTCTCAAACTTTTCCCTAGCAATTTTCCTCTCCTCCGCTCGTTCAAACTCGCCCCGGATTCGGACCGCCTCATCCTCAGCGGCCTCGACGACCTCCCTAGTTTTCCCAACTGACTCAACCACTGCCTCCTGCACCTCTTCCACCGCCTCGCGCGCAACCTCTGCGACCGTAGGCTCGTCCACATCATACGGCCCTCCTTTGTTTGGGAACAGCTGCGCGCCGCCGCCGATGGCCAGAATGGTCTCCTCGGGCGGAGACGGCGCGTCTGAATCGTCGGGTAGTGTGATTGTCGTATGGATGAACCCTTTAAAGGTCGGTTCGGTGTGCGTTTCGACAGCGGGCCCGGAGTCGTCCTCATGGCTCTGGACGAAGGCGGGAGTCACAGTTAGCACCGCATTCCAGTAATCCTCCATTAAAGGGCTTTCTCCCGGCGTCCGCCGCAGCGCATTAAACTGCGCCGCCTCCACGAAGATCGTAGAGATCCATCGGTCGGCCCATTCGACGCCGCGGCGTATCTGCTGCTCGAGAATGTGTGCGAGGACGACGCGGACCGCGGGCCCGGCGAGCGGCTGGAGGAGCACGCTGTTCAGGATCCAATGCTTGCTGTGCGTGATCACGAACGCGAGCCCGGGAACCGAGACGTTGACGTCGACCACTTTGAATAACGGCGCACCGGGTGTATCCCGTTCCTCTTGCGTCGTCTCGATCTCCAAGTCCACCGTAAGTCCCTCGCCCACTGCGTCGGGTCTCCCGATATCGACGTCGAGCACACCCTCGTCGGAGTACGGGATGGCGCCTTTGTATTTGAAATAATAGCCGATGCCATGCGCCGCAACGCGCACCCCGTCGATGTGAACTCGGGTTCGGCTGGAGGTCTCTGGGGATGCGCTGGCGGCCATGTCGACCTTGACTTCGTTCCAGTTCTGCACCCAGATGTGATCCGGCGCGAGAGAGGCGCTCGCGGAGGCCGAGGTCAACAACAGAGCGTCGATGGCGATGTCGAACATGCCGTTCTGGAATTCAACGCGCGGCATCGGAAGTGACCGGAGCGACTTGAGAATGCGGGGAACGAGCCACCCGAGTAAGTCCTTGAGCAGCTCATTCCTCCATTTATGCTGGGCGTTTGACCCGGAGGACAGCAAGTCCTTGGCGAGCCCGCGCAGTGCGGACAACACGCTCTGGAGCGATTTGATGAGTCGCTGTGTGGATGCGTCCGACTCGAGCGCCTGCGCAAAGGAGTGCGCCTCTGCCATGAGTGAGCGGATGTCTCGAGCCCACTGCGCGTTCGACTCTGCCGCGAGCAGCAACCGACCGGCGTCATACAATTCCTCTGCAGTCCGCGTGCCGAGGCGCGAAGCAGCGAACTGCGGCTCTGCGAGCGCGCGCTCCATCCATCGGCCGAGGTCAGTGAAGTATCGCTTTACTTCTGCGCCGGCCTCGGTCGGGGCATCCAGAACGTCCGCGACAGCCGTTTTGAATACGCGGAGCAGTGGATCCAGCGACCGGCCGGACGCGAACCGCTCAAGGAGGACTTTGAAGTCCAGGACGGCTTCGTAGAATGGGGTGGAGACGTCGATCTGTGTGTCGATTGTGACGGGTTGTTCTGTAGATTCTGCGACCGCGGTAAGCTTCTCCGAGTATTTGCGCAATATAATGAGAATGGCGCTTATTGCTGCCTGGTGCTCTGGATTGCGATGTGCTTGTAGGACGATCTGCTGAAATGAGTAACGTGCAGGGGAAATTTTAACGACCGTGTACGAACTTCTTGCACTCGTCCGACGACGATACCACGGACTTGTTCGACAGAGTCGTCGCCCAGTGTTCCTAAATTGCGATGGGCATCGCCGACAGACTGTTGAATCCCTGAATATGATTCCGCTGCCTTTCCCTTGAGACCCTCTGCTGTCAAATTATCCAGTTCGGCGGCCTTGGCGACATCAACCGCGGCCGCCTGTACTTGAGAAGCTACAGCTCCGACTTCAATAGCGGCTTCAGCTACCACCTCACGGGTTGTGGTCAGAATATCGGAGACAAGCATCCGGAACGCCGATGAGGTTAACGCCAGCTTTGAAAGTGTTTTCAATGAGTGCAGGAAGTCGTCTGCATCCTCAGAAATTTCGGTTGAAGATCCGGCGGCTATTTTGAACCTCAATAAGCCAAAGAAGGACCTCAGGCGAGTTCCTCACCGAGTTCAACTGGAGAACCGTCGACGAGAAGTTGACCGCTGACTTTCAAAGGGTCGCTACTTCGCGAGCTCTGATATAATAAATCCTGGACCTTGTTGTCATCTGGGAGAAATGTCAGTGATTGCGCACAAGAATGCTCCGTAGACTTACAATTCTTCTCTAGCCCGATGCGAAGGACAGAGTCGACTAGTTCTCTGATCTCGAAGACCAAAGTGACCCCCTGCTGACTGAGAGGGCCCCCGTGTGAAGGAAGAGAGTTTCCAGGATCTTGCAGGAACTCGGAGCGAAGGGCATGTTGCAAAAGACGCGACACCTGGTCTTGCGACGGTATCTTCCCAGAATTCACGGCACCAGCAATGTCGGCCAGCCGGTCGAAAACAGAGTACGGGGGCTGCTCCGACGGCCTGGACTTGGGAAGTAAAGGTGTCTTTTCTGGTGACTTGTCGCGCCGACAGCAAGACCAGAATCCGCCCATGGTGGTTTGAACTGGGGAGCTTCCAAGTTCACAGACGTCATGCTCGTGCGCAGTGTGGCGGTGTAGATGCCGATGATGCCGTTTAATTGCCGTGGGAAGTTGAACTAGGCATATTTACCACTCATCTCTGTCCTTCATCTATGCCGTGGGTGAAGCGCAGTAGCATAAGAGGCGGACTAGCAGAGGAAAACGAAATCCTATCGAATTGAAATCGACCCCACGGCTCGTCGAAAGCTGAATCCTGCGTTGAAGCTGCGGTAGCTATAGGCTCAACGTTCGACGTTCACAGACTCACAAAGAGCTCACACATCGAGATATCATTCAGGTAAACAAAACCACCGCGAATTTGAAGAAGACGACGAGTCACAGTTCCAAAAGAAATGGAAAAACGTTGAACATCACGGTTGCATTCAGCGGACCATCTACGAGGATCTTCAGTTCAAGACTACAATACGGCAAAAGCCTGAGAGTAAGTGCCAGTGGTTGAACGTTGAATACTTAATCCATCGAGACTTCGGAAGAGCTTCCACAGCTCACGAACACCGAAGTCCCCATCCGTCTTGCGTGCACCCTCTGCCAACAAACTGTCCGCCAAGCTTTTGGCGCCAGCCCAGCTGCATGTTCGCGCGCTTGCCGACGACCGACGAGCCCACCATCCTGGGAAAATGCTGCGGGGTCGAGACGGCGACGGTGGGCGGGGAAATCCCCTGGCATAATTTTAGCAGCCGTTGCCTTTGCGAGAACGCAGTCCACTGGGGGGACTTGAACCGTGGGAAACAAACACGGTCAGGCGTATCGCATAAAGTGGCGTGACGCCTTCCGTGACTGTTACTCCTCCTTTACTCGACCACACCACCACTTTCAAAGTCGCGCTGTCCCCAGAGTGGCTCAAATGGCGACTCCCGCCACCCTAGATCTCGCTAGAACCCATCTATCCCTTCCTCCAAACGCACCCGTGGGTTTTCCTTTGTCCTTTTCCACTTTGCCTCATTACGCGACTTGCAGGCGTCGTTGATCCCGCCTGCCTATATCGATGAGCTTGACCTACACCTCAGACTCTGCCCATATGATACCCTCGTGCGTAACCGCCTAATCGACGCGTTTTTCACTCTGAAAATACCTCTCCAGTTCCGAGTGGCGCCTGAGCCCCAAAAAGGATGTGGGTCCATCTTCGTCTTCTCACGCACCGTGTCCTCATTCGCGTTATAGTCGGAACCGTGACCTGCTTAGAGGCCGGTTGCGACAACCTCGCGATTCCACTCATCAGACGCGTAAAGGTCAAGGACGGTGGCATTCGCGACGGCCTCGGCTCTCTCGCGTCCTACCGCGTGCGTTGCTCATCGCTATCATCCTCCCTTCTTCTCATATTGCTTTCATCAGACGCACATTGAAGCGCATGCCACCCACAAACGGAGCCGGTTGGCCAGGATTAGATCTGACACCGCGCCTCGCCCAACTGCTGCCCCAGTGGCGGTACGCCGCTTCCGTTTGTCCAAAACCTCTACTCACATTCCTTTTCGCAGGGTCCGAGCAGGACTATCGTGAAGAAGGAGTCGTCCTCTGTTCTCGACGCTCTAAACGCAAGCTCCCCTTTCGGTACCCCCCAGCGTCATCCGTTCGGTTCCCAACGCCAATCCTTCGGCTCGCCGCGTCTCCCCATCCCCGCTTCGTCCAGTCCCGCCGCCCCCAGCGCTACTATTAAAACCCCTATCCCCAAACGTTCTTCCCTCGTCCGCGTCACCCCTCGTCCAAATGTCAAGCCTGAACCCGTCGAGTCTACGATCCCCCGAAAGCGCCTCAGCGACGCTGCCTTCAAGGTGGAGGATACCAACCCGCTTAAGAAGCTCAAGCAGGAGCAGGAGAAGGTGCCGTTAGCGCTGGTCAACCGCAACACCCTCGCGAAGAAGGAACCAGTGCCGGCGCCTATCCCGGCGGTCGATATAGAACAAGTACGCCTTAACATCGCCTCCACCCAGGTGCAGATCTCGCGTCTCGAGGCCTTGCACGACCGCATGCAGCGCAAGAAGAAGAAGACCAGGACGGATATAACTCGCATGGCGCACCACGTCGCCGAGGTCCAGCGCTTGCGCAAGGTCAAGGCGGACTATGACGCGACCCTTCCCCGCGCGACATCGCCACTCAAGCGTACCGGTTCGAAGGCCCAAATTGGGAAGACCGAGTCGCTGCCAAAATTGTTTCCTCCTTTCTACAACCCGGCGGCGGCGAAACCCAAGGCGGAGCCGTTCAGCCTTAAACTCCCGCCTTCTCCCTATGGTGTCAAGCCCGTCCAGCACAACGCCGTCGCATCCAGTTCCAAGGGCTTTGGCGCGCGCGCTCTTCCGGATATCGCGTCGGACGATGAGATGGAAGTCGACCCCGTCATCACCCTGAACAAATACCGCAACGCCATTCCCGACATTCCGGTGCTCGCAGGAGAAGACCACAACGACGCCAACGGAGACTACCACGGTCGGGGACGCGACACCTTCTTGGGACCGCAAGCCAAGGCGGACGAGTTGAGTTGATTCTCCTGCGCCCACGGTTTCTTCAGGGACTGACGTCGAACGCGTTTAGTATTGATAAATTCCTTATCGAAGCCGGAAACTCCGAGTTCTTTGACGGCAACGAGAGTATCGAGAAGGCGCTCGAAAAATTAGGGCTCCAAAGCACGCACGAGTTGCTCCCTTCGCTCGACATACCGCTTATGCCTCACCAACTTCTTTGCGTCGCGTGGATGGTGGACAACGAGAAGAAGAAGTCGGTCAAGGTACGAGTCGACTTGCTTCGCTCTTTCCTTGTTAACGCTGCGATGTCTGTAGGGCGGCTGCTTGGCGGATGAGATGGGCTTGGGTAAAACTGTGCAGGCCATCGCCTGCATGTGTAAGAACCCGTCGGAGGATCCGAGCTGCAAGACGACTCTAATTGTCGCTCCTCTTGCACTCATGACGCAATGGAACCAAGAGTAAGTAACATCGAGTCTTGATTCGTTCGTCTCTAATTATGTTCCCAGAATCTCCACCAAGACCAATGCGAACTGGAAGGTCCTTATCTACCACGGTTCGCCTCAGTCATCTCGTCTGCCCGTGCATGTATACTCAATTCCTGTCGCAGGCTCGAATAGGCCGAAGAAGAAGGCCGACTTGTTGAAGTACGATATCGTCCTCACGACCTATGCCGTGAGTCCCGCCTTGCTATCGCTGGCATTCTCTGAAACCTCTTCATGCAGACGATGGCGAGCGAATGGCCAGACTTCGAGGCCGACGAAAAGAAGAAGCTGAAGAAGAAAAAGGCCAAAAAGGTGGCGGCGGACGACTTCATCGTGTCGGATTCGGATGATTCGGGTTCCGAACGCCCCAAGGGCAAGGGCAAGTCCAAGAAGCAGCGTGAGTATTTGTCTTTTCCCCCGTGTCGTATCCTTGACCTCTTTTTAGAGGGCTTGCTCTTTCAGGTAGATGTACGTGACTTCCGCATTTGCTTACTGGTACTGGTTCCTGATACTACCTTAGTTCTACCGCATCATCCTGGATGAAGCACAAAACATCCGCAACAAGCGCACTCGTTCGTATCCTGTAAATCTTTCGACCTTGTGCTGATATTTTGCAGGTGCATCTCGCGCCGTCACCGAGCTCAGCTCGATCTATAGATGGTGTCTCACCGCAACCCCAATCGTCAACAGCCTCGTCGACGTGTACGGATATATCCGTTTCCTGAAGATCCGCCCTTGGTACGATTGGGCCGAATTTAATGGCCACGTTGGTCGCCTCGAGAAAAAGCGGCGTAAGCGCATTACTCTCACTCTTTCCCTTATACTTAAACCCCCGCAGCGGATTTGGCGGTCACCCGCTTGCAGGCAATATTTCAGCATTTCCTCATGCGGCGCATGAAGACCACAGAGCTGGACGGGAAGCGTTTGATCGAGCTGCCTGAGAAGACGGTCGAGCTTGTGTCGCTCGAGTTCTCCAAGGAGGAGCGCGACATCTACTCCCAGGTAAGTCCCGGTGACCTGAATTCAATCCTAGCCCTGAACATCGTCTAGGTGGAGTCGATGCAGCAGGCGAAGTTCAACAAGTATTTGAAGGCAGGAACGGTTTTGAAGAACTACGCCTCCGTCCTCGTCATGCTTTTGCGTCTCCGCCAGCTCTGTTCTCACCCGGCGCTCATCCAAGAGAACGGCACACACTTCTTGGCGCCCGATGAGGCGGACGAGCCGGAAGAATATCGCGACGAGCTTGCGCGCGCGCGCGCCATTATGCCGCCTAACTTCGTCAAGGACATGAAGCTCAAGTTCAAGGAAGCCACCTTGCGGCGCATGGAGGCGGAGAAGGAGGTTCGTTTCGCGGTACACCGATCGCGCGCGCTTGCTTATTTATGATTCTTCTAGTCTCAGGACGCTGCCGCGGACGTTGACGACTGCCCAATCTGCTTCGACGTCCTGACCGCCGCGGTTATCACCAGGTGTGGGCACCAGTTTTGCAAGGATTGTCTCAGTGCGTGTCGATTTTGTTGTCTTTGCCCAGATTCTCATCTCGTTCGCCCTCTAGACGAAGTTTTCGAGACACCGCTGCCTGAGCAGGGCGGCAACGCAAATGGGTACATTTGCAAGGCCAATGAACGCCCTTGTTAGTAATTCCTGACCGTGAAGCCCTTTGCATTGTGCTGACATGCCACCAAGGCCCGGCTTGTCGCACCCCCATTTCTGTTGAGCAGGTCTTCGCCAGCGCTGCGTTCCAACCTACCGAAAAGGACCTTGAGGACGATGTCAAAGCCGAGGGCGATTCCGATATCGAGATGCTCGACGTCATGCCGGCGAAAACGACGTCCAAGGACAAGGGCAAGGGAAAGTCGCAGGCGAAGAGACCCGCGCGGAAGAGCGCTTCCAAGAAGTTCATTGTCCTCGATTCGTCCGACGTGGAGACCGACGTGGACAGCGACCCCGAGGACGACGCGAAGGACTCGGATATGAGCGACTTTATCGTTGAGAGCGACGAGGACGAGGAGGAGAAGGATGCGCGCGCGGCTGTGAAGAAGCGGCTCGGGAAGCGTCGCGCAGTCAACGTTATCATCGATTCCGACGACGAGAATGTGGACGACACTCCGCTCGAGAAGGAGGTCCTCTTCGGCGCGCCCAAGAAGAAGCTGACGAAGGAGGAAGTCAAGCTCATGCCCCGCTTCTTGCCCTCGACGAAGATGAAGGTGGGCTCTGATGTCGGTTTCCTCTCTCTTCCCGTTCTGACTTGCGTCAGGAAATGATGGACGTCCTCGTCAAGCTGGCGGAGGAGCATCCCGATGAGAAGGTACATGTGTTCATTGGGACGTTGCCGCCTTCCCGATACTCACATTGTGCTTCTAGACCTTGATAATTTCGCAATGGACCGGATGTCTGACCATCGTGTCTGATTATCTCAACGAGGCGGGCATCGTCCATGTCAAGTAAGCCGACATGTACGCGTTCGAGCCTTGGCCTAACAGCCCTCCAGATATCAAGGCGATATGAACACGACGAAACGCGAGACCGCGATCCAAGTCTTCATGTCCAAGGACAAGGCCCGCGTCATGCTCATGTCCGCAAAGTGCGGCGGAGTGGGTCTCAACTTGACCCGCGCGAACAATGTCATTTCGCTCGACCTTGGCTGGTCGCCCGCGATGGACCACCAGGTATATTTATTTGCTCGTCTCGCATTCAAGACGACTGCTGATGCGCATTTCTCCAGGCCTTCGATCGCGTGCATCGTCTCGGCCAGCACCGTCCTGTCATCGTAAAGCGCATGGTCATCGCCAACACCGTGGAAGACCGGATCCTCGCCCTCCAGGAGCGGAAGCAAAGTCTCGCAGACGGGTCGCTGGGCGAAGGTGCAGGCAAGAAGATTGGGCGCCTCAGCGTTCGTGAGTTGGCGAACCTTTTCGGTCTGGATGCGCGCGGCCGCGTTCTGGCGAAAGACTAAGCTTCCATTCCCTTTTACTACCCAACTACTACATACCGCCCGCAGATGACCATCCTTCTTGCCCTTAGTTTATGATATGTTCCTATACTTTTGTACCCTGTTGTGATATTGAACTGTAGATTCCCGTAGAGAGCTCGTAGACGACGAAATGAATGTTATTACGATTGTTTTCCTTAAATCCATCCTACCGCTACCCCGCTGCGTCTGCCTTCATTAATATTCGACGGCCGTATGCCTGAAATCTGAACACCCGAAACTCAAACGGATCACAACTCGGAATAGGGGCCGCCCGCCACCGTAACTTTTGCTCTCGCCCCCAACTCGCCCGATGAAAGTCCCACCCAGAATCTTCTCCCTCCCAACTGAAACACTTACCGATATATTCTGCCTGGCGAGCGCATTCCCTGCAAACTGGCGGACATTGGGCCTCGGGCCTGCAGCTGCGCTGGTGGATACTGAGCTACAACGGGTCGCCAACGCTCCTCTGCTGGTCCTAGCCCGCGTTTGTTCGCGGTGGCACGTGCTCGCGATGGGCCATCCGACATTCTGGTCGGATATCCAGGTGCATGCCGAGTTATGTGCACCAGAGACTTTGGAGACGACTATAAAGCTAGTCAATGCCCGCCTGGACCGTACGGGCGATGTCCCACTCTTTATCTCGCTCAGATCCTACACAGCCGGGCACTCTACGCACCCCCACATCTTCCAACTGCTTGCGCAGCACTCGGATCGCTGGCGAAAATTATATGTTGACTGCTCCCTCGATCCGTCCTGAAAGGCAGATTGTCGACTTTGAAAACACTCTCATTGCATGGTGTCAAGGCCGACAAGGATTTCTTCGCCGTTGCGCCCATGCTGGACTACATCTCCATCACCCTTGAACTCCTGCGGTCCGAATCGCTGGAGACGGTGATTCGGAGTCGGCAGTTGCGTGTGTTCGAAGCCGACCTCGCTCGTCCTCGCCACGTCGGGGAAACCATATCCTTACTGCCAAAACTCCCTTTTGCGGCCCACTGCATCCTGGTCGTCTCCCTCGACCGCCTCAGTCCCCAGTGTGCTGCTTTGCTGATGGACCTGCCGTCGGTCACCGCGCCCATGTCGAGTTTTGCGGTCTTAATCCATCCCGCAGCCGATCCGCACGGAGCGTTGCTGCCCGTAAACCAGATCCTCGCCAGCCTCACCTTGCCCAGGCTACCGCAACTGCTCGTGGCGTGCAGCTCGTATCCGAAGGTTCAACTGGAGTGGCCGCACAGAGCCTTCCTCGGACTGTGCGATCGGTCCGAGCTTGGTCGCTGCCTGAAGACGTTGTGCATCGTCGAAGCGCGAATCACGGAGACGGATTTGCTCCAGGTTCTAGCTGTCCTCCGGGCGCTGGAGACTCTAGAGATCGGAGACGCCGTCGTCGGCGAATGTGACGACCGCGAGGACTCGGTAGGGCTCCTTTCTGACAGTTTCCTACGCGCAATGGTGTGGAAACCGACGCAGCACGCTCTCGTACCGCGCCTCCGGCAGTTCACCTTGGTGTCGAAACTAGCATTCTGCCACGGTCTTCTGTTAAACTTGGTCACCTCCAGGTTGGCGCGGTCCTCCGACACGCCCTTCCACCTTTCCATCCACCTACTTTCCACAACAACGGCCTCTCTCGACTGTACCGTCGACGCCGCGCTCCGAGAGCTCGCTGCGGGTAATTGTAAACACTTCAAGTACCGCTCGTCGGAGAGGTATATCCCGTTGACCAGCCAGGGGCGCTACAGCTGAGCGTCTGGCGAAAGATTAGACCTTCGTGATAACTTTTTACCACACCGCAGATGATCCCTCTTGCCCTTGATTTATGATATGGTTCTACACTCTTGTACCCTGTTGTGATATCGAACTGTAGATTCTCGTGGACGACGGATGAATGTTATAAATGTTTTTCTATTTCTTCTTGCTACTGTAGTTCGTTGCCTTCTTCAGGTCAGCGATGATTTTGTCTACCTCGGCGATGTGTCGCTCGGTCAGTTTTTGAATCTGCCGCATTGTTAATATCTGAGCCAGCTTCAGGAGGAGGGGAGGGTGGTTTACCTCGTCGTATTCGATGGTATATTTTTTGAAGTTTCCGCGTTTCAGGCTCGATTGCTGTAGGTGGCGGATCTGAACACGGACATCCTCCGACTTGCGGCTCGCCGCTGTGACCAGGGCGGTGTTGGACTCAACGGTCGGTCTACATGCAAAGTATTTCAGGATGCATTTCATACTGGCCCGGAACGACGCACTTGGGTATAGGAATTTTTATCGTCCGGCTGTCGTGCTTCTGGGGAACGATATTGGGGAGATGGGAGTCGTAGAGAGCCTTCTCGACGTGTTTCATGGTCTACTCAGCGGGTGTGAGTAGTTTGTTCGTCTGCCACGGCGCCGCCTCCCTCGACGCACATCTTCTTCGAATATCGTTATTAACAGCGTCGTGCCGTCCCGCACACCCACTGTCGCGACCTCGTCCAGGCGGAGCTCCTTCTCCACGTCGGGCAGCTTCACGCGCACGGGGTCAAGGACGGCGGGGGTGACACGGCCCGTCGCACGGCTCTCGATGGCAGCGCAGTCCTTGCGGTACCAGTCAACCGCAGCCTGCATTTTTTCGTCCGTCTTCGCATAGTCAAGGCGCGCTGCCTCGCTCGTGATGGGCTGCTGGGAACCAGGGACGAGGTCTGCCGTGGACTTGGGGACAGATTTTATTTTCTTGGTCGCGTAACTGCGATGCGTTGGGAGACTTGCGACGCGAAGAGGTCCGCAAACTGAGGACCGCAGGCTCAGATTTCGTGGTATGCGGACAACCACCCGGGCCAGAATGGACATGGACGCGTCGAGACTCGAGACCTGTTTGCTCGTGTTGTACGGACCCTCCACGACTCTGAGAGCCCACAACGTCCACCCGAAATTAATTGCAGCCCCCTCTATTGCTTTCTCTTTCTCGCCCCGAATTTCCTGGCCAATTGTCTCAAAGGTCGTGTATTTTGATGCGGGTCGTGGAGCGCGCCTCGTGTTTTTATTTCTGGTGGTTGATCTTTCCGATTCCACTCCCAGCCTCGCCGGCAGGCACATACCTGCCTTGCACACCTACCACGACCGTCCTAGACTGACCCATGCGCTATCTTTTGCTTTCCTTGCTTTCCTTGCTCCTACCGACAGTTTCGCCGTACTTTCTCGTGGATGACTTCTCCGGCCTCACTTTCTTCGACAACTGGGAATTCTACGGGAATTACGACAACCTGACGCTCGGTGCGCTCAATACTCACCATATTGCGCGAGATCTCGCTGATACCGCGTCACAGGCGACGTTGTGTGGCTCAATGAAGCCGACGCGTTTACCCAGGAACTGGCCTTGGTCAACAGTGCGGGAAATGTGATCATCAAGGTCGACAACTTCTCAAACGTCCCTATGAACCAAAAGCGGAACTCAGTGAGTACTGAGCTGCGTGTATACGGCAACCATTGACCTCCCCCGAGGTTCGAATCAACACCAAATCGACCTATTCCCTGGGAAGCTTGTGGATCATTGACGCGGTGCATCTCCCGTATGGTTGTTCGGTGAGTGCTTCGTGATCGCCCCCCGCCTGTCGTTTTGACCTCCCCTCGAGGTTTGGCCAAGCATATGGACAGTGCGTCTCAGTGGTCATTTCCCTTTCCCGCCATTAATTTTCTTCTTCAAGGTTGGCCCCACCTGGCCTGGTGGAGGAGAAATCGAGTATGTCTTTTCGCTGCCCATCTAGCGCGTTGCTCATCGCTCTCAGTATCATCGAAGGCGTTAATATGATGCACAACACCCAATACGCGCTCCACACGACGTCAGGCTGCCTGCACACCACACCGCCTAACCAGAAAGGCTCCTCCTCCTTGGTGGACTGCTCACAGCCTCCCGGCTGCCTCGTTGGTGAAACCACGCCTAACAGCTATCAGAGCGGCTTCGCAGCTGCTGGCGGCGGCGTTTGGGCTGCACAATTTGACTACACTGGGTAGGCGGCCTCCTTCCTCGTCCTTCCAACGCGCTCACAACCTTTACCGTTAGCATTTTGTACGTAGCCTCTTTTCCTATCGCGTCGTTCTGACTCCTTGCGGGGCAGCATATGGTTCTGGAGCGTGCGTAGCGCAGTCGTCTTCCTCTGCTGTCATTCATGTGCGCACAGCGGCCAGATGTCCCTGCCTCGATAACGCAAGCGACGGCGACCTCGTCCATAGATTTGGCGGATTGGGGTGCGCCGTCCGCAAGTTACCTCAACTCGACCTGCGCTATCGACCAGTTTTTCGGACCTCAGAGTATGGTCATCGGTGCGTTTAGGCTAGTTAACTCTCTTCCTTGAGCTGACGGTGGTTTGGGTAGATATCACGCTTTGCGGACAATAGTGTGTCCTTGCCTGCTAATGTCATAGCCACCACCTTGCTGAGTTGACCCTCTAGCGCCGGCCTGCCCGAACAATATCAGGCAACCTGTGCCGGCACTGGCTCCACTGGGATATGCGTGCGTCTGCTCCTGTTTGCTGGTAATCCTGTGCTCACACATCTCACAGTATAACGACAACGTAGTTGGCCCCGGAAACAACTACGACGAAGCCTACTTTGAGCTCAAATCCGTTCGCGCGTACACGACGGCCGCACCGGGTGCCACAGCTGGCGTAGCTGCGCTGGGAAAGCCGTCCGGCGGCGCCAAATCCGTCCGCTCTGAGTACATACCACCGTTCCTCGTCGTGCTGAGCACTATGATTATCGGGATGATTCTGTGACGATCTTAGACGATTTTACGATGATGTAGACGGACTGTTTGTAACCTTATGACAGTGGTATTGTATCCTACCTATGTAGCTGAAGTTTTCCTGAGTTTTCCTGTTTTGGGTGATGAAAGCGACAAATAAACGGTCATTCCTCATAATCTTCACGTTTGCTTTTCGAAATTCGAGAACTTGGTCGACCGACGGCCTATAGAGCCTCTTTTCAATTCCTCCTGTTCAGCCTGGGTGCTAGCCGCGGGGAGAATGGATCATATATAAATTATCTGGAGTCCACGCAGGATAAGCATGACTACGATGCCCGTGCAACCGAAATAAACCTTCGGGAGAGCTCTATGCACGAGTATGCTTCTTGAGCCACGGGTCCTCGAGAAGTTGCTTCGGTGTCTGCCGATTCTGCGGTTCCCACTGCAGCATCTTGCTCATGAATTCCAGAAATAGCTTCTTGTCTGCGCCTTCGAGGTTTGTCTCCAATTCTTCCAGAGGGACGTGGGGAGGCACTGGGACTCCGCCTTGCCATTCCCCTAGAGGAGCAACATACGTCAGAATGGACCCCGTAAGAAAGGGCAGATGAGGGGACTGGCCTTGTTCGGAAAAGACCCTAGAGCTCTCCGAGCCCTGAGCGAGAAAGCTTGGTGGTGGAGGACCGAGTAGGGCAATTATACTGGCCAAGAGGACGCGACCACGATGGACACCCTTTTCGGGGTCGATTCCGTTGAACAGATGCCTGCCTTCGAATACATCCCAGATCTAGAGGTCGACGTCGGTCACCAATGGGCAAACGAGTGCAAGGTTCCCTACCACACAAGCAACATTCCAAACATCGATTTCATAACTCCAGGGGACCCCGAGGAACATCTCCGGCGAGCGGTAAGCTGGTGGCTGCCCGATCTCTGTGTGCATTTCCTCTCCCCATACGGCCTCACCAAAATCGCAGAGGACGGGTACGTCGAACTCCGTGGAATCCGGAGCATCCAACTCGCGAGACAGGTAGATAATCCTGCCGTCGATTTCTTTGCGCGGCACAGGATGGTCGAGCTCGGCTTGCTCAAACTTTTCGAAAACGGGGGATCCGTCCTTGATGCCAAACATGATATTACTTGCCTTGATATCTGGATGGCCAAGTGTAAGTGAGTATCGAATCCCAGGAAGAGGAATTCAATCACCTGTGTGGATAATCCGGCACTCGCGAGCGTAATCGAGGGCGCGGAAGACCTGCTGTAGCATGATGGCGAGGACGGGAACGGGCAGCCGACCGATCGGGTTACGCTTCAAGAAGGCAGACATGTCGTCCCACAGTGGCGGATGCACAAGACACTGGTGTTCGTCGTCGGGGCCGGAAATGGTGAACGTGTTGAGCACGGTGCGGACGGCTGATCGACCCAAATGTGATTTAGGACCTCGGTCGAGCCGCTCGTAAGCTAAGAGCTCCCGTGAAGGGCCCAAGCTTATGGAGCGGATGAAAATCTTCAGGGCGACGTGGCGGCAGTCCGTCAGGTCTCGCGCCAGCCATACGGTTGACGTTACACCAAAGCCGAGCTTGCCAACCACCTGGTATCTTGAAGCAAGCAGCTCGCCGATGCGGACAGGGTAGTACCGTGTCGCGAGGTAGTCTGACAAGCACTCTTCCTCGACGAGTTCGCTTGCGCTGATCCTGGGGAAATGAGGATTGGAAAAATCTTTTGGGAGCCAAGGCCGACGGCCGCCCAGACTCCTGAGCGCCCAGCGACCGAGGCTTGAGAATGCTGCCGCGATGGTTGGGAGTTAACGTTGGAAAAGAGTTGCAGGACGATTCGTCTCAGAGGCGGCAGTGTTCAAGCTTGTTCAAGTGGGTCCGTGTTGACGATGAGGTAGGCTCTGTATCTACCTATATAGCTGAAGTTTTCCTGGGTTTCCTGAGGCTCGATACCCTAGTATAATCTGCGTGGTTTCTGAAGAAAGTCGTTCAGATCATTAGTAGGTGATGGACAGGTCTTTCCTCCCACCTTCATGAAATTCGAAAACTTGCGTCGGCCGGCAGTACCTCCCTTCAAATTCCTCCTGCGCAGCTTGGGAGGTAAGCGGCTTATGCTGCAGAAGGTCCGATCCTGAGGCGGACAGAAATGGTCCAAATTTGAGCCCAATGTTCGTTCAGAATGCGGACAAACTCAGCGAAAAAAACCGCAACGTCCGATCCAACGGGCGGATAAACGGCGCTGGTCGAACCCGATGTCCGATCCTTAGGCGTATACAACCAGGACTTTTTGTCAACTTTTGCTCGAAATATCCGTCACAAAATTTGCTGGGCAAAAATCCCATTGAGAACCCCCAAATTCAGGTGGTCGGTCGCCCAGAGGTCCGATCGCTTTGGCGTATACTTTTCGGCCAAAAACGATGAGCCTGATCGTAGTGCGGACCCAAATGGTCGGGGAAAAATTGTACACAAACCACCAAAATGGCCAAAATCTGATCGGACCTCCTTCAGCATAAGCCGCTTACCTAGCTTGGGTGGCAGCCGCGGACCGTTTTACTGTATCGAACGTTCTTGCTCGAGTTCCTTGTGCCCGGACTTTTCGGGGAAGATAGGCGGAAACCTTTGAGGCGTCTTCTATACCTCGCCGGCGATGATCACATCTACCTGCTCCCTCGGTGCCTTGCTTAGCCTGCAATCAGCTCTCCCCTGGACCCTCCTATCCACTAGCAAAAATCGCGGAGTCTGGCCAAGTCCGCAGTGCTTGAAAAGCCTTTCGAGTATGTAATGAGACCGACGCGCGGCCTTGCTGGTTTCTACAACCTGGGAAACCCTTTCTTTTCGCGCATTTCTCCCGGGATTCACGCGTACGGCACATAGGGTCGTGCGAGGACCGGCGGAATAGACAAGATTTACAAGTCGGATAGGACGAGGATCCTGCGGGTCCTCTTCGCTTCCGCCCTCCCTGCGAGCTTCCTCAGGCAGTGTTTTTGATCCAAAAAGTTGCATCCAGCTGGCGCCTCGTGGTTTCGACCTGGCCACCGTTTACGCCAGCATGCACTCTGTTTGAACGAGCGTGTCTAAATTGTCGAGCTCATGACCCGTTGGGGCCACGAAGCAGCCGTGCACGAGGCTTCGATCCGAATTCTCATCGTTTGGAATTTGGGCTAGGTACTGCATCCTCTTGCGCTTCCTCGCCGCTCGCCGCCCCACGCCGCCCCTTCTTCCTTGTCTTGGCCTGCCGAAATGACCGCCATCTCGGATGTGGATCTGCCCGCAGTTGATAGGCTATGCATGAACACCTGAAGGTATAAAAAGTAAAGGCTTCCTGAAAAAGTCTTCACCCCTCCTCTTTCTTTTCCTTGTACCATGTTTATAACGGTCATCCTCGTTGGTCTTTTCGTCACCCTCGTCCGGTCTGCGGCAGTGGGTCCGCATTTTTATTTGCTTCTCATTTATCCATCCCAGTTTCAGACCCTGAAGCCCGGCGTCTACCACCTCGTCAACTTGGGCGACCCCTACGCACCGGCGTCGTTTGACAACAAAAACCGAGTGGTGCTCCCCAAGCCCTTCGACGGCGACTACGACCTAGTGCGCACACTCCAGTTTTCCTGCTGCCGTTCCTACTTACCCTGCTCCAGTGGGAAATTGTCGCTCCTCCCGAACGCGCCGACACGATTACAATTAAGAATATCCGTGGCAAGAAGTTTGCTCAGATTTCTCCTCCCGCTGAGGTGCGTGTGGAGTTCAGATTACTCTCTCTATCGCATTAAGCTGTGGCGGACAGGGTCAATTTGTGACGACTGGTAACCACCCCACCGCGTTTGCCACCGTCCTGTCTGGCACTGCAGACTTCCCTGGCGACGACGGCATTCCCGACAGGAACCTCGACTACTGGACGGTCAGTAATCTTGTTCATCGCCGTCTCAATCAGCTTCTAATAATCTGAACTGCTCAGATCGGCACGCCGGGCGGACTCGTTTGGACGTACAACAATTCTGCTGGGTCGGAGGTTCGCTACAAACACTGATTCCCAGCCTGTTGTTGTTGACTCATTTGGTGGTCCTAGGTTTCGCTGCAGCCTCTGAACGGCAACCGCCCAGCAGGGCAATATTGGATGTTCGCGACCGAAGGGTCTCTGCCCTTTTTTCCTCGTGACGTTGATGGCCGTACCGTGACGGACGCCATGACTCTTAGTCCCCGCCTCGCCTTCTCTTCCTAATTCAACCTTCAATAAAGTTAGCGTTTCCGAGTCGTACATAATTGTTTGCCCTTCCTTGTATACACTTTAATTCGCCGTGCAAAATAATGATCATTCCTTGTTGTTCGCTCCAGTCTGAGTACGGCGTACGAGCGTAAGGAAGGCAGGTCGTTCACAGCATACCCTCTTCCGGACACTAATGAGGAAGTGCGGCTGCTATTGGGCCGCCGATCGGAAGCTCGTTGTGCAGAACTCTTTTCACGAAAGCGGAAGATTTTGAATCCACCGAGTAAATAGATCCTGGAGGGGAGGTCAGAGAAAATTAGCTCCGCTCAGTCTACTACCCACAACCGCTGCCGCAGGCTGATCGTGTGCGACCATGTGTCTAGAGATATGTTAATGAGAAGTCGACGGGAAACCTGGTAGACTGACCCAGCTTCGAATACAGTCACGAAAGTAACATTCCCGCCCTTGCCTTCGCCGCCTCCAGCACTTCGAACCTGACCGGCTATCTCGTCAGAACCCGGCACAGACCAGGGCGTGCCTTCTGCCGCAGCGAATTGGCTTTTGAATTTGGTGTCAAGATTTTCAACCCAGCGTTCGTTCCCCTCCAGTATCAGTTAGCATACAAGTAGAGGTGAGGGCTTCCGAGATACCATATAATTCGCCATCATGTCTGTATCAGCGGTTAGGTCTGAGCTGAGAAACAATTGGACCAATGCGAACCGGCCTTGCCCGCATACACGAGCAGTTTCACGCCGTCATTGATAAGCTCCGGGAGCAACTTTGCCGCGTTATGCACGCCTTCGAAAGGTAAGAAAGTTAAGTGGCCCGTCAATAGAACGGTCTACCTTCGCCGCGCATATTGAACTCGCGGTTCATGTCCATGTTGAAGCTTTGGAAAGACCGCGCCGGATCCACGCCGAGAGCTGCCTTCACCTTTGGATTATTCATCCATATCTCCACCCACGGTGTGCGCTCGTAGCAGTGCTCCGGACGGTCGGCGGCATTGCATTTCTTCCGTCGGTCGTACCAGTTCAGATCGCTTCCTGATCGTCAAATTCGGAGAGGGCTCTTTCAAACAAAGTCTAGACACGCACTCATAGTTGGCTCGAACAACCGTGATCTACAGTAGCGAGAGGCGTGTCCACAGGTGAATTCCGACGTGTAGAGATCGCATATCTTGATGAGAAGCTTGCAGGTCGGGATACTCGACCTCAGCTCGGTACATTCGGGCCCTTGAGGATCGTCGTAGATAGGATATGGTCCGTTACAGACATAATCCACGATGGAAGGGATCTGTATGTACGGATCGGTGATTCCGTTTGCGAGAATTACAGAAGCTAGGTTGATTCTTGTTGATCTCGGGCTCGGGTTGGAGGAAAGCGCCAGAGCCCGGTTCTCCCGCCAGATAACCGACGCAACGTTAGGGCCGTATATCCCGCCGAAGCTCTCCCCAGCCACATGGAAGGGCAACTTGGAATATTCCGGGAATTGTTCGAGAAACAGTTGAAGAAACGCGTAGACATCCTTAGCCGCCTCCGCGCACCCTTTTACGGAGGCACCCGGATCCGCAAAAGAGAAGCCTACGTCAACAGGCTGGTCGAGGAATATCACGTTGGCGTTATTCGTCCAGCTGTGCGGGTTGCGTGTGGTGGTTCGCCCTTTATCGGCAATTGAACATGGGCCCAGTTCAAAGAGCAGACCATTAGCAGAGCTATCCCCTGGATTGTTGTAAGGATAAAGCGAAGGATATTATGATGCCAACCCACCGGGACCGCCATTCATCCATAGCACCAACGGGTCGGTGGACGGCGACGACCGTGATTCAAAAAACCTAACAGGCATAAATCCACTGGCACGTAGCTCGCAGCCATTGAACACACCAGAAGAACATATGTTTGTCCTTGGCCACGTCAATGTACCCAGAGTACTGCTTCACGGAGGGTTCACACAGTTTCGGGGTGACAATTCGGAAGTGGTCGCTTTCGAACGCGGGAGCAGCTAGTCCGTCTAGTAGAGGGAAAAAATCAGACATGGGCCAAGCGATTGCCGCAGAAGCTTACACGAACTAGAGAAGAGATACTGGCTCACAAAACTCTTGCCGGCGGAGACCCAGTGTTCCGTAGTTTCTCGTGCCACCGCGAGGATAGAGTCAGATCCAGCCTTTTGAAGTGGGGCATCCTCCATCGAACTAGCCGGGCTCAAGAAGGAGGCCAGAACAGCCACACCAAAGAAAACCCGCATTGTGAAGATGGGAGTTCAAGGAAAACCAAAACCATCAATTTCACGGAACAACGATGCCGCGGAGCCGGCGCATACATTTCAACAGTGAGTCAGTACGAGATTTCTGACCAGGTCGTTCGTTTAGGCGTAGCCGTGCTTGCCAGAAACTACACCAAACGCGGGTCCACCCTTCCCAAACATCTTCCTGAGGTCGCCTGCGAGGTATTCTGGCCGCTCATAGGCCGCGAAATGCCCGCCGGACTCATGCTCTGCATCGAATACGACGTTGCCCATGTTCCGGGTCCAGCTGTAAAGAACATCAGTTTAAGGTGGCATACTACCTGGGTGGAAAAAAAGGGCGTTTTGTACCTCTTCGGGAACACCAAAATGTCTTTCGGGAATTGCGACAGGCCGAGGGGAATGGCGGGGCGGGGCTCCGGGACCGAGAATGCGGCCTCGATGCTTCGGTTTCCCGCCTCGAAATAAATGCGCAGGGAAGCCGTGGGTCCAGCACGAGAGAACCAATAGATCGAGAGCCAAGTCAGGACTGCATGGGAATCACAAGTTAGGATAATGAGGCAGTGAAAGAAAGGGCGGCTGACCTTCATCGTCCTCCCACTGATACGAGTCGGACCAGTTCACGAGCTTCTCATAAATCCATGCCAGAAGGCCAGCGGGAGAGTCGGCCAGAGAATACCCCAGCGTTTGTGGCTGCGTCGACTGCTGACGCAAGTATCCTCCACCTAAACGGTGGAACCAGGACGTTCTCTCGAGCCCCGCCTTCTCCTTGTCCGTCAGGCCGGGTTCAGTCGCCGATTTTGGGTCGTCGCCGCTGAGAAGAACGTGAGAACAAAGTAAGATGTAGACGAACAATTGAGTTGAAAACATACATGCACATGTTTGTGTGCCATGCCTTGCTGTGTTTACCGCCATAAATCTGAGCGATACGGCAGGTAATCTGCGCACGCGAAGGTGAGCACCAACGTTTCAAAAAAAAAGAGAAAACCAACCGGAAAACCCCAATCTCCTCCCTGAGTGACTGGATGGTCCCATTTATCGTCGATAGCACATTTGGTTGGGACACAGACTTACCGTATTCATCGTAGCCCAGAGCGAGCATCAGTTTGTTGGCAACCTTGGCGGTAATTGTTAGTAGAAACTGGTGTCACAGGAAGCGCTTCGTTTACCTCTGCATACTGGGGGAGATCGAATCCCTTCGTGCGGGGAGACTCCGAGAAGCCGTAGCCAGGAATGCTCATGACGACAACGTGGAACGCAGGGAAATCTTCGCTCCCCTCCGTCAAGAGAGGGAGAAGCTTGCGGGCCTCAAGGAAGCTTCCGGGCCCTATCGAGAATTCAGCCACCGGAAAACGATTCAGGACGTGAGCCTACATCCGTGGACAAACAGCAAGGGGATCGCCGTCGTGATCTGGCTCTTCTTGTGGACGTAGTGGATGTTGAGCGTCCCGTTACAGCCATCGACGTCGATGTCGCGAGTGAACTGGGGAAGCTCAGAGTTGAGCTGGGCTTCGTATTTCCTCCAATCGTATCCATGCGCCCATCTGTGGACAAGGCGCTGGACATCGGCCAGCGGGACGCCGTATTCCCAACCAGCATCCTCGAGCTCGTCAGGGAACGTCGTTAGTTCGAGTTTTTGCCGGAGAACGGCCAGCTTTTCATCGGGGATGGAGATCTTGAACGGGCTTTCAGACATTGTGGACGTGGTTCTGGAGAAACCCGTGATGAGAGTTTTTTCAACTGCTTTGTTTGTCCGAGCTTGGTTCTCGGCTTCTCGGCCTTGCTTTTGTTCTAGAACTTTCCTCGGACCTCCAATGTCTTCGCTGCTGGACGATACTTTTTGGCTGTACGACTTGCGGGTTGAGGTGATATGTCCACCAGGCCGCGTCGGTTGACATCCAGTCGTTCGGATGCGTCTCTCGCTGCTTCGCCGCTAGTAAAGGAAGGACCGCAGCTGAAGATCAAAGTTCAGGGACACAGATGAACATTCAATTAACGGCCTTGACCGAGAGAGTATATCGAAATGCCTGCAGAACGAGGTTACGAGGGCCACCGGGGTTGGTTGGTCGGAAAACCAGCCTTGTCCGGGAGGCAGGTGCAACATTTCGCCCTCAAGCGTGAAGTGGTCTCCCTCCTTGGCACCACATAAAATACGTTCGATGTGGCCTGCCCGGACCCTAACTGTAAATCTCTGCTGAGGATTACACGGACGGCCAAGCGCAAATTCAGCCATAGTGCTGTTACTGCTGTGCCGGTGACTGGTGTCAAGGTGTCGGAATCAAAATCAAGTTGAGCGGGTGGGAGGTTTCACTTCTATTCGTTCGCAGTTTGACCATCACCGGACGTCAGGTAAATAAAAGCACCGGATCGCGTGTCCGTGGTCGCTGGTTGAACTGTCTTTGAACCAAAAATTTCATTCCTAATCCAAAAATTGAATACTCGCGCCTCCGAGCCCTCAGAGTCTGCTATCTGCTTCTTGCCAGCCTTTTCTTCCTCCCACTCTCTGTGTTTCCTCAGGAGCGAGAAAGGTACTGCCAGTGTCGATAGGGCCCTCGGGCGCCCAAATGTTCCATCGCGTCTCTTTCATTCATACTGGATCAATTCTCTGGTGCAATCTGGCTAGTATTTACCTCCGATATCTCTCCAGCGGTATCGGAGTGTATGGTTCGTCTTGTGCATGATCCACACGAGGGCGGAAGGCTGTCGTTAAGTTGCAAAACTCACTCTGATACGGGATTGAGATGTTTCACCTAATCACTTTGCTGAGCAGTTCTGACCCGCAAACGGCAAATTATCAAACTTCCCCGCTCGCCGACTGGAATCGAGGGATCAAACCAAATCACCAATTAAACCTGAAATTGAGCGAATCTATCTCGCGACACGACTACAACGGAGAGCAGGAGGGATCGGTGCTCTGGAGAAAGCTGTACATTCAAGCAGTACATGGATCCGAATCCACATCTTCAAAGCTTCTTCGACAATTCCTCATCCTCGCCAAAGGCCTCGATCCAGGCTTTGATCCCGCCCTCAAGAACGACCGCGCGACTTGTTCTCACCCCCTTAGCATCGAGCGCATCTTGGTACCACCCCGCCGTCCGTGGGCCCCGCCCGCCAGGCTTGCAGCTATTGCAGTGGAACACCACAAGCGGCACGGAGGACAGCACAGTGACGATGGTGGAGAGCGTCGGGTGGAAGGAATGCGCAGGGAGGTTGAGACACCCAGCAATAAAGGCGCCCTGAATACCACGAAAATGTCTTGAATGAGAAGTATCGGGAGGATTGGATTGATTCGGGCGATACCTCGAAATCCGTTCTTCGCACGTCGACAACGAGGTAGTCCTTCATGATCTGCTTTTCGCGCATAATCGCAGCGAGCTCATCCCGGCCGATTGACGCAGGAGTCGAGGCAGGAGATGGAAAGGCGGCATGCCAATCGGTGGACATGAGAGAGTAGCTTTGGACACAAGCTCAAACAACACTACGCTTTTCCTGCTTTAGGAAGGATTAGATAAGCGCGTTTCGGGGAAAAAAAAGCCATGGTGCGGAGGCAGGAATCGATTGACTCTGCTAAGATACCTGACTAGGTGATAGCTGTGCATCTTTGGGGGTGACGACAGGAGTGCAGACCACAAACGCGGAAATACGGACAGGGACTCGAATCGTCGAGTCCATAACGTCCGGGGTTTGGCGCGCAAAAGAGACAACCAATCCGAGCCAGCAGCGTCACATTACATTCTTAACGTCCTGCGATACACCAATTATGTCCATCAGACGGCCAAGGGAGACCATCGCCGACGCATTCATATCGATGGTCTCGACGAACAACCTCAGCGTTCCCCCAACGCTGTCGCGCGGGTCAACGAGGTAGTTCTCCCGCACCAACTTGCGGAGAAGGTCGACATCGGTCAACTTGGTCTTGCCCCCGTGCCGACGCTCAGGGCTACTAACGCGCTGCTCCAGCGCCGCTATGTCGCAGTCCGCATTGATCCAGAAGAGGGGCACATTGGTGTTGCGCACAAGGTCGAGATGCTCCTGTAAGACGCCAGCGTCCCGCTCGTTATCTTTGGCCAGACACGCGGTCATGAAAATGACAGTCCCCTCCTGCGCCAGCCGGCTAATCTCGCGGAAGACGGGCGCACGAATTTGGCGGCGCAACTCGTGGTGCGCGTCACTACGATCTGGGATCAGGGCCGCCACCGGATCGATGAGCAAGTGGTTGTCCAGGAGGCGGGACCCAGCGAGAAGCGTTTTCGCCAGCTTAAGCACAGTGTGTTTACCCGCGCCAGGGAAGCCATTCAGGACGACGATCATGCCAGTACTGGGGGTTGGTCGAACAGGACCTGGTTGTGTCGTCGCCATAGGTGTATTTCACGTTCAACGGGTTACAAATGGGCGAAGCTGGAGTTGGTTTGAGTCAACCCGAGTTGGTGGCTGTGTCGTGCCCCGCAGGTACAAACACCACTCCGCCTCTGACCTGCTTTAGGAAGGATTCTGACCTGCTTGAGAGGATTACAAGTTTCTCTTTCGCGACTCAAGCTAGGCGAAAGTGAGCATCGAATGGATTTATTCATCGATCTGGCTGGGGATATTGAAAGTACATAGAGACCACACAAAGGTGCAGACTGTCCTTTATCTGAGAATTCATAGACGCACAGAATCACAACAGCTCCTCCTCCTCCGCCTTCCAATTCTTGGCCTGATCCCAGTATCCCTTGAGCTTATCCCCAAGGACCTCCTTCGCAGTCCCATCCGTCGGGCAGGTCTTCGAATTAAACCCGCTGAAAGAGCGGTCACGCAGCATCCCCTCCCACACCAAATAGCACTTGTTTCCCTCCAACGACGCTGGCGTGCCCTCCTGCGGCCGCTGTCCGCTCCCACTGGCAGCGTTTTCCGCGCCTTCCCCATCTTCCGCCCCAGAGCCGGAGGTCTCCAGCACGACGTCCTCGGCGCCGCGTGGCCGAGCCGCCTCTGTCCACGCAATACGAGTCATCATGAGCCGCTTGTAGTTCCTGATGAACTTTGCGGCACCCTCGACGTACACCATGCTGAAGTGCGGGTTGAAGATGCACAAGCCCGTGAGGTTGAGCTGCTCCGCATTCTTGCGCACCTTCCACCGGTGCGCGGGGTCGGAGAGGGTCTTGATCCTATTAGAAAATATCGTCAGTTTTATGCAGTAAACATTGATTGAAACCGTACTTGAAGACAGCACCGTAGATGCCGCGCTTGTCTTCCTCGGCCTTTTTGGTCTCGACCTTTTCCCGCCGCTGTTCGGCGGTAAGCTTGCGCGCCGCGTTCATCTTCTCGTGTCCGTGCCTGCGCTGAGCGACTTCGCGACGGATACGCGCCTCTACACGCGTGGGGTCTTGCACGGCGTCCGAAGTGAGGACCGTCATCATGTTCGCCAAACGCACTGCAATTCCCGTTATTACAATTCACATGCAGAACGTCAAACGCACCTTTGGGCGGGTCGGGAGGAATGAGACCCATAGCCACACGGTCGCGCTTGTCTTGCAGATCCGCAGCCCGCTTGAGCTTCCTCATCTTCTTTTGTTCCTATACGGCGAGTCAGTGAGGCAACTGAAAATGAGTAGGATAACAAACCTTCTTGGTGAGCATCATGGGTTTCAAAGCGACCTTGTTTTTGTCGCCAGGCGCAGGAATGGGGATGGGATGCTGGATGTAGATAGTGATGGGCGAATCGGACGTCCGGATATTGAGATTGGAGATCCCAAGGTCGTCTACATCGGCATACCTCCTGTTGGGAAGGAGCGGTTGGTCCCACCATTCGGCTTCGGGAGGTGGAAGACGCTAAAAGAGAGTCTCGTTATTATTTCTGCGCATGAGGACAAGAAAAAAGTTCGTACCTTGATTCCCCTCTCGATCCCCATGTCCCCGTCTAAACCGGCCTTGCGCGCACTCTCAGCGATACGCTGCTTGAGCGCCTCGAGCTGGTTGTCCTGACGCATTTGATTACCCAGGGCCACATATTTGCCTTTGGGATTGAAGCGGAAGTTGCGGTTCGAACGGTCCTTCGGCGCGCCTTCGAACAGGGTAGTGTCCTTGGAAGTGGACGCCGAAGCATAGGGATTCGTGGATTCGACCACCACCGGAGGAGGAGCCGGAGGAGGTGTGGGTATGTTGCGCGTGTTCGCCTGCGGCAAGGTTATTACAGCAAGTAATCAAAAGAGACCGGTCAGACGAACCTTGATGGACGCGAATTTGGGTTGCATAGGCTTGTACCTGTCCTTCTTCGACTGGGGTGCCGCAGGAGTCGTGTCGAGGAGAAGTGGATGAGCGGCCATCTTCAAGCCCGCGCCCTGTTGGGTCACTTCGGTTGGACGGGCTTTGTTCTTCCCAGACTGCGGCATGGACTGCAGAGCAACGTCAGGGTTCGGCAACAGACTCTTGGTGTAATTGACTCGCCATGTACGGGTTATCTTTGACCGCGAGCCGACTATGCGCGTCTTCCACCAAGCGCTTGATACGCTTGTTGATAGCATCCGCAGAGGGAGCGGGGGTTGCAGAGCCAGAACCTGAGGCCGGAGTGGGTCCGCTTGACACCGTCGGGGAGTGCTTCATCGGGACAGCTTTGACCGGGGCTGGCGCAGCAAGACCCAACGCAGGATTCTTCATGGCGGCCAACTTGGCTGCAATCTCAGCCCGCTTCTGGGCAATGAGAGCTGCTCCGGTCAACTGAAAAATTCATGAGTTTAGCGCGACAGGAAATGAGTCAATGTGCTCACGGCGGGGGCTGCAGGGGTCCCATTGGTGAGCTTCTGAGGACAGAAAAGGTTATAGAAGCGAGTCAGATTGATATTTATGGAGGCCAATTCACCTTGGAAGGAGGAATGAAGACTCACGTCGCTGCTAGAGAAACAGGCATAAATGGATGTATTCCACCTGGAAGACAAGCACACACCTTCTGAGTTTCTTGCTCATCGACGTTTCTCCATTGCCGTCAAAGGGGCGCTTCTTGTCGCTCATCGTGGAGGACGACGGCGACGACTGTTGTGGTAGGAAATCAAAAGGGAGCGCGCCTTGTTTGGCTGCACCCGCTCTACTCGACCACGATGTTTTCCCTTTCCTCCCTGGCGCGGACGATACTGTCGACACCGCGGCGACCTGCGCAGCCCGTTACAATCTTCAGCCGGGCCCGCAACGCCCTCGCGCCGCGCCAGGTGAAGAATATCAGGCGCCACAAGGGCCGGATACCAATCCCAATCGGCGGGTCAACAAAAGGCACCACATTGGCCTATGGCGACTGGGGCGTCAGAATAAAGGGCAACGGCGCGCGTTTGACTGCCAAGCAGCTTGAGACAGCTGAGGAGGTCATCAAGAAAAAGCTCAAGATTATAAAGGGCGTCAAGGTCTATCTGCGTGTCTTTCCCGATATCCCTGTCTGCATCAAGGTAATTTGCCACATACCTTACGGTGGGCGGTACTGACACTTCTATAGGGTAACGAGACGCGTATGGGTAAAGGAAAGGGGACGTTCGAGTTTTGGGCTACGCGGTAAATGACATGCTAAACCGCGGCTTAACGAAACCTCACGCTTCCCAAGTGTCCCTATCGGCCGGGTCATTCTCGAAATCGGTGGAACCCCCATTCGAGAAGAGCTTGCGAGGGAAGGTATTTATTGTTCTTGTCAAACCTTTCCACCAAACTTACAATTCCGCAAGCTCTGCGATTGGCGTCCTCCAAACTACCAACCCAGATGGAATTCATCCGCCGGTCGACACCCCCACGACTTGGAAATCTTATTCTCCATCCTCCAAAGCCTCCCAGGGTGCCTCAACCGACCTTGGACGAGTTCCCACCGGCGAGCGTAGACTCAGTACAACCGAATGTATAACTGCTGAATTAAACTTCCAAACCCTCCCTTGTGCTATCGCGCTGCTCTTCTCGGCCAGGCACAAACGCCGCGAGGCGCCGTCTACCCACCCATCGATGATGACGCAGACACCCTCGTTGGCGAGAAAGAGAACCAGTCATGACCTGGATTGCTGCGCTCGTTTACAAGACCACCACCCGTGTGAAGCACTCGTCAGCTCGGTCCTCTGGTCCTCTGGTCCTCTCGGCCTACTGTCGTCTTTGAATCTCTCCCTCACCATCCACGATTCCCTCTTAAAATGCAGTATAAATGTCGATAATACATTGAGTATGGATGCATATGGTAAGTAAGTAACATTGCGATGATCATGAGAATCCGTGCACAACAAATAAATAGCCCAGGTCCGACATAAAGCACATAAACAAACGCGGGACGCGGGACACCACACCACAACCAGGCGCCCCGCCATAAAGCTCACTCACGCGCCAGAAGATTCTGCTCCTCCCACACCTTGCATCCGCGTCCTGCCATGCGTAAGTATAGTAGATCAGATTAGTTTCATTGAGTCCGAGCCGCACGTGGGAGGAACGAAAGTGAGGAAAGTGAGGAGTAAGTACGCACCGCCTTTACATCGATATTTCCCATTGGAGTGCTCGAAGTCGGCGCCGCAGGTGTAGCAGAACTACATATTGCATCTCGTGAGTCGGGATATGCCACGAGGGAGGGAAGGAAGGAGCCATACGTGGTGCTTGCATACACAGGTGATGTGGCTTGGGATCGCGGTTAGCGGGCGTATATTGAGGCAAAGGTCAGCTCACTTGCAACCAAACTGCCAAGGAATCGCAATCAGCACAGGGGAAGTGACGCACAACGGGCCTAAATACCTTCAATTCGACCATGGCGGAGCACTATGCACACCGAGTTCAGCCCAACCAAGTCTGAAAACAAAAGACACGAAAAACTTGCTGCACACACCTTCGGACACCTTCTCCACTTCTCCTGCTTCGCCAAATTCGCAAACGCCACGTCTTCCGGCGCACGCTCGTTCATCGGCAGCGCCTGATACATCTCGCACGTCAAGTCGACGTGCCATACGCACTTGCAGGCTTTGCACAGCGAGCCTCTGCAGCGTGGACACTAGGATCGATATTAGGCCGACGGAGGAGGGACTGGTCACTGAGGAAGAGGAGAGGTGTGCCACCGACCTGGACGAGCGTCTCAGCGTGCTCCACCCCGCTCGGTGCCGGGGCGACGTCGTCCGCATCGAACGCCTCATCGCACCCTTTCTGCGGACTGCAGCCAAGGTCGAATTAGCGGGAGAAATTCGCGGAGGAGGAGGAGGAGAAGGAGGACATACCAATAAATAAGGTTAAGCGTCGACAAAAACCGGGCATGGTTCCACTCGTCCATGTTCTTGCCCTCCCCGAGCACGAGACGGGCCGTCATATCGGAAATCTCGACCGCCTGCTCTCCAGGCTTCACTTGACAGGTCTGGTCAAGAAAAAAAATCAGCCACGAAACGGAGGATAAATTATAATCGGAAGCGCCGCAACAACATACTGGACACGATATAGGGAATTCGGCGCGCCGACCGGGGGCAGCAGGAGCAGGAGCCTCCAGCACGGTCCCGTACGCAGCGGGGTCAAAAGCGATGTTAAGGCTGTGGTAAATCGCCCCCGCTAAACAGGCCTGCGCGGAAAGCACTTATGATGAGCGAGCCGAAACGCGATTATTGACTCGAAGGAGGAGGAGGGTACCGTACCCCGCAAAAGAAATGTTTACACGTTGCGAGCTGTATCCCGTGTATGACCTGTTTCCGTGGCGCCCGTGGCCGACCGCCGTCGATGCGGACCTGCGCGATGCCATTCGCGTCCTCCTCCTCGTCGTCGTCGTCCGAATCGTCGGATATTTCCGCCACCATTCGGTCACTTGCAGTAGAGGATAAGAAAAAGTAACGAGCCATGCATGATCCGAATTCCCAACCCACCTCTTCGTGCGCTGCCAGGGGTTGACAGAAATCTGGCAGTGCTTGAAGCAGACGGAGCATTTGGGGCCCTTGGGTTTTGCCTTGACAATGACTAGCACGAAATATTAACTCGACGAGCGGCGACTCTGCAACAAGGGGAACCTCACCACCCTCGTCGGAGCTCACTCGTTTCTCTGCAGCAGCCGCGCGCGCCTCCGCTCGGCGCAGCGCAACCTTCACAGGGTCCATCTGCTCGTCGAACGCCGCCACGAAGCTGTTCACCGCCTGCGAGCCCGGGGGCTCCCAATGCCCTGTCTGTTATAGGTGGTCGTGTGAGCACTCGCCACAGACGCCGAGGCCGGCCATATGTACGTTGGACATGCAGTTGCCCATCTTGAGCTAGCTTTCTTCAAGTTGGACCCAGAGAAGCTTGGGGGGTGGGGAAGGCTAAGAGTAGGACGACGACAAGCTGTAGTGAAACCCCTCAATTGAAAGCGCAGTGCCTCTATTATAACGGCCCGAGTCACGGGAAGACTTGACAAGAGAGGTCCAAAAAGGCATCTCGACGACGAACGTGCTTGAGGAAGGCGGTGATGAAATGACAGACAGACTCGGAAGCGAGACTATAGAAAGCGAAAGCGAGGGACTGTGCAGTAGCATTTGTGGAGATTTCGAGGTTTGGGCCATGAAGGCAAGGAGCAGAATGAGAATGAAATCACAGAAGGACTTCGGTCTTCCCAAAATAGGTTCCTTCCTGATTATTTTCGAGGAAATTAAATCACAGAAGAGCGATTGAGGGTTTGCGTCAATCACTGGGAAGTGCTACGCACAGGTACTGCGGGTCAAGACTCGAAATATTAGCTGTACAACAAAGCAAATAGTGATACAACAACAGCAGTCAGTAGTGTCAGTAGCACAGACTCGGCCAACCATTAAGTGCACGACGGAAAGTAGGAAGGAAGGAAGGCAAGGCAAGCAAACAATTCACGCAGATATAAACCTCTGCTTCTCCTCTATCACCCAAGGCGGATCCACAGGAATCTCGAGCGTCATCCCCCGTCTCCTGCTATACACCGCGCTTAGCATTGCATTGCAACGAAGTATGGGCTGGCATCGAGCGCACCTATGTTTCACACCCCGCCGTCCGGACCCTGCTTCATCCCCTTCCCCATCCCTGGCACGCACATCATCATTATCATCAACCTTGTGCGGGCCGACGACGACCGCCGCTGCTTGGTCCGCGGGGGATAGAGCTTGGTACATCAGGCACGTCAGGCCTGCCATCGTGGTAGGTGAGTATATATGCGACAGGAAGGACGACGGCGAGGAAAGAAAGAAAGCGACCTACCTCGATGCCAGACGCACTTGCACACCCTACACAGCAATTCCCTACAATACGTACACTGTACACATGCGTTATTTATTCACGCAATAATAACGAATAAATGATTCGACGCACCTCCACCCTCGTATCCTCAGACTCGGATTTGGCTTTCTCTTGACCACCCGCGCTACCACTACTACCACCCGCGTCGAACCAACGCCGACACTCCCCCCGTGGACTAAAAAGTTCAACCCGCCATCAGCAAGGATGCATGCGGGAACCCAAAAAACAGGACACACCACCGCACCCGCTCAACCCCCGCCAAAAACCTCGCATAATTCCACTCATCCACATTCTTCCCAAGCACCCTCCTCGCCTCCGCATCGCTGATCTCCGCCTCGCATCCCCGCGTCTAGTCACGTATGCGGTAAGTAAAAACGAAACACCCTCGCGGAGGGAAAAGGAGCTAGGAAAGAGCGCAACACGCCAACTCACCGGACACCCCACCGGCCACTCCACCCCCCCAACCCCAACCCCCATCCCCATCCCCATCGCATACACATCAAACGCCCCCGCCCCCTGCTGTAACCGCATCCCATACGCCCCCCGGTCAAAAGCGAGGTTCAGCGCGTGGTAGATGTGCTCCTGCAGACACGCGCCGCAGAAGGCGTGCCCGCACGGGCTGAGCGCGAGGCCGTAGCGCCGCGGGGGGAGGGGTTTTGGGAGGATTAGGTCGCTGGAAAATATTTGGTATCAATGTGAGGAAGAGGGAAGGAATAGGAAAGGGGGAGGCTGGAAGAGAGGGAGAGAGGAGGGAAAGAGGAAGGAGGGAGGGAAAAACGAACCTGCGCGTTCGCTGCCACGGATTGGGGCAGATGGCGCAGGGGGAGGCGCAGAGCGCGCACGGCAGCAGCCGCTTCGGCGTTGACTCCACCGCCCTTGGTTCCGCATTCGGCTTGAGCAGGGGGACTTGCGTTGTATCTACGATGAGCGGCTTTCGGGCTGCGTAAGAGGGGAGGCACTCACGCGGCGGCAGAGCTCGGGCGGGGCGCTGGCGGTGCGGAGGTACAGTCGGGATCGGAGCTGGCGGCAGGGTCAGGGATGGTGCATCGCATTGTTGAGAAGGGTAGATAAACGCACACAATCCAGGTCGCCCACCCTCGCGCGGAGGGAACGCGGGGTTCGCATAGTAGTAGTCTTCAGGATTTGCCGGCTTGGAGGAGGAGCCTAAATTGCAAGTCGGTTCAAGTAAGGATCGGATACAGCCTTCAAGGAAACCACATACCACGCGGAATTCGTTCGAGGAACAACGCCTCGCGGCGAGACGACTGCGTGCTCAGTATGCTTTGAGGACTAGTTGGCTCGGCTAGAAGACAATATTATAAGAAACGGTAGGTAAATCGCACAGCGAAAAGGACCCACATCGCGCATTCCGCTCGGAAAGAACCCGCTCCCGCTCAAGAATCTCCACCGTCGTCGAGCCTCGCGGACTAGCTGTAACGGCAGCTTGCCATGAACATCTTGCATCGTCCAGAGGAAAAGAAAAGAATCCACTCACACTCCATCTCCGCAGGAGCGGAAAACAGCCGCTCGCGCAGCACGATCTCCGCGCTCACGAGACTCGGGATGGTCGAGGTGCTCGCGCGCCGGTCCCAAGCAACAGTGATAGTGTCGCGATCGGTGCTTAACGTACTCCGCGTCTCCGCCATCACCGTCTCCGCGATCGCAGCGCGAGCCTCCGCCTCCCGCGCATGCGCCTCTGCCTCGCGCGCCTGCTCCTCCGCCACGCGCACGCGCTGCTCCGCGGCCCTGACCGCCTGCGCGACGCGGTCCGCTTCGACGTGCTGGTCGTATGTGGAAATGTAATCCTGCAGCGCACGCGCCCCCGGCTGCGCGAACTTGCCCTCCTGGTGTTGTGTCAGCCGTCCGTCAGTGACACCGGCACCGACCAGGGTGGGGAGAGAAGAGAACTTGCGCACATTGTTCATGAACGCCTTGTACTTCTTCAACATGGTGCAGACTCGGACGAGGAGGGGGGATCCAGAAAGCGAGATGGCGGCATGCAAAGCTAGTCAATAACTTATGGGGTGGAATTATCATCACGGTAGCTTTCTTGGGCGCCCACAGCGGTGACGAACGTGCCCGTCCAAAAGTAGTGCCCGGGTTTGCGGAATTGCAGGTTGACCTATAGCTAGCGGCCTGAATTACCGATGGAAGGGGATCGACGTGTAGTGGCAGCCATTCAGTCGCAGAGCGGGGCGCGTTGGGGGCATGTCGAGCTCGCAGTAGACTTGCAAGGATTCAAAAGGCTGCGATGAGGGTTTCGTAAAGAAAGGTACGGTCAACGGACATCAAATCATCAACGCCGTCTTCCACTTTGGGCAATTATTGGGAGGACGCCGCTTTTCTGGAGCCAGAGGCGCTGGTTCCCGCGTCGAAGGGCGACCTCGTCCGAAAAATCTCAGCGGGCCGCCGTAGGGTTTCTTTCTCCTTTTCTTCTTGGTGGTTTGGTCTATGTTCCAAACGAGAAACGATTGCAATAACAACGTTAAGCGAACTTTGAGCGAACTGGGCGGAAGCAGACGCGCACTTAAGGGCAAGAGACCAAGTCCTCCCAGGCCTTACGAGCACGAGGGCCAAATCAATCCTCGAAGCCAATTAAAGCCCGCGTTCTAAAAAGGGCGTATGGAGAAACACCGTTCATTCGTGCGTCATCGAGTTGGCGCAGTGGCGCGAAAAGCTCAAGTTGTCTGAGTCGTCGTCGATAGCAAAGAAGAATATCATTATGATTCCAGCCGCAGTCGCGACTACTGCTGCGCGTTCGTTCGTTCCATTACAAAGGTGCTGCGCGCGTGCGCGTGTTACAGAGACGTGTCCATTCCATTCGTAACTTCGAGAGAGACAAACTAGTGATTCGTCGTCGCCCCATAGTACGCCTGCGCCGGCTGTCCTTGCGCGATAGGCTCATAGGTGCCGTTGCCGGTGTCTGCATGAGCGCCGTTCGTCAGTCAGAATTGGAGGAAGGAGGGAAGGAACGAGGGAAGGAGACGCACAACGGAATCCACCCTGGCCATAGCGCTCCTCCGCCTTCAACTTCTTGTATATCAACCAGAAGGCGTGGATGTGGCCGGGGATGTAGCCGAGGCTGCAAGACGCACGACAATTAGCATGCGAGTGAAGAAAAGGCAGGAAGCGTACACAGTGAGGAGGATGTTAATGAGCAGATCGCATGAGCAGCCGGTGATGAACGCGGCGGCGGCGGGGGGGAAGAGGATGGCGACAAAGATGAGGAGAACGTCGGAGCCTTTGACCATCGTGGTGTGTGTGTTGTGAGAGTGGTTGAGGTATGTAAAAGTGGGGTTGTAGCGGGAAGCAAGTCGTTCGATGGGCGCGCCGCAGCTTAAGAAGCCTAGATCGATGACGTAGTGATGTGAAGGCGTGAAATATTTGTTTCTTGTTTTTGCAGTGGCCAGCCTCATAAAACATTCTCGCAGGCAGATATGCATTCCTCTACATCGCGCAAAAAATACAAGGACTATGTAAAATCATTTTCCCTCCTCACGAGGGTACGACCGCAGGCTCCGAGGACGTGTTCTCCAACGGCTTCATCGCCGGGAAGAGCAGCACCTCCTTGATGTCTACAATGCAATCAGCACTGTAGAAACGATGCGCGGTTGAAGGAAGAACAACATACTATTCGAGTCGGTGAGGAACATGACGAGGCGGTCGATGCCGATTCCCCAGCCGCCGGTCGGAGGGAGACCGTGCTCGAGGCTACATCACGGGCTGTTGTCAACGAGAGGTCTGACGGTAAGAGAGGGAGGAGGATAATTACGCATCGATGAAAGTCTCGTCAACGCCCTGCGCCTCGTCATCGCCCTGGTCCTTCTGCCGCACCTGGAATTTGCGTGTGAGTCATCTTGAAAAGCTTAAGTTGCAACGACGAAGAACGCACCTGCTCCTCAAAGCGCAGCCTCTGCTCAAAGGGATCGTTCAACTCGGTGTACGCGTTGCAGAACTCCTTCCCACACATGAACCCCTCGAACCGCTCGCACAGCCCGGGCCGCGAGCGGTGCCACTTGGCCAGCGGGGACATCACTTGCGGGTGTCCGACTGCGGGGCTGTTAGTTGTGGGGTGTAGAAATAAGGAGAGAGCGACGCACCGATAAAGGAGGGGGAGATGCACAGCGGCTCGATGAACTCGCCCACGAGCTGGACGGACGGTTAGCAGCTGAAATCGGGCGAGAGAGCGCGGAGACAAACCTTGTCCATCAGGCGCGCATTCGTGCGCGGCTCGCTGCAGTCCACGTTGTGCTGCCGACGTTCAGTAAGGCGAAGCAGTGACACGGAAGAGACCGTACCTTGACACAAAGCTCCCGCAAAAAGACGTTGGTCTCCGCGGTGTGTAGCGTCTCTCCAGGGGGGAAGGTCACACCAAGCTTCTCCTCCAGCGTGCCAATCATATCGTACCGCTTCCACGGCCGCTGAAAGTCAAGCACCATCTCCCGCGCGCCCTCCTGGTCCTTGTTCCCATCCGGGTGGTACGTGATCTTCGTCCCGCCCGTGAGGTACTTGACCAGCCCCTCCACCATCGCCTCCGTAATATCCATGAGGTCCTCCATATCCGCGTAGGCCATATAAAACTCGCAGATCGTAAACTCGGGATTATGCGTCAAATCGATCCCCTCATTGCGAAACACGCGCCCGATCTCATACACGCGGTCCAGCCCGCCGACGACGAGCTGCTTGAGGTACAGCTCCGGCGCGATGCGCAGGAAGAGGTCCAGCCCGAGGTCGTTGTGGTGCGTGACGAACGGCTTGGCCGTCGCGCCGCCCGCGAGGAGGGACGTGATGGGCGTCTCGACCTCCATGAAGCCCATGTCGTCGAGGAAGCGCCGGATGTAGTTCAGGATCTTGCTCCGCGTGACGAAGAGGCGGCGCGTGTTGTCGCTGAGCATCAGGTCGAGGTAGCGCTTCCTGTACCGCGTCTCCTGGTCCTTCAACCCAAAGTGCGCCGAGGGGAGTTGGTGCAGGTTCGGCGAGAGGAGGGTGATGGCGGACGGCGAGATACTGAGCTCGCCCTTCTTGGTGCGCGAAGGCGTGCCGGTCACACCGACGATGTCTCCGCGCTTGAAGAGCTCGTGGGTGGCCACGAAAGCGTCGGGATCGGACGCATCCTGCTGGCTGGCCATAATCTGCACCTTCTTCCCCTCGCCGTGCAGATCATAAAACACAAGCTTCGCCCCACTGGCCCGGATATTGTGCACGCGCCCCGCCAGCGACTCCTGCACACCCTCAAGCTTGGTCCCCGCAGGAATTTTGCCCTCTGGCCCATACGTATCGATGTACGAGGTGATCGAGCGCGTAACATGGAACTTGTGCGGATACGGATTCGGCTGCTGCGTTTCCTTGAGCTGGCGGATTTGACGCGATCGCAGTTCGTAGTATTGCTGCGATGCGGGATTAGCTTGCGAATCGCGTTTCCAAAAACTGCAGGTCATACGTACATTTGGACTCAGATCGTCCTCCGCGGGCTGCGCTGCGGCAGCTGGGGCCGCCGCCGCCGCTGGGGGAGCCCTAGCAGCCTTAGCGGCCTCCTTGGCTCGCGCCTTTTCACGACGCTTGAGCTCCCTGGCCTTGATTAAGCAGTGATGGTAAAGCCGCAAATGGATTACACCAACGTCTTGGAGATGAGTTCACCCGTAACGGGATCCTTATGGGTTCCTGTAGCCTCTGTAGCCATCGTGCGAGGGAAATACGCGTGTAAACGGGTGTACTGGGGTCTAGCGCGGATTAGAGGTCGTGGAAGAGGTCGAAGAAAACGTTGCATACAATCGAGTCAATTTTTTTTGGCGAGTCACGGTGAACTGATCTGTGACCTGAGCTCACATTTGTCAGCAACACACCCTTGATTTGAACCACCATGTCGACCTCGACGCCCTTCGTTTCCGAGGCTGAGCGGACGCCAGGAAGCACCCATGTATTGCTAATAACCACAGGGAGTGTCGCCTCCGTCAAAGCCCCCCTGATCGTCGAGGAACTGCTCCGTGTTCGTCTTGCTAATCCCAATCCCTGCCTTCAAGACTTGTTCATCTTGTGCAGCACGAGAACGTCAAGGTCGAAGTCGTGGCTACCAAACCCTCTCTTGTATTTTACGACGCGGATGCGATTCGTCAAACGGGCGTACGCGTGTGGACAGACGCCGACGAGTGGCCCGTGCGTCGCCCGCAATTCTCGTAATCCCGCTGTCGGCGCTCAGGGACCAATCTTAGGCGACGTACAAAATCGGTGACCCCATCCTCCACATCGAACTCCGCCGCTGGGCCGACATCGTCCTCGTCGCCCCCTGTTCCGCAAACACCCTCTCCAAAATCGCGCACGGCGTCTGCGACAACCTCGCCGTACCTACCCTTCCTTCCCCTCCTTCCAATAAATAAATATACGTTATTAAGTAAACGATCCACAGACATCCCTCATGCGCGCTTTAGCGCCGACAACCCCAACCTACCTCTTCCCCGCAATGAACACGCTAATGTACGAACACCCGCTTACCGCCGAACACCTCCGCGTCGTGCGCGACGTGGTAAAGTACAACATCGTCGGGCCCATCCCCAAGGCGCTCGCGTGCGGGGACGTCGGTTAGTACTAGTCTGTCTGCCCCCGTTGATCTTCTTCAACGCTATTAAAGTTGTCGTTCGTTGACCCTGTCCGTTTTGCCACGCAGGGATCGGCGCGATGACAGAATGGAAGGACGTCGTGGCGGTGGTGGTCGCTGAATTCAACCTTGCGCGGCGCGTCTAGTCTAACGCAGTTGAGGTACGGTCGGCCGGTGGGTGGATATCGATATATAGCGGCTGTTGTTCGTGATATCGAACTAATAATGTATAATAAATTGCGCTGTTGTGTTTGCGGTTGAACAGCGGGCCGCAGTGATAATCACTTCAACTTGAAGCGACCCTTTGGGTATGTGGGCTTGATGTGGGCGTCACTGAGATACATATGCCCATCTAGTATGTGCTCGGAACTATCAAAATGCATTGCAACGTAAGTAAGATGAGGATACAGGTGGGTGTTAATGTTATTGGTACTCGGTTCAACTCGTAATAATGATTAGCTGAAAACACAGTGTGCGCGAAAACGATTGCCCAAATGGTGGTGGTACAACAGGGAATTGAAGTAGATAGATAAGTAGATCGATAGATATGCGGTTAAAAAAATTAAAGTATGTTGGTAGCAGCCAGAGCGTTGAGGAGGATAACTTCACGGACTACTTCATGAGTTAGACACACCGGGAAGAAAATGTCCTCTCACCATCGTTAATGACGATGCTCGTCGCGCGGGTGTCCTGTGTAAAAAGTAATAAACATCAATCAGCGTCTGCGGTTCGATAGATGGTGGCGCGCAAGAAAGACGACGAACAATGGCACAGGTGACGTGTCGGTGCATCTTGCGTTTGCGCGGCGAGTACGTCTGATTTATTGTGGCGAACGCGTCCGACAGATCTGCGGGAGTTGGCGGTGGTGTTGGTGCGGCGGCCTTTTCGGACTCGGAGGAGACTCACATTTGATGACCTCCTTCGGTTCATTAGGCTTATTGCGGAAAGACGTTACGTGCTCCGCGAAGCGCACGCCGGATTGGATTTTGCGCGTCAGGATGTCGACTTTGTTGAGGAACTGTGTGGCCCGACGTCAGCGATGCAAGTACGAAGGGGATTCGGGAAAGACCCAACAACGTACAAGGATGAACTCGACGGCCAGTAGCAGCTTATTGCTGCATATCGTCCGCCAGAGCTTGAGCGAGTCGGCCTGAAAGAACGTTCCGTTCAAAGCCCGAAAAAAATCGAACCAATTTGGAGAGAAAGAGCGCACCAGTCGGTTGACCGTAGGGTTTTCGGCGAGGGTTTCGTTAAAGGCTGTTGGGGTTGTGAGTAGTGAGTGTGCTGCACTGCTGTCCGGTCGAGAGCGGCCTACCCGATATTGGAGCGAGGAAAATTATCACATGGACTGCATTGAACACGGCGTCAGCGTGCTACCGAAATGAAATCACGGCAAAACAAAACAAACCATCGTCGAAAAATTGCGCCCATGCAACTGCCAGAAGGGAAGGGTCAGGACACGATGCCGGTATGTAAGTATGTTCAGGCGTACCTCGTTGACTGGTCGACCCGCCCATGTCGTAAATCGTCCAGGACTTCATGTTTTCGTGGGCTGGCCGGGCGAATTAATGAATGGATGAATAAGCAGGGACGCAGGGGGCGGGGGAAATAAAAACGACGCACCGGATTCCATATTAATTACGTGCTCCTCCGGACCCACTGTGTGTACCCTTGCCCGCAGGATATCGTCTAACGACGCGGTCAGATCGCATTGCGACGGGGACGGCGGCGCAAGGGACGCAACAACATACCTGATGTCGGGGTGTAGTCATCCTGACATATTCGTTGAACCTCGTCCAAGAAACTAGCAGAGATTTTGAGTTCTAGAGCGGGACGAAGAGGGAGGGATAGAAGAGGCTCACAATCCAGACTGTTCCTGAAGCATAATCTCCCGATCCTTAAGACCGCGCTGAACCTCCGGCGCAGCCCACAGAGTCATGATATCCCCCGCGCACGCGCTCAATATCCGCCTCGTCTGCAGCTCCTCCGCCTTCTCGCTGCGGTCGTTCGTCGCCGAAGAGCCGCGGCGAAAGCGGAGGAAAGCCGTCCACCCGGAGCCAGAGCGCACCGAAATTTCGGAGGCTTTCGCGGGATGATAGCGCTCCGCCTCGGAGGATTCCTCCGGCGGTCGCGAGCCCGCGATGCGGTTAGAGAGGGTTTCCTCCACCTGCCGTAATGGCGCTAGACTTATCGACAATCGCCGCAGTTGCCCACTCAGCGCGCTGTCTGGCGACGACGGCACCTGGTCGTTGGAGTATGTGCTTGGGTGTCGTATTTCGAGTAACCCAAGGATGAAGTTGACGGAACGGATGAGATTCAGGTGGATCACAGGTCGCCATGCTTCAGCCTAGGACAACGACGGTTTAGAGACAAGGACGGCAGTGAACTTAGGAAGCGTACCTCGGCCTGGAACGCCTTGGGGGCAAAGTAGAGTTGAAAGTTCTTGAGAATGGTCGATTTACCTGATTCTGCCTGACCTGGAATGGCATGGGCAATCGAAGCCTTTCTGATTGTGCGGAAACGACGAACCTAGCAGTAGAATCTTGGCATTGGACGGTCGTTTGCGCTGTTCCCGCTCGACCGCAAGGGCGTCATCGATGGCATTGCTCACCTGGGGAACGCGCACAGGTTAGAAACGAGTAGAGGAAAGAATGAGCGATTGGGACGGACGCGTTTTGCCTCTCGTTCAGCCTCCAAACGGGCTATCCTGTCAAGTTCCGACTCTGTAGCTGGAGGAGGGGGAGGCCAGACATTGCGCCGTGGGGGCAGCATTGGTGGGTGGGAAGGAGGAGGACATGGGTTTTTTGGAATGGGGATATTTATGGGGATCATACAATAATTGGCCTGATGAAAAACACGCTATAGCGACGCCACCAGTGACACGAAAGCCGGGCCCGGAAACAGATAAGGGAGAGTCTCCTGGAAACGTGGTCCGGCGTGGCAATGGTACCTGAACATACTAGTAATTTCAACCCGGTCCAGCAGGTATTTCAGCGGGAAAATGGGAGAAATAGTGGAAATACTCTGAAACAGATGTCGGGTCCATCATTCCCAGACCTCCGCTAACTTGTTATGGAACTTGTTGTAGGTTGTTGTTGGGTTCTTGTCGGCTGACTCAGCTGGCGCCCATGGCAACATACACGGACCGCGATTTGCCGACCGTGACCGTCACGGTGTTCGGATGTTCACTCCGTCTTTCGGAGAAATCCACCCGTCAACGTGAGGCGAATTTGAATTTATACCGGCCCATCGGCGCGCAAGTAACCTTAATTGCCTTTAGAAAGTCAAAGTGTTCGTAGCGTGCTCGTCCGTATATTCGCGGGCCGTGCGCATCCACGAATGCTGGGTTGTTGAGATGTTGAATGCTTGGCCGAAGCCCACAACTCGTTGATTTGTGGGCACTTGACAAATTGACATTGGACAATGTCAAAACGACAGGTCTCATCGCCGAGATCAACGAGGTACAAGACGGGATCCGAAGGGCTCGTGGAAGATATATAGGGGTGTTGTACGCAACGTGGACGCTGTATTCAATTTTAGTAGTGTGTGTGGGTGAGAAACAGACGGCTCGATGAATTGAATTGATTCGACAACGGAATGTTGAACCAACTGCGCCCGAACTCAACGGAATGCCCGAAATGCGACAGGCTGCATTTTGTAGGACTCTGTTTTCAACTAGGCAGGTGTCACCAGGAATATCGTTGTACAGGCGGCCCGGCGCGCGATCGAAATTGTTGAACGCGACATTCAACCAACAACTTGAGTCGTGGGAATTCCAGCATTCCCATCAACATCAACCCAACCTCAACCACGACATCGACCTTCACCGTGCCGTGTTGCCACAGTTGCCACTCTTCCGGCCCTTTGTCGCTCAGGTGGTCGCTCGCGGCTCCCCTTCAGTCTTCCTCGATGACGAACCTCTTCCCCAGTGTGAGCTTCCCGAACCCCCCAACGCGTCACCTGGTCATTTTACGTCCCGTTATCTTCACAAGGATGGGTACGCCTGCCACCTACTGGCCACCTACGCCCCCGCCATGGCCCTGCAATCCGTTCTCTTCCTCTTCAGCGGCTTATGTGCTCAATCTCTACCCGGATATGCCGCCGCTGTGTTGCCGAACTATCCGTCCCAGCCTCTCCCTCTGAGTGCCCTCTTGAACAACAAAGCGGCGACTCCGACTGCCGGCCATACTAGTTCCGCCGCGAACTTTGACGGCGTCGGCGGGGCCTATGATAGCCAGTTTCTGCCCACTGGGGTCTGGGAGTACGACGGCCTAAGCGTGGGTTCTACGCTCGCGTTACCGACGCTCTCTCAACCCCCTCCTGCAGTTCGCTCTCCCAGCCTCGTGGGACGAAAAGAAAGACAACGTTCTGGCAAACGGTCAAGTCCTCCGACTGCAGGAGCCCACGTATGTTCACGAGCTCCACTTTCTCTACGCCGGAGATGGAACTGGCCGTGAGCAGAAATTAATTTCTCCGAGGTATCTAGAAACTTATTCGACGCGAAGCGCCGGCGTTGTCGGTGTTCACGCTGAAATTCGCCGATAATTCCTCCCACCAGGTCGACCGTAAGTCTCCGTCGTTGCACTTGTGTAGCAGTTCTTGAGTTCGATGAAACAGTCTATGCCAAAAACTGGTGGGTCTGGGCCAACGTCAACCGCGCAGCTATCATCACGTAATATAACCCACCCCTCCAGAGAGTCTCTCGCTGACCTAGTATCTCTTCCGCAGCCCCTACCACTTTGACAAAACCAAGAAGAATCTAAACGCCACAAACATCTTCGAATGGTCCACATCCGTGCCCTCCGAATCGCCCCTCGAAAGCATCACCTTCCCACCTCGCGCCACAACCAACCGAATGCACGTCTTCGGCCTCTCCATCACGCCCTCCACCACAAACACCACCGCCGGCCCCGCGCTCGCGGTCCGGCGCGCGCGCTTCACGACGCGGTGGGCGGACATCGCCGGCGCGCGCGCGCAAGCGGTGGAAGTGACGCTCGCGAACCTCCTCCCATCCTATACCCTCGGCCTCTCGCACTTGAACACGTCCCTCACGTCGCCGCACACGGTGGAGCTCGTCGGCGTCGGCCCGGGGTCCCTGCAGACGGTCGCGCGGGGCGTAGTGAACAGGCTGGTCCCGGCGGACCAGGCGCGCGTGGATGTGTTCGTTACGGGGAGCACGGCGGGGGGGAGCGCTGTTGTGCTGATTCGCAATAAGGAGGGGGAGGTGGTGGCGACGTCGGGGGAGTTTCCTACCAGCCCGCTGGTTGAGAGTTGGACGCCGGATGCGGAGTCGTTGAGTATGCATGAGACGCCGTCGTGGGTGCGTTGTTGTTTTATTTCTTTGGATCTATGTCTAATTTGGTTTTCCTAGTGGAACGCGGCAAAATATGGAATCTTGTGAGTTGAATCGTAATTTATCCGCGACATTATTTCTGAACACCGGTCAGTATCCACTGGGGCGTCTACAGTACTCCAGCTTGGGTAGGAACGCCTTCATGCTCACTGATACACTCACCCATCCCTAAATAGGCGCCACCCAGTCGGTACGCCGAGTGGTACGAGTGCGTAAACATTGCCGTCATCTTTCAAATGAAACTGAACCACGTTACATAAAGTTGGGATATCCGCCAGCCGCCCAATTCCAGCAATCCGACGTGGGAGCACCATCTGCAGACCTATGGCAAGGTGAGTCCTAATAATCACACATCCTTGTGAACGGTTCCTTGTGCTGAGAGGGAAGGGAACAGGACGTCATCTACGACGACTTTATCCCAGACTTTACTGCCTCCAAGTTCAATGCGAGCGCGTGGGTTGATTTGTTCGACCGTGCTGGTGCCAAGTATTTCGTGCTCGTCACTGTGCGTCTCTCACATATATTCCGACTCATGCGGCTCGATTCACGAGAATGCAGAAACACCACGATGGGTTCGCTCTCTTCGATACCGGTGCGCTTTTTTTTCTCCGTGCCACTCTCTCATAAGTACCTGAATTATCATCACCAAACAGGCAACACGACAAACCGGAACAGCGTCCAGCTCGGCCCCAAGCGCGACCTTGTCGCTGAACTCCTCCAAACAGCAAAAGCAGAAAAACCCGACCTGCATCGGGGAACGTATTATTCCATGCCCGAGTGGTGAGTCCCGTCAAGTGTTGATTATAAGTATCAAATCAATCCGAACGTCGTCGCCAGGTTCTCTCCCGATTACGCAAAATACGGATTCAGCTCGTGGCCCGGCGGCCTCGCACACAACGCGTTCAACGTTTCGCCCGCGTTGGAGCCGTATACGGGCCGCCTGAATATCAGCGACTACATTGATGATTTGCAGTTGCCGCAGATGATTGACCTCGCGGTGACGTACGATACGGAGATTATGGTTCGTTCTTCTTTCTTTGGGCGCCTGAAATCGGTGGTGGGATGTTGACTTTTCGTTATATGCAGTGGTGCGACATCGGCGGTCCGAACAGGACGCTCGATTTTGCTGCGACGTTTTACAACCACGCTATGGCTCAAGGGCGACAGGTTACGATGAATGATCGTGAGTCGACTCGTGTCCTTTCCTTTTCCTTTCCTTTCAATACTGAGATTATGTATGCGAATGAGGGTGCGGATTCTTGCCCGACTTCGACACGCCGGAATACGCGACGTTCGGGAGCATCCAGACCGCGAAATGGGAGTCCTCTGAAGGGATGGATCCGTTCAGTTACGGTCTCAACCTGGCGACGAATGCTAGCGAGTACAAGAACGGGACCACCATCATCCAGACCCTCGTCGATATCGTTTCGAAGAACGGTAATTTGTGAGTGAAGTGAAATTGGTGCGCAGTCGACCGGCTTGTTCAATGGTTGGTTCGCTTGCAGCCTGCTCGACATAGGCCCTACGGCCGAGGGCGAAATCATCGAACCGATGATGAATAATCTTCTCGACGCGGGGGCCTGGTTGGATTTTGCTGGCGACTGTGTTTATGATACGGTCAGTCGTGCCTCAAACCCGCCGAACTTTTGCATATAGCTGATGCTGATTCAATCCCGCTCCAGGAATATTGGTTCCCCACCTCGCAGGATTTCAACCCTCCGACGGGTGTAGAGCCCCCTCGGTTTACCACGACGCCGAGCACATTTTGCGTGGTGGCGTTTGCGCAGCCCGTCAACGGCAAGTTGCGGATTAACAAGCGGCTCCCGGTGCTGGCGGGCGATGATATCGTTTTCCTTCGTCCGCAGGGGCCAAGCGCGGCGCTGAACTGGACTGTCGATGCGAAGACTGGGAGCCTTGTCATTGATGTGCCGGAAGATGAGGTGAAGAGTGTCAAATACGCGTGGGCGTTCCAGGTTCAATATAAACTGGATTGAGGACAGCATAAATAATGTTGTTTTGTACACTATGCTGTCGAGTCTGTCCGTCTGTAATTGTATCCTTACTGGTGAATGTGTTCGGAAGGTTTCTCAACTGAGCTTCTTCCAAACAATTAGACATTCCTTCCCAACGTGGCCATCGCTTGAACTGGCGGGCACCCTGTCGACCACTTTCTCCCAACCATCCCCGAGCGGACCCAGATAGTGCTCAGGTCGGACGAACCACGGTGATCCGATATCTGTCTTGAGGTGGAGAGGGAATACCAAGGTGATCAGATACCCTCCGGGCTTGATCAGGGCGTTCATTTGAGTTCCCCATTCTGGGCGCCGTGAGGGGGTGGCGACGAAGAACCTGCTCCGAGATGTTAGCGCTCGCTCTTGCGACGGTGGAATGCGTAAAGTCACGGACGTATAGTCGTATATGAGGTTGAACTTCTCGTGGTCGGAGACTGTAAACGAGAAGAAATCGTGAATCTCGAAACGGACGTTCTTGAGACCCGCACGTATATTCCTGGCAGATTTTTCGATTGGGAGGCGGTCGTCCCAATGGCACGGTTTATATTCAAGGTCGTGAGGAGTTGGAAATGGTTTGGGCGGCGTTTATCGACGATGGTTTGTGAGTTGGCCCCGGACACAGACGATGGGGACGACGGGATTTGGAATTTTGAGTCGGCGACGGAGGATGGATCGGGCGACGACGAGATGGATGCGACCATGGACATTGACTTCTAGCATTTTCTAAACTCACTAACTCTAGTGTATTTCAGCCAGAGATGGACGGCTCCTTGAGGGTCAGGTCGTCTCTGGGTGATCTTGCTGTACCCCGCGTGGGACCTTAGGCATCAACTTAACTTAACTTAACTTACAGAATTAACTTCATCCAAGTTGAGTGAGGACTCACTTTGACGCGTTCGATACGGCGATAGGTGAGATGTCAATTGCTAACGTGTCCAAGCCCAGTTCCGCCGCGATATATATCGCGTCGTATCCCTGAAAGTAAGTGTCAGGGTCGTACTTTTTGTCGAGTAGACACGGAGCTCACGGATCCACGAGGGCACGGCCAGTGGTAGCCAATGGTACCTCGCCCGACTGAGTTACTTCTCGCAGGGGAGGTTGAATCCCTCCAGTATCCCAAGGGGTGAGGTTTTTATTCCTGCACTCATTTGGATCAGGAAATACCGGGGTGCTGTTGAAATTCCGCAACACACCAAGCCTCGTCCCAACTGTGCGGATTGTCCGTGATCACTTCCCGCATCTTGATAAAGTCGGGGCTCATTCCAAACGGCGGGGACAGTGGATCTGGTGTAGCCATTGAGGAGGTGGACAGCTAGATCGCACGATAGCCTTGAGAGCCGCTATATATCATACCATTAGGTCTTGTAGTTTAGGTCACGGCATGCCATGGGTGGGGTGCAGCGGAAGCCCGAACCCGAGGAGGGTCACCGGGCCGTGACGTCAAGACGCAAGAGATAAGCCAGCGGCCTACGAGGTCAGATGAACGAGGGAGACGCCATAGCAGACATTGCTAGTACGCACACTATCGTCAAGTTCGATGCCGAGATGCATCAATTGGGATTCCCACGGTTCAAATCATCGCCATCATCTGCGCTCAACTGCCGCACATTCTTCAAGCGCCGTGTATAAAGAGGAGAGTGAGTGAAATTCACTGATCACAAACTCAGTGAAGTAGTATGTACATGTCCGATGTCCGTCCCAATCCCCACGGGGGAAAAAATCCGTTTTCAAGTCTCAACTTCATTGTAGCGACTCGGGATCTTGCTTCATTTTCATGCTGCTGACATCGGCTTGCTCCTAATATGCAGTGGTCGAAGTGAGAAAATGGGGGGGGGGGGGGGGATAGACGTGGCGCGGGAGGCAACGTACCATTCTGCGCTGTGTCTCGGAATCGGTGGGGTCCATAGTGACAATCGCCGTGCGATGGATTCCTACAGGTCATTCAGTATTGATTGTGGGGAGGAGGGACAGGGAAGACACTGACGAACACCATCCATGAGGATGTTGGGGTTCCCGTCCATGCGACTCGCGGAGGATTTCGATGCCGAAAGGAGCCCGGGGGACTCGCGGCGAACGTTGAAGTTGAGGAGCAGCGTGAGCGCGTAGAGCGGCGCGAATTGGAATATAAAGAATGTGGCGACTGGTTTGGGGGTGAGATTCGAAGTCGAATGAACGAATGAGTGAATGAGTGACGCACCGTTAGTTTCCGGATTGTGCAGGAAGGTGATGAGCAAGAGGGCCGAGCACAGAGCCGTAGCTGAACCCGTCTGCAAAGCGCCAATCATGATGCGGTTCAGGAATCTATGGTGTTTATGAATGGAGAGGAAGAGGAGTCAGCGGCAAGATACACGTACGAATTAGTGCGAGAGAAATTGGATCTCATGGATCGCAATTTCCAGACCAGCCCGGCGGCCGTGGCGAGATCTAACGAACGAGTTCAGACTCGGAGCTGTAGGGCCTAGTACGATCAAATCAACTCACCCACCACGACCACGCAGATAAAGTTGATGTCCGCTCCGATTAAGGACTGTTCCCGCTGGATTTAGACTGTGCGTAAGTTTTGCTGTTCGCAGGGCAAGCATTCAGCGAGTGCGTACATCAGATAGACTCCCGGTTCCACGGAGCAAGGGTATGAAGCCCATCAAGTAGCCCGCAAACTAAAGAGGGACCGGTCAGTCAGTTAACGTTCTGGGATCATAGGCCAGGCTGAAGCGCCACGTACTGCTGCTAATAAGATTGCATATAGAACGAGTGCGACCACGATGTTTTTCCACCTTCCTCAAGCGTAAGTCTGGTGGGTACATCGGAGAAATATGTGGGAACTCACAGGGAGTACAGCCTGAATATCAAACACGAATCGACGATTATGGCCAGGAGTGTATTTGTGATGGAATAGAGGGGAAGCTGGTTCGAAGCGGGGTTGGATTGAGTGAGATGAAAGATGAAAACGGTACGAACCGGCCAATACTATATGAGCGAACGTTAAGAAAGGATTAAACTTGGGTCAAGGAAAGGGCGAACCGTCTTCTGAATTGCCGCCACGTTGCCCCAGTAGGTCACGGTGGGCTGGACATGAGATGAGCGTCGAGTCCAAGCATTGCGCTGTTACGACCATACCAAGTAGGTGTTCGCATAATCTCCTACCAACGCCGCCACAGTGAAGGTCAGCGTGAGGATGACGAGACCCTTGCGCGTCCATGGTTCGTTCGGCAGGAGCGTGAAATACTTGTACGCCTCCGAAACAACCAGTCCGAAGAGGAGCGATGCCATCCATGTTCCCAACAGCAGCGCACTGTGGTTGAAGTGTTAATTAAGTGGCATTTACGTGCAAGAACTTGAACGCTGACATACCCGAAGATGTTGTCCAAGCCTGCCATTGTCGGTGGGAATACAGCAGATGGGACGGTGTCTGCACGCTCTTATACATCGTATTCGGCTAGGGGCATAAGGTGGGCAGGGCAACCCCTGTAGTTCAATGGTAGGGACATATGAAGAAGTCAATCGGCGACTTGAGATTAGGGGAGGATTTGCTTAACGTTACTTGGCGGAATGAACAGACGCAGGAAAGCATTGAAATAGGGAGAGCACATCGGGGATTTGGACGTGTTCGTATGCGCACCTACGAGAAGGTGGTCTGAAGGCGGGATGCAAGATTGAATCCGAGTCCGCGGTACAGTTGAAACCGAGATAGCGGATCAAGTCGTCTCCACTTGACCCTGAGTGTTGAGGATACTATATGTTTGAAGGTTAGGAGCAGCTAAGGAGGAGTTTGATTCAGAACGACCTAGGCAGACCTAGACTCACAAGATCTTCGGAACCGTTGGGTGCAATTAAATCTTGCTCTGCGAAGTAAAGTCGAGAACTGCACAGCCACTTAACTTCAACCGTGGGAACATTCAGGGAACCCTGATTCAGGTACAAATTGTGCGTTAATACGAACGTTTGGGTTCCAGCTACCTCCTCCTTTTCTTCCTGGGAATGAAACCGTCAGTGGTCCAGGAGCGCGTCGAGAAATGTTGAAGCCTTGGCGACGATTGTACGCGTTTGGACCACAAATTGGATTGAGGCACAAGTCTGCAGTGTGGGTGGTAGCGGAAAATTTGACTGCGGAGCTGGTTTCTCCTAGGAGCCGAAAGTCTAAGCTACCGCCTGGCCGAAGACCTGAAACCAATTGTCGGCCGAGGCCCGAAGGCTGTCGTTTGGCCAGAGGCGTCGTATATTTCAGCGGAAGTGGATGCATGCTTCACACCGCTTGCGCGGCGGTGGGGTGTAAATGGTACTCCAGGAATTTCACGGTCCGTTGTGAAGGGCGCGGTGGCTTTGGAGATGGTACCCGCTCTTCGCCTGTAAATGTATTTAGTTGTGTTGGAAATGCGAGGGCTTTCAACGAACTATTTGACTAGCAGATTAAACGACGAGAAGCCGGGTGAAGTTCGGCATGCTGCATCGGAAAGGATACATTCAAAGTCGTGTTCTAAACAAACATATTGAGTCGAACCCCTGATTATTTAAAGCTTCTTCCAAACAACCAGACGCTCCCTCCCCACATGGCCAGTGCTGGAACTGGTGGGCTCCCTGTCCACCACTTTCTCCCAACCATCACCGAGCGGACCCACATAGTGCTCAGGTCGGACGAACCACGGCGGGCCAACGTCTGTCTCGGGATCGAGAGGGAACACCAAGGTGATCAAATAGCCTCCGGGCTTGATCAGGGCGTTCATTTGAGTTCCCCACTCTGGGCGCCGCGAGGGGGGGATGGCGACGAAGAACCTGCGTGGATGTCAGCGCTGCGTACGCCAGGGGACTGTAGATAATATGATACGGACGTATAGTCGTATATGAGATCGAACTTCTTGTGGTCAGGGACTGTAAACGAGAAGAAATCGTGAATCTCGCAACGGGCGTTGAGACCCGTAGGTATATTCCTAGCAAATGTCAGAAACTATCCAGTGGAAGTGGATGTGTATGTGCTCAAGCCTCACTTTGAAGCGTTTGATACGGCGATAGGTGAGATATCAATCGCCAACGTGTCCAAGCCCAATTCCGACGCAATATATATCGCGTCGTATCCCTGGGAGAGTGTCAGAGTCTTGCTTTTTGTCGAGTAGAAGTGGAGCTCACGGATCCACATCCAGGGACGAGGGCACGTCCGGTGGTAGCGAATGATACCTCACCCGATTGAGTTACTTCTCGCAGGGGAGGTTGGATCTCTCCAGCATCCCAAGGTGTGAGGTTTTGATTCCTAGCACACTCAATGAGCAAGTGTACACTGTGGAGGCGCTGTTGGGATTCTGCGACATACCAAGCCTCGTTCCAACTGTGCGGGTTGTCCGTGATCACTTGGCGCATCCTCACTACATCGGGTTGCAAGGCAAAGGGGGTGGACAGTGGGGGAGTTGGGGCAGCCATATGTGAACGTTTCGCTACGATAGGATTGAGTTTATCTACGATTGGGCCTTGCGGGTCACGGTATGCGCTGACGGGCGATTACTGAGCAGCGGAAGCCCGAACCCGATTGGAGCCCGAGGAGAGTCATCCGCGGCGAACAATGGACGAGATACGCCGTTAGAAGCGGGCGGTCTAAGCGCTAAGTAGGTAGGTGGAAGGAGAAGACACCAGGCAGGCAAGGAAGGCGGGATTCAGCGGGAAGGCTCGAACAGTGGCTGTGTTTCCCTGATGGAGATACGACCCGGCCTAACACGAACCATGAAGAGCACCGATTTCCTCCTTATCATCGTGAGCCATACGTTCGCTGTGGCCTCGAAGATACGAGGAATTTGAACCCATGGGCTCAGGTCGCAATTCTGTGCCCACCCATCGCGACCTTTCTCATTTCTGGCTGCGGATGCGACCTGCTCATTAGCATCATTCTGTCCATGTCGGTGCAATTTCTCCAGTGTCCACTACCACCGCAATGTCTAATGATTGAGTTTTACAGCCTCGGGTATCTTCCGGGACACATTGTTCGTTTTTTTACCCGCTTTTTCCTCCGCGGAGTGCTCAGAGAGCCCCGCAGCACGCATTTTACCTCATATACAGGAAGGTGGAAGCCGAGGAGCGGTACGGCGAAGGTGGATTCAGATGTGAGCTGCTCGAATCTTCCTTATTTCTAGACTGACACCTTCTGTAGACGTTGGGTATGGGCACTTCGAGCAGAATTACAGCGTCGTCGGAGATCAAGCGGGCCCGCCTCCTTCATACGGCGCTGCAGTCCATGGAAATCCGTAACACCTAGATTCCAATTTCGACTCTGGATTCGGTCTATTCATTTTATTTTCGGGGAATTGACTTTTCGTCATCATCCTTTTTTTCATCAAGGCCTGGGGACATTCTCAACGCGGTAAGTATCTCCTGCGGTCAACAGGCCGATGCAAACGCTTCCCGCCATAAGTACCCTGGTCCCTGGATTAACGGGTTCTTCTGGCACTCAAACGAATATCGGGCTCTTTGGATGTCAGTAATCTCCGTTCGACATCGCCCTCAACGGGACGGTGCGGCCTTTCCGTCGCGTCCTCCGGGAGCACTTACGAATGACCTCGCTCCGAGCAATAGACACCCTCCGTTTCGCTGGCCGGGTGGCTTGAACAGCGAGTGGCCCTCAGCCTGACTACGAATTCAACTGGCGCGCCGTCAAGGCGCCCAACCTGTCTGGGAAAACGTGGGCCCGAAGACGACGTCGATTCGACGAGCGCGTGGATCTCGATATCGGCTGGGTTCAATATCTCTTCTGCTATCGTCGGGTTTCGGCGTCATCCTTCTTTCGAACAATGCCCGGGGACAACTCCAGCGCCGTGGCCAAGGACTGCTACAAATGCTACCCGCCGTACCTTGGTCCCTGGATTAATGGGTTCGTTACTGAAACGAATATCGGCCTCTTTGGATGTCGGTAATTCTGTTCAACACCGCCCTCAACGGGACGGCGCAGCGCCTCATGACCCTCCGTCGCATCCTCGTCCAAAAACCATTCACTTTTCCAACAAAGTCGGAATGCACGACTTCGTGCTCGGACCGATAAACGTCCTCTTTTGCACTTCTGGCTTGGACGGTGAGTCGGCACCTTTGACTACGGATTCAACTGGTGGGCCTTGCCGCCCAACGCTTCCCTGGATGTACTCGGCTGCCTCAGCAGCTATGGCTACACTAAACTTGGAAAACTTCCGAATTGCCCTGCTCATAATTCTCTTCCAAAGTAATAAAAAGAAACCTCAGACTCTTTTGTATCTCACCTAGATGACTTGTTTTGCGTATCGGCTTGATATTATGCACAACGACGGTTTTTTCTATCATTCTCAACCACTGGATACGTCGGCCCGAAGAAGAAGCCATTGACGCCAACTGATAACACCCGCAAACAGTTTCCAACCTGCTCTCTTACCTTCACCTTCACCTTCTTACATACGCAGGCGTTAACCTTTATCATTTCCTCGCCTCGACGGTGAACCACCTCATCTTCAACTTCACCATTATGCGTATCCAAAAATCGCGCTCGCTCGTAACTGGAGGAATTCTTGCCGACAGCAAACGAAGTTCAAGCCTCGCGTGGATCAGCCCGCTCCCGACCGACATCTATGCTCCTGGCTCTGAAATCTCCGCCAAGTGGTCCTCGAACATGATTGACTCACCCGTGTTCAAGCTTTGCAAGGCATCAACAGGTTCGGATTCGCGGCGAGATACAGGCTCCTCAGATCTGGAACCCGGTGGTTGTGGTGAAGCTGTTTCGCCAGCAATACTAGAAAGCGCCGGGATCTATCAGACCACAGTGTGAGTCTCGTTCGACTCGCTCGCTCTTCGTATCATCTGGACTAATTGTCGTTTAGGACGATGCCCGACGACGTTCCCGCTGCTGCAGGATACTATCTGATAATGGAAGATCGGTTTGAGAACAAGATGCGGTCTCCGGTGTTCACCCTCAGTCGTGAGTGTCCTTCTTGAAGAACCTTTTGACAGATCTATAACCCCTACTTCCAGCTGATGGCGCATCGACCTCAGAACCTCTGGCCGGCGTCGACCCTCAAGCCCAAGCACCCTTCGCGCCTGCCGGTTCCCCTGTCGCTTCGCCGTCCTCCGTAGCGTCGCCTCTATATCCAGGGTCTCCTGCCACTACCTCCGCGTTTGCTCCACCAACCCTGCCAAGTGCCTCCAGCCAAGTATTTCCAACACCGACGTTCGACCCCAATGCCCTGTCCGCAAAGTCCGCGCCCTCGCCTGCTGTATTTGCGGTTCCGTTGTCTGCAGTGGCTGCAATCCTTCTCGTGGCGAGCGCGTTGCTCATCAAGCACCGGCGCAAGATGGCCGCACAGCGCGCTCTGGAAACCCAGCGACCTTCCCGCGCGAGCAGCTACAAGTCAAGCGCAAGTCACGGCAGCGGCAGCGAAGTCGACCATGCTCTCCACGTCCTCTCTCGCCACCACGGATACGACCGCGACCGGAAGCCCCGCCTGGATGCACTTCCCTACCCAACGTACGCGCGATGGAACCCACCTGCCAACGACGACGCGGCGTATCAAAGGGACCCCAATCTGCCTGCATACCCAGCACAGTGTTCACCACACCGTGAGCAGCGGCCGCGTCTCCCCCCAATAGCCACCAGCTTCATGTCATCCGCGAGCGACCCGCCGACACACGCCGTGCTCGCAGATTACATCCTGCCTTCGCCGCCCCTCCGGCCGTCCGCCTCCACGCCGCGGTGCCTGCTCCCCGCTCCGCAGCAGCTGCACCTCCGCGACAACGCCGGCGGAGACAACCCCTCGGCAGTCCGCCCGCCGACCGAGATCGAGAGCTATACGCGCAGGTCGAGAGCAAACTGTCCATGTACCGTTCGCGTCGTCACAACTGAATATCATAATATTATATATATTATTCACTTTGCTGGGTCCTGGCGACCTGTCTGTTAGGTTTTCCGCCTGAGGTACGTGTAGGTAGATACAGAGTACAATAGCAGAAGATATGTGAAGAGTGCAGTCTCGGTTAATCTGGGGCAGGCAAGATGTAATGAGTAAAAGCAGACGTCGACGATAGACCAATACAATAATACAGCGGCGCACGAGAGCGACCAAAGAGAAAGCCGAGGAGAGCGTGATGCGAATGCAGTATATCTTGAAGGCCCGGATGGTGCGCGGGCGGAGGTGGAAATCGGAATAGGAATGGGAAGTCTATCGTGGGCGTTGCGGCGACCACGTTGGAGCCTCGCGCCCCATGACGAAAACCACTTCTTCGTCCTCGTCCTCGTCGAGCTCCTCGTCATCCACGGGAGTATGCGTATACGTGTCGACAACGCTGGGCCGTGCTGTCGGGAGAACAAACTTCTCCCACCCCTCAGTGCTCCTCACCCACTCGCCGCGAATCTCGGCATAGTCCGACAGCCCCAGGACGTCCCGCACGAGGTTGACGTCCGACGTCTTGGACTGCACCCGTTTGAAGGACGCGAGCGTGTCGATACGAACCCAGCCCTGCGAATCCATCTGCGAAGCAAAACAGGTCAGCTCTCGCCCCAAACGCACGACGAAAGAAACCACAAACCTGCTGGCGGAGATACAAATCCGTCGCCATATTATCCGGGCTCAGATAGAACTCGAGCTGGCTCAGGATCTCCTGCCTCAACTGGTCGATGGGGAAGGTCAACCGCGTCCTCGGCGTCGGCACGGGTGCAAGATGCTGCTGCTGCGGCGGATACTTCAAGCTCGCCGGTCTATACGGCGCAGGAGCCCAATAGCCCTCGTGCGCAACCGGCGCAAAACGTGGCGGAGGCGTGACCTCGAACGGCCGCGGGTGTTGTTGCTGCTGAGGCTGCGTCGGCGGCGGCGCGCGCCCTTGCTGCGGCTGGAACCCGCCTCCACGCCCGAAACGCCCACGGAAAGTTCCGCGTCGTCCGCCGTACCCACCGCGCGGCTCGTAGTGCGCTCCTCCATTATAGGACCCTCGACGCGGGCGGCCGGGCGGATAGTCCAGGTCGCGCGGGGGGCGGTCGTCCTGATGTAGCGGGGCGTGCCCGTACTGCTGTTGCTGCTGGTCGAGCTCACGGGGCGCGCGAGGCACGTATGAGTTGTTGCGCTGCTGCTCCCCCTCGCGCGTGGCGTACGGTCCGTTACACTCGCCGTACCGTCCACTGTAATCCGCCTTCACCTGCCATTCCGACGCCTCTCCGCCGTTCCTGTTCGCGTTGATCCAATCTCCGCCACCGCCGCCTCCAGCAGAACTCGCATCCATTGGAGGTGGCGGCATCCCCATCGGCATCCCCATCCCCTCCGCCATCGGCCCCGAGCCCGGTGGACCATACATCGACATCCCCGACGGATCGTACGCCGTATATGGATATCGATACATTGGGTACGCCCCGGCGTACCCCGGGTACACTGCCGCCTGCCCCGGCGCGCGCGTGGGCGGCATCCCGCCCATACCCATATCGATTCCAGGCCCGCCGCCGAAACCCGTGCCCGCGTACTCCGGGACATCCCCGCTCCCATTAATCGTCCCAAACTCAAACCGGTACTCGCCTGTCCTTGTGACGGGTAGAGACTCGGCGTCGACGAGGTCCACCGCCGCCGCTTTTCGCCGGCGGGCGGGTGCACCGAGGGGAACGCCGATGGCGAGGATCTGGGGACGGCCGGTGGTGGAGTTGTTAAGCGGCGCCGGAGGGTTCTCCTTCGTGGCACTCGTCACAATCGCGCTTGAGTTGGGGTTGGAATTGAGGGTGGTATTGCTGCCGCTCGCATTATCGACCTCGCCGCCGCCGCCGGTACTTGGCCACTGAGGCCCGAGCCACGCACTCAGCGGCGTCTCCGTCGGCCAAACAGGCTGCACGAATGGCGTACTCATGGTCGCCTCCGCAGCAGTACCGACATTCGGAGGCTCGACATGTCTACGCTCATCCCCATCGGCGAGCGCACCCAACCCGCCATCCACGCTCCCAAACATTATCCGGCGGCCACCCAGCCCGTCGAGCGCACCGCCGGCACTGATGCTCGCAGCGAGCATCACAGCGCCGCTCTCGGCTGGTGGGGGTGGGCGCTCGGGTTCGCGCTCGGTTTGTGGCGTTAGTTGCACGGGTACCGACGTCGGCTGCTGCTCCCCAGGCCCTTGCCCCTGCCCCGGCCCTGGCCACCACTCCATCGGCATCCCCATCCCCATCGGCGCCCAGCCATTCGCGTCTCCTCCTCCTCCTCCCCCTCCACCGCTGCCCTCCGCGCCCCCATCTCGTAACACCCCCGGATGCCGTAACACCGCGACCTCCACCTCCGCCGGCACCGCTCCTCCCCCATCCATGCCAGACCAAGGCGCAGGCATCCCCCAATACGTCGCGTAGCCCAGGCCCATCCCCGCTGGCGCTCCACCGTACGCGGGCGCGGGGTAATAAGGCTCATGCCCGTGCGGCGGCGGCGGCGGCGCGTGCGCGGGGTGTGCGTGGAGAGGAGGCGGTGGCGGGGGGTGTGAAGACGGCGCGTACATCGGGAGGTACCTCCATCCCTGCTCTTGCTGTGGTTGCGGGGGGTACTGCAACTCCAGCTGCGCTTGCCCGCGCGGCGACACCATTTCCACACCCACTTCACCGCTGGGCTGCGACTGCTGTTCATGCTGATGCCAATGTGGATACTGCACCTCGAACACCGCGCCTTCAGGGTCCCGCGTTGAACTCGAATTCGGCATGGAACCGACGCTCTCCGCTCGCGACGTCGTTCCGCTGGGACCCTGGCTCCTCCGCCCTCGTTCCCGCTCGCCTCGATCCCTACCATCCCGCTCCCGGATCCCATTCCCATTTCCGTTAGGTCCACCCCGCTGCCTCGACGCGTATGCATCCGCTGCCGCACGCAACTCCTCCGCAGGGATCGGCACCCATTTGCGCGTCTTTGTCTTCCCGCTGCTCGTTCCCCCATTTGAAGGGGAGGGTGACGTACGGCCCGATGCCGACGCACTCTCAGCACCGCGCACAGGCGTCGCTGCGCCTCGTGAAGGTGACACCGCGCCGGATGCATTCGCACTCCGAGCAGGCGTTGCGTACCTCGACGCTCCTTTGGAGGGTGATGCAGAGGCGGATTCGGCGAGGGTGGGGAAGGCCGAGGTGAGTGGGAAGGTAGGGACAAAACTGCTGGTTGCCGGGGTCATGGAAGGGGTGGAAGGGAGGGTGGAAATGGTTGAGGGCGATGTAGACGTGGACGCAACAGAGGCGCTTGTCGACGTTGATGCAGAGGCAAATGCAGACGGAGAAGGAGGCAGAGGGGTTGTTGGGCTCTGATTTGAGGCGAGGGCGTAGGGTTCGGGTGCGCTTACAGACGGCGAGTCACTTTGAATGGTCTGCGGAGGTGTAGATGTATGTGAAGACACCGCAGCTCGTGTCTTCGGCGGTGTATTTGATAATAACTTTGAGTTGGAGCTCGGCTTTTTGGCACTGCCATTCGGGTTTTGCGCCTGTGCAGGAGTGCGGGATTGCCCGTGGCGTCGCTGGGGAGGCGGAGAGGACACTGTGCGGTCATGAGTTGGCTTATTCAAATTACTTAGCGTCGGCGAGACCACTCACGCTTGTCTAACACATTCAGATTCGGATTCGGATTTGGATTAGCGCGGCCGACGGTGGGCCATGGGTCCGTGTTTGTATTCGCGGGGCGTGCACGAACGACGAACGGATCGCCGTCTGCGCGCCGTGGCGGGGGTGGTGGAGGAGCGGCCGCACGCGGTGGCGGGTCTTGTGGGGCAGCACGGCGAGCGGCGCGGATGGCCCAAACGTTGGTGACTGGGGGTTTAGTGGAGGACACGGCGAGGGGCGTCGCCATGGCCATCGGCGGGATGCGGGGAGCGATGAGGAGGGGGTGCTCGACGTCGGGAGGGACGTGCTCGTCGTCGGGAGTGTCGATCTCACTGTACAGCGACGGCGGGCTCGATGTTGGGATGTGGCCTTGGAGGGTGGAAGTGGTGGTCCTTTGGAATAAAGTAGTTTCGACATGTTCGCTGTTGATGTTTGTTTAGGGTGGGCTCTTCCCATTCATCGATCTTCCTTTCACGCCTCCCCGTTTCTCGTTCAAGTTCCCATCCTGTCCATCTCGGCCCTCCTCTGTCCCGTCGACGTGTAATCCTATCGATGTCTCAACTGGCTTGCCTTGAGCTTGGCTTCACCCCATTGCTTGCTCTACTTCACTGGCTCAGGCTGTACCATTCAACCGGTCCTACTAGTTAACCCATGACACTAGAAAGCACACTACACCAAGTTAAAGCGAAAGAAATCTCACGTCGAGTGGGAACTGCTCTTGACATTATCAGCAAAATTTGGGCGACAAATTCCTTTGACTCTCCATCCGATTCTTTAATTCTATCGTGCCACCGACGTCGACTCCTTCCAAGGGATGTTGAACCCATCTACCCAAGGGACCCGAACCGAACCCACCCCGAAATTCGTGGCATCACGTTTAACCTCGCCTTCCCCTTCGCGCTTCGCATTCTAGACTCTTCTACACTGTAACACATACCACGGATGTCTACTCACGGCAACCGACGGCACTCGGATACAGGTCCGCATCACCACCGTCGCTGGTACGATACATGCCAGTGACAGGTTGGCTCGAACGATGCCTTGCGCGGTATGGACGTCGCGGACTCACCCACACCGGTGCAAGGTCAGGCAAGTTAATCACCGTACTGTGTGCATTATGCACTCAGACGCGATTTCAAGCGTCCACTCGCCGTCGCCGCCTATCACCTCGAGGAGGTCACTTCCACCCCCTCTCCGTCTCCCCCCTCTACATCCTCACCTGCTTCGGCTTCCAAGTTCTTGATAACTCGCCACTGTAGCCGTTAAAAGATACAGCGCCTACTCATGTATCATCACCTCGAGGAGATATTATGTTACCCCGTTACCCCACATCTCAAAACGTGTCCGCGTCCCGGAAAACTCGCATATAACGACCCTGCTCGACCATAGAACCGTACCTGCCAGTGTCTGTCGCGCGCGCGGCGGATAGACCTCCCTCCAACCCATTCAATCCCGGTCCAGACTTTTCCACATACACCGAACCCCGAACGCCGTAACTCCTCCCCCACTTGATGTGGCCGCCCTGCATATGGCAGACGTTCCGTGTTTGTTTGCAGATGACTCGCCGGGCTTCGCACTCTCGGATGATATCGATATATGCTCCATCAAGCAGAAGATTCCGCTGTTCAAACTGATGTTTCATTTAAACCGTGGTGATTTTCGCCCGACGAGGATCAGCTGGGCGTTGCGTTGTGGGCCCACTCATGAGCCAAAACGCCGTCCGCGTTGCCTACTTGCAAACATGGATAATCGAGTTCCGGCTCTCGACGAATTTACGGACTTCAGGAAGCACGTATGTATCATTTACGGCCGCCGACGACGTCGTCGTTTGTGGGAATCTGAACGAAGATATAGAATCGTGTGGATGCGGATTAGGATAGAGAAGGAAAGGTTGGACTGATTGGAGAGCGAGGAGAATACGAACCCAAACGAGTATGTACCACTCCGGTTCAACTATCTGCTGCAGATACCCCCGAACATCCTCTCAACATCAGCGCAAGCGTCTCGAAAAAAAATCAAGCTTGCGTCTTATACATCTGTCCCTGCTACGAACCCGTTGCGAAATTGACCCCAAATCTAACCTCTTGCCAACTGCTTACCTGCTTCCAACTTCGGTTCAACCCGGTTTTCAACCAAAAATTCAACCGTGGGAAATCTTTAGCACAGCCACCTCCTAATAATCCTGCTTCCAAAGTCGCGGAAAGAAAATAAGTAATCCAAGGCCTCGCGTTCTAAGAGCGCTGAAACTAGGCTGAACATCTAGACCCAATATTGAAGTGGGATGGATTTCACACAAAACTCGCAGCGCAGATCCCAAGACCCAAATCGGACGCTTCGGCCAGGATGTCGATAGAGGATGCAGCAGATGGTTCTGGTACGCTGAGCTACTCAAGCTGCGACTCGATTCTACGGGCCACAGCGGCGGACTTGCCGACCCGGATTCTGGGACACCCAGCAACTTCCTTCAAATTGCCTCCATCGCGACGCGCCGAGCGGTTCTTGCAGTTGTGTGAACCACATCACGGAGCTCGCCATTGAGGTGCATCTGTTCTTCTAGGTCAGCATGTAGCCTCGCGGACAGCGAATCGGTTCACTGACTTTGGCGGGGAGGACCAGGCCGCGAGGTGATGGTGGAAGGAAAGAGGCTTGGTTCAAGTTGGTTTGATCATCAGAAATATTGCCAGACACTGAGACATCACCCCTGAGGTCTGAGATGTGAGGTCTAAGGGTGAGCTCGTTTCGCGGAACAAGGTACACAGCTCACCTCGTCACACGGGGCCAGTTGCAGACAATTGTAACGACCCTCGGCCGGGCTTGGACCGCGCTACCTGCTGAAGACGGGCATTCCGGGGGTGCACATGTGCAGAAATGTACAGCTGTAGGCAGATGAGCTCTTCGGAGCGCCAGTGTTGGCACACACTGTTCTTTTTGTTCAACAAATCCAACCGCCTCCTCCTCCTGGGCCGATTGAAACCATTCAGTTACCGTCATTTCAACCGTGAGACTTGTTGAGATGTATACAATCTTCGTGCCCCTTCTCTGAGAGCCGTATTCGACATCCGTTGTGCACAATATTCGTTGCATTGTTCGACGCGACGCTTCATAAAAATACAACAAAGTAGCTGTCATCTCTAGTCTAGTTATAGAAGGGACCGGCAACACTTGCGATCCCAGTGTCATTAAGGTAGGTAAGAACGGCGGTTAAAGCCTGAGTGGTTGTGCGTAGACCAGCTTGGTGTTTTGGTGTTTCGTATTGACATGCGCCTACGGGCTATGTGCGTACTTGGACCGCTCTCGCAGAACGTGCCCGTACTTGAGCAGTAACCAAAACACCGGCATGAGGAGGAAGGAGATGCCAGCAAGAAGCGCCGAGCCGGGTCCGAGTCCCAGGTTCGTGAAGAATGCGCGCCCGAACAATCTTGGATTGCAAGTCAGCCGAGCTCGTGTGGGGAAAGGAAGGTGGCACTCACGGGAATACACTGGCAATCGTTGACCGGAAGAGATCGTTCCCCGCGAGGACCGACGCGGCGTAGGCGGGGTACGCAGAGGTAACATACATCAGGATGCTCTGGAAATTGAGGAAGATGCCCGGGAGATAGAGCGCCGCGCCAATGACGGGGACGATCCAGTGGATGCTGGGTTTCGCGGAGAACCCGAAGATGAGGACGCTCGTTGGGATGAAGATGCTCGCCATGAGACCGATCTCGAGGCGGATCTCAGGCCCGATCTCGGTGTTGTTGGCGGCGGCGCGTGCGTAGCGCGGGGCGATGTGGTACTTCTGGTAGATGCAGTAGACGGTATACTGGTGCGTATGTTAGATGCGTGTTATTGCGAGGCAGGGTTAAGCTTACAGTCATAGTGCCGGTGACGATAAAGGCGAGGAAGGGAAGGCCGCTGACTCCTTGGTTGAAGTGGTAGATGTCGTTGAAGACGAGCGGGAAGGCCTCAAACCAGAGGTAGAAGATCGCGTCTGGAAGGAATTGTTAGTAAAGGTGCGGGGAGGAGGAAAGGCGAGGGACGTACAAACAAAGCCAAGGTAGATATTGGCAAACGCGAGGGCGGGCTCCTTGGCAAGCACGAATGGCCGGACGAGGGACTCGTACATTACGCTCGAGGCGCTCTTCGTCTCCTGCTCACGTTCTCCGGCGGTACGGAGCTCTGGGTTGCCCGTGAGCTTCCTCAGACGCTGAGCGCGACGAAGGAGGATGGTGGGTTCGTAGGTCTCGGGCAGAAGGAGCGACAGGAACACCACCGCGAAGGAAGTGATCCAGAGGAGCTCCATCATGGGCCACCGCCAGTTCTCCGCCTGCGCCGCAAACCCGCCGATGACCGGGCCTGTTATGGGTCCCGCGACGGCGCCAAGCGCCCAGATTCCTAGGACGTATGCCAGTTGCTCAGCCGGGAAGATGTCGGCCATGGAGGCTCCCTTGCTTGAGAGTCAGTTACAGGGCAAAGTATGGAGAAAGATGGAATACGCACCCCAGTGGCAAGTGCGGGACTGCCGAACAAGCCCGTCATGAATCGCATCGCCAGGACGGTGCTCATATTCTTGGCAGTGACAATCGGGATTTGGAAGATGACGAAGAGGAAGAGGGTGGCCATGTACACTGGGTTGCGGCCCAGTATCGGGAGCTCTTGTAAGGGTGACAGAAACATGGGACCGATCCCGTATGCTGGGGAAAATAAGGATGATATTCAAGGATATGAGGGTCAAAACTTACCAAGAACATAGAGCGTCAGCCCGAGAGTGGCAGTGGTCAACGAGACATTGAACTCGGCCATCAAGCCTGGGATCGATGAGGTGTATATTGCGGAGCCGATGTAGATGCTGAATGTGAGGAAGGAGATCTCGAACGCGACGAATGCGCGTTTGCGGAAAGACCAATTCCTGAGCGACTGTGTAAGTCTCTCAAGGGAACTTTGAAGTGACAAAATAAACTCACCGTGGATTTTCAGGGTCAGAATCACCATCCCAGCCAACGAGGTATGGGTCTGGGACAGTCGTATCGTCGTCGACTTGCTTTTGCTTCGACTCGAGGTCAGCAGCGAGGGTCGTTATTGTCGATTCGCGCTTTATTTCCGTGTCGGGCGGCGAAGAGATTCGGGGGGTCCCGACCTTGGTCGCTTCGTCGGATGCTGTTGCATCGAGTTGCCTCTGAGATGAAGGAAGCAGGAAGCGCTTGGGCACAACGTAGTCGGGGCGCTGCTCGGGGTACGGGAGGAGGCGGCCATTGGAGGCGTAGTTTATAATCTGCCCGATGGTCGAGTCGCGGAAGAGATCTGAGACCATTGTGCTTTGGGGGAATCGGGCTGGTGGGACGTCGGTGAGGACTCCCAAATCCATGTCCCGCCTTTATAGCAAGCATGGCCGAGGGGCTTTACAATCAAATTCGAAAGGCTTTTGACGATGAATCATCTCCGATAGACGGTTGACCGGATATTCGGGTGAGAGCTGAGGAAGTTTTGGGTGAGCAAGCTGCTTTATCAGCGAATATCGTCCGTATTGGGAAGGCGATCAATTTGCTTAGAGAGTCTCTGCGCACATTTATGGATCGTCGACTCACTGCTCGCGCGGAGCCGCCTCCGGGGACTTAGGAAATATGACCAGCGGAAGGACACCCGGGGCAGAGGCACCACCCGAGGCAGGCCAAGGGTGACGCGTTCGGCGAGATAAAGGACTTCGGGCTGCCGACGTGGACGGAGTCTCGCAATGGATTGTCGACTCACTACCCGAGCGGAGCCGCCTCCGGGGACTGGAGGATCGAGCAGACGAGGCAGTAGCAAGAACTTGAACGCGGAAAGCAGTGTAGTGTGTTTTGGATTTATTTTGAATTTATTCCGTGCACGATATCGTAGGGGCAAAACGTCGGATTGTGGCGTTCACCAGGGTCCGTTGGCGCGGTGGTGGTCCCGATGAATGCGAACGTGGTCGCAGGCAAGAACAATGTGGCTATGCCCGGGATCTCCTGCCAAATCACACCAAACAGCCCCTGAGCCGAACCTTTTCCACCGAACCAGCGAGGCTGTTTCTGAAGCTGAAGTCGGAAAGATCTGTTTGTGCCCGGCTTCAACCGTGCAATTCAAGGACGGTCAATATCACCACTAGCGTCCGGAAAACCTATCTCGGGTTCTCGTCGAAGTCGTCGGAAAATGGTACTTTTCGGGCGTGCTCTGGTTAAACAAGTTACAGTGTACACTATGCTATCGTTTACTTCGGCCTCAGTTTTTCAAGTACAAATCATTTACGGCGTTCTCCTCCAAGCTTGAACCTCTCGTAAAACCCCATAGTCACTGCCTTGTGGGGACCGAGAGCGGCAGCCTTGATTCTACACAGGTCTGTCCAACTCATCAGCTCAATGACGGCGAACGGAAAATCCCTTCCAATACCTCCAAGAGCCACGTCCCAGGGGAAACGCGACCATCCCCTCATGGATTTCTCGTGGTCGTAAATGTAGGCGTACGATGCGCGCAGCCGCGCGATACAAACGGGGTCGAAAATCGAAGACATCTGGTTGAGGGAGGGCGCTGCAGCAAAGTCGCGAGACAGTTCGCGCAAGGTGTCCTGCCTTGTCTCAATGGCCTGCTCGGTAAAGGCATGCGCCTGCGACTGGGACCGTGCCGTGGCTTTGATGGTTTTGGCGTGCTCGTACATCCTCGCGACGTGCTTTCCAATCAGGATAAGGTCCGCCTGTGGTTTATTGTCCTTCTCGTAAATTCGCCTCACAGCGAATGCCGCAAAGTCCAACCAGGGTTTCGTCAAGTGTGGGTCAGGAACCACTGTGCCGGTCTCAAACGGATGGAACAGCCCCTCGGCCTCGACCAACCATCTGTCCTTCTGGTTGGTAGCGGCGTCGTTGAGGATATCCATGATGAATCTCCGACAAAGCTTGGGATTTTGGGGGTCAACTTTGCGCTCCAAGTACCCGGAGTTTATGGCGCTGCCATTGACCACCTTCTTCTTCCATGCCGGCCCTCGAGCGTGCCCGTGGTCTCTCGCGGCGGCCTCTCGCGCTTCTGGCCTGAGGTTGTATCCCGTCTTCGGTGAGTCCAAGATCTTGCAGAATCTAAGGGAAATGGTAAGTTGATTGGATCGTTTAGAACACGCGAGTCTTACTGGTAAGCCAGTTTAACAGTATGTGGGTTATCGTATCCTCTCTTCACAATGGCGTTGTCGTGGTACGTCGAATATTGTCCCACTGCCGAAGGGTCGCGAAGAGAACCTAATAAATACTTCTGCAGCGCCGCAGCTTTGACCTCTGGCGCCGCTCTGGCATAATCGGCGTTGAATTTTGCGACCGTGGTCTCGTCACGGGTGAAGCCCCAGTTCGCGCCCGCCGGCTCGTCCGCAAACCTCTCGGGGGCATTCGTGAAAGGATTTACGATCGTCTTGTCCCATATTACAAGCGCCCTATCCCCATCATAATCCCCTGGTTGAAAAGGTTCAACGTTGAGGAAAGAGAAAGACGAACAAGATGGAGCACGTACCGCCCGCCAGGAAATCGAGTAACCGACGTTGGCCTTTGACCGAACATACAATCACGTCCACAATATCGTGCAACTGGTTATGCTTGACCGCGGTGACCTTCCTGACATCAGTTGGTACCTTGCACGGGTTTCGAGTCATCTGTATGTGCAACTCAGGCGTTGTGTTGTCGTGAAGCGTTGAATGTAAAACTGACCAGGACTTCTCCCAGGATGGTATCCGTCTCGAGGCCGTCGTCATTTTGGAATTCTCGTCGGGAGCTCTTGAAGTGGATCTGATTTTCCTCCAACACTTGCCAGAAATCTGTCGACAGTTCAGTCACGGAGGGCAAGTTCGCGAAAACTCTTACCTGGGACAACGAACGCACTGGCACTTTGTGCGACTTCATACCTGAAGTGCGTCGCACGGTATTTGATTTTTGCGAGCACAACCTGCTTCAACTTGTCGCGGAGAACCGGCAACGATTGCGGTGTGAACCCAGAGTCTATCAGTGTCATGATCGTCTGTTCTCCTCGTCAGATATACCCGCACAGGAAGGAAGATAACACACCTCTGCCAACGACGACGGACAACCCGAAATATAGTCCGGCCACCACGCGGTGGATCGTTGTTGAACAGCATCCTCCTCCTCCTCTTCGTCCTGCACCGCATCCTTGAACCCCTCACCATACCCGCGAAATCGGGCCTCTCCCTCCGCCTCGCGCATTCGTCGGGCAATCAAGACACCCTCAGACTTTTCGACTGCAACCCAAAGTTTGTACATGAACTGGGGCTCCTCCCGTCCAGGCTCCTTAGCCCAGAACAACATATCGTCCACGCCCTGCGCAAGATACGCATCCTGCATTGCGATAAACACGTCCGCTGGCACACCGTTGTGCTCAAGGTTGACGATAACCTCCGGGGAGATGCGCGCGGGGCATGTAGTACGCGAAAATCTGAGGATATCCATCGTCGCATTGGCGGGGTGTGCTTTTGCCTCTTCGCTGTACGTGATTTTGACTTGAGAAGGCTTTCTAAATGCTACTCGCGGTGTTTGATCCTGCGTTAATTCGGGAGACATTAAAAGCATCCCCTGTGAAGGATCAGAAACGACCAGGCTCGGAGTCAACGATTTCACTCGCCTTTCTACCACCGTGGCGGACTTGAACCGCGCACGGTGTTGTTGGGAGGTTGAAGTCAAACCTCAACTTGAGGTTGAAGGCGGCGTTCGACATGCCGCAGCCGTCAGTCATGTTGCTTTTTGCAGGCGAGACTGTTGGAGTTGCATGTTGAAAAACTGAGGCTTAGTAAATATGTTCGGACCACTCACAGATATCATCTATTTCCTCCACATTTTCTGGGTCAATTATGGGTCCCGGAACGGAGTTTGATAAGCCGAGTGCGAAACGCGATGCCCATTTGCACAAGAGCTAACATGATCCTATGTCAGATCGAACTGGCACCGGAAGAAAAGGTTCGAACCTGATTCGCGTTGTGTTCCAGGGGGTTGAACTCGTCCAGGAACTCGAATAAGCTCAACCCGACTTCAGAATCATGGACAGCATTGTCGTAGTAGGTCTCGCGGGTTTTAAACAAGAACACTGCCCCGTCCTTCGCGTAAAACGCGCGGAACACGCTGTTGAACACGATGAACGGTTTGCGGAAAAATTCCCGGAGCCCGTTCTCGGGCGAGTGAAGCGTCCTCAAAGGAACCTTCAAGCGCAGGAAGCTCGACGATCCAAAACGCCGATAGAGTCGACATGACGATGTCAGCGTGCATCGGTCGAGCACAACTTTAACCATCTTCGTCGTATCGATTTCGATATTCCCCGAAAAGCAGATCTTCCCGCCGTAGTACGATTTCAAGTTTTCGGAGCAGTTTCCCAGTGCAGCGTTTGGATCCAGTCGCATCGCGGTCTCCTCTAAGTCGAGCTCTCCCCAGGGAGACTGAACATGGAATCAGCTGGAAATAAAAAGGATATCAACGAGGTGGCGTACCTGGGCCCTGCGTTCGGCAGCTAACGCCGCATCAAGACCCGCCTCCTGCGTTTTTTCGTGTAGCAAAGTCTCTACTGTCCTCGGAGCGGCATCGTGATTCGAACCAATTAATTTTTCGAGGTCATCTGGCCTGGTCGTGGTGAGTTTTCCCGTGCTAACGAGCCTCGCCAGCTCCCAGACGACGCCCGTTGGAAGCTCCGCAGTTGACATGAAGGTTTCTTGGTCGATCGGACTTTGGAAACCAGCCTCGCAGAACGTCAACGACGCGTCGAAGGAGGTAGTACTATTCAAGATATTTACTATCAGATGCGGACGCGTATCTTGTAGCCTTGACACAGATGTGGTGAAATCGATCACTTCGTGGGCTTGCTTCAACTTCTTGGCCAACGGGATAGGTGAGTCGTCGAAATAGTCGAGTTTGCGTTTCAAAGGACGCGCTAAATGATGTCAATTTTCTCGTCGCGGTCGCGTGGCATAGAGATGTTACCCACTTGGTTGAGTTGAAATTTGAACTTGAGAAGATGAGGATGGATAGCTTGAAGATGAGGATGGATGACTTGAAGATGAGGCAGGCGTGTTCATCGAGCTCCAAAGCTCCGAGTCAGATTCCGACTCAGAGTCCAAGATCTGCTCCATGAGCTGACACGCTGCTCGGACTGGCCGGAAGTGCTCACCTCTATCACGTCCATTTGTGAGGACGAACTTGAAGGTAAGCTGGTCATGGTTGAAAAAGTTCAACAGCGTGCCGCAGCAAGCCGCAGCTGAACTTTAAATTCACCTGAGCCCGGCATCTCGGCTGCAACTCTCCCCCTCTTCCACGAGCCCACTGGCCCTGTACCCAATGCAAACGGCGCTTAGGTCTTGTGCGCAGAAACGGTTTGCATCGCAAGCGGCGCCCCTTCTATCCACAACCTTCCGGGGGACTTTTTTCGAGGAGCGGTCGATGAAAATCCTTCAAGATCATCTCTCCATGTCTCTACGTCGCGTAGGCGGAAAATCCGACGGTGGAATCGACCTAATGGGCTGGTGGTGGCTGCCTCCGACCGAATTTGAGTCTGGCGACGCCCAAAACGTCCCCAACGCGAAGCGACGACGGCTTCGTGTGCTCGCGCAGTGCAAAGCGGAGAAGAAGAAAGCCAGCCCAAAATACGTCCGTGAGATGGAGGGCGTGTTGCACCGGTACATGTCGCTCTTGAATCCATCGGGAGAGGGGACCTCGACGTCTTCCACGTCGCAATATCCCCTGGTCGCGCTCCTGGTGTCGGAATCGCCATTCACGAAATCAACGCTTCTCCGCGCGCAATCTTCACCGGTGCCGTTCTTCCTGCTTCATATTCCACCGCTGCCCGACTCAGACCCTGCGGATGACCACGATTCTGAGGAGGACGCGACCAGTAGGATCGGCGCGGCGGTGTGGAACCCTGCGCTCGTCCGGGGACTGTTGGATGGGAAGATGGAGGCTCGGTGGGAGCGTTCGCCGAGCGGCGTGGGCCGTCCAGGTCTTTGGTGGGGCGGGAGGCGACTGCAGAGCTGGACTCCTGATGGGGTCTCGGAGGAACATTTGAGTATGGAGAATGAAGACAAATTCTTCCAAGCTCTTGCGGATGAAAATTCGGAATAATTGGACGCGCCTGCGCGTAGATATGACTGGGGGCGAGGACTTGCTCAGCGCTCAGTACTCGGCGTACACGCAATTGAATTGTTCTCGGAAATCTACACAGCGAGCACTGCGGGCCTGTAATACATACGATAAATGAAGGTAGATACTATGTACAGATATATTAGTTATGTGGTCGTCATGTTTGGAGCGCTTTGGAGGGCTTCCGGTCGTAATAATACAGCATTTCTACAGCTTTCATGGAATGAGCGAGGCGTCTTCAAGGTACTGATGCATCAGCATATCCTTAACTGTAAGGAAACCAGGCTCTATCAGTGATACGCAGAGGAGCGATTTGCGGGACGCACTATTGGCTAAGACATATTGCGTCGATTTGCGGTCCTGTCAAAGAAAAGATTGAGCGGAGATTCTCCTAGATCCCGGGGTAGCTGCGCACCGTGACTGTCGTTAGATGGCAGTAGAAAATCCGCGGGGAGGGTGAGTTTTCTCTTTGGATACCAGCTGTGTGGTGTGCGAATGAGACATTGAATGAACACCGAGCGAGCAACGCACCGAATTTCTTTCGCAAATCTACATAAGCCGGTTGGCCGCAAGTCAGGAAAAGGAAAATGTGGGCTGAAGACGAGACGACGCACAGCTGGAAGCATTCTCGAGGTCGTTGGGCCGCTTCGCATACGAGTTGACGTAATTCACTAGCTTTATCCCGGACTCCTGCGTATATCGGTGGAGACTCAGCAACGCATCGAGACGAGCGCGGCGCGGAGGGGCGGGGCAGACGCACGAGTTTGCTCTTCATGATGTCAATCTTGTTCAGGAAGAGGATGACATTAGTGTCCGCGAGCAGCTTATTGGATACGATCGTGGTCCAGAGGTTGACGGAATCCGCCTACGCAGGAGGGAAGGGAAGAGGGGAATCTTCTTTAGTACCGAGGAGCGAGGGGGTGCGATGGCGGCGCACCAGTCGGTTGACCCTAGGCTCTTCCGCGAGGACCTGGTCGAAAGCGGATATGGGTGCTAGGAACAGGATCGCGCTCATATCTTGAAAATAGGGCTAACACACCGGGGTCAGTGGGATGATATTGACGGGCAAGTAGGATGCTTACTGCCCATGCCGCTGTTCGCGCAATCTCGGGATCAGCTAGTGCTAGAACGCAAAGGGCCGCGGCCGCTTACCTCGCTGAAAAAAAAGTCAGCGTGCCAATAAAATCCAGGGCAGTATTGACTCACTAGAGACCGCTGTCCTCCCACTGAAACGCCCGGCGTTGATCAGCACGACGATATGCAGATTCCGATCTGCAGGACCCACCATCATATATTCGCCAGTCGCGGCTGATGCTGCCAGTCATTCCACCTACAATGGGTATTAGGGGATTTTCGATACTGCACGCCGTGGCAACCCACCCGAAGTCATCTTGATACGATGTTCCGAAACACCCTAATACGAATATTGGTTGGGATCTCCGAGTCCTCGATATTACAAGAAACACTGACAAGGGTCTTTAGGCGGGCCCGAAGGATATGGTCTGTTTTTAATTGGTGAGCCAGGATTGCTTCTGCAAGCGGGCGAGCCACTGACCGTCTGAGGGGACGTATTTCAGTGACGTTACCTCGTCCAAGCAATCAAGGAAGCTGATATAGTGAGCAGGACGAAGCACACGACGAGCGAGCGTACGCACAAACCGGCTGTTTCCTGCAATCGAAGATTTTGCTGCTCCAAAAGGGCTTGCACAGTATCGTTCTCCCACAGCGCCTTCATATCCACCGCCAGCGCATGCAGTACCACCCCCGGGTCGCTCGGGTCCTCCCAATCGATCGCCTTCTCGCTGTCGAAGCTGTCCCTGTCGCTCGAGACAAGCCGCGCGAAGACGTCCTTCCACTGCGTCCCCGAGTTGACTGCGACCTCGCGGTTGACGAGCCGTGGGTGCTGTGAGTACGGGATGTTCGTGAGTTGCGCGAGGCGCGCGGCGTCGGACTTGTCTGGTCCTTTGGGTATAAGCCGCTGGTGGAGAACCTCCTCGACCTCGATGAGCGGCGAGAGCCGCATCTTGAGCGCGATCAGGTCCTCGTCGACCACGGGGGATTCTGGGGGCCGCGTATCGTCTCCTTGCGACCGGCGATTCTGCGCGCGGGTAATCACGTCAAGGATGACATGGATGGATCGCACGACGTTGAGTTGGACGATGGCGCGCCACGACGCGCGCTCGGCGCGAAACGCCTGCGATTCGCGCGATTCACGATCAATGACCGAGGGATCAGCGCAGGAATAGAATGGCACAGACCTTTGCATCGTACATGAGCTGGAAGTCTACGGTGTCGGCGCCGCGCTGTTAGCCCATACTTAATACCGCGGTCGAGGTACGCACTTTTGAGGGTGGTCGATTTTCCTGCGCGGACGTGCCTTGTTTACCACCGCCGCAATGAAACAAGAATCAAAGGCGTACCTGATTCGCTTTGGCCTGGAATGCACCGTTGAGCGCGTTACACGTCCGACAATACGATTGCGCGCGTACCAAGGAGGAGCACTTTGACTGGGCGGGGCCCTTTCTTCTCCTGCGCCTTCTCGCGACTCAGCTGCTCGTCGATAGAGTCTGAAATCTCCTTTGCCTCCTTCTCGAGCAGCAGCCGGACCTCGCGCTGCTGCGGCGTTTCGCCCTCTGGGGGGGCCAGGAACATCGCAAACGGATCATCGTCCGTCGCGCGCCCACGAATCTTTGTCGGCATCGGGAATGGGCGAGACCAGTGAGGTTGACGGCGAGCGAACGGGGGCAGGAAAGAAGCGGGTGACCGCACTTAGGACCGCTGTTATTTAAATAAAAAGGCCCGCGGACTGTGAGCAGAGGACGTTAGCGTTGGCCGGGGCAGATACTGTGCTCTCTCTCACGAGCAACTCACGCGCCTTCTTTTGGCTTGATTGCCCCGCAAAAAGGGAGTCAGGTTGCCAGAGGAGGCGGAAATTGCGATAAGTCCTATGGGTGAGTAGCTGTGAGTAGAGCCAACCCTGCGCGAGCGCGCGACCGCTTGGATGCCGATGAGATTTTTGTGAAGCGCTGATCAGCGGTCCCTGTAAGCTTGATGCATCTCACCAAGTCAGCAAACGAGCAACAGATATTGATTAGGGCTCTGAACCGCCGTGCAAGGCGAGAGAGGCCCAGGGTGGTAGCGGCGAGCGCACAAAGGCAACTCCATCAGCATAACGGACGTCTCTCTCGCAATCAAAGCAAGAAGGACCCCCTCGAAATAACTCGGAATGCCGACTCTAAAACGCATCATTGGGCTGAAAACAACTGCGTTCAGGGCTATGGGTAGGCTATAGTATACATCGCGTTCATACGACCAGATATCATCCATCTGTCATCGTCGGAGAATGCGGGACTCCCAGAGGCCAAAATTTACTGGGCCATCTGCAAGCTCTGGCTTCGTGGAGGACGTCACCCGGATCCTGCGTTGGGGCCTCCTAGCTGGCGATGTCGGGGACGTCAACTTTGGGGTTCACGTCAGCCTGCATCGGCTTCATTCAGTGCGATATCGGCTTGACTCGCTCCAAGGGTCACTGAGGAGCCTCCTCCGCGCTACCAGGGGGGCGATGAAGACTCGTGGCCCGAGTAGCGTCGTGACATCGGCTCAAGTGCCTGCGCTACCAGCGACCGGCGAGGGCTTGAAGCTTGTTTCGGCGTCGACAGCAAAATTTTTGCGATCGGAACTGGCTGTAAGGTGCAAGGTGTGTGTACCTTCGAACGTCCTTTGGTGCCGGCAAGCAAACAAGCTTAGTTCATGCGTGGACGTCATTCATTCATGGCCGCAAAGCAGCGGGGGTTCCAGCCCGCCCAATGCTGCGCCGAGCAGGTACTGAAGGGCAACCTGCACGTCGCAGCAGCCGCACAGGTCGTGAATTAAAACGCGGACTGTTGCAGGTGAACTGTCCGGCGTCCAGAGTAGGTTCCGCGCTCGTCGTGCCTTGGCAGCGATAGTGCCGTCGAAGAGTGTCGAAGCCGAGTTTGCGCAGGCCTTCTCCAATTGCGGTGCACGATGCGTGATGGATCAGCGGTGAATGTCGTGTAAAAATACTAGGCGACGCCGGCATTGCCTTTGCTGCGTTCCGGGGTGAGCGTTCATTGGTGGGATGGCTGCGGGGGCTGGCGTCGCATCAGCCATAACGTAGCGTTCGCACGAACGCTATTCGTAGCGGCACAGCTGTAAGGAGAAACGCGATGAATGGCCAGTACGGGGGCAAGGATAGAGCTTGCCTGATGGGTGTGGTATTCGTCGGCGGTCGCGATAAAAAACAAGACAGCCTACAGCATGTCAGTGAGGAAAAGTCAAATAAATAAAGACAGCACCTGCTACTCGGTGCGCACCACGCGGATCGCGCAAGGCGACGAGGCGACAGCATCTCGTCGTGAGGGACATGATATTTTACAGCAGGGATGCGTGTTGTGCGGACCGAGAAAGGGACTCTGTCGGATGAAGTGAAACTATACGTTAACCTTATGCATATGGTGGCCGAGCAACGGCTGACAGTGAGGGTCCATGTGTGGAATGCTGTCTGGATCCCTTCTGGCGCGTCTCCTTCGAGGTTCATTGGGTATCTGGCCGGGTCGAGGAAAAAGGGCATCCCGCTCCGCCGTGGTCGGCGGACGAGAAACGGTAAGGTTACAGCGTCAGCGTGACTGACTGGTGCTTGAATTTGTGCCGCCTGGAGAAGAAATAGTTAATGTAAATGGATATCAGGGCAGGGTTTCAAGATTGAACACGATCTCTGCTGGATCTCTCTGGAAGCGAATCCCCGACGATGGGGGCACATTGTCAGCGATGCCAGTGGAGTTGAGATGACGATATGTATTGGAATTCCGCGTGCCACGGACGACTGTATTTTGAGGAAAGGTCCAAGAAAAGCCCACAGAATACGGAGGTAGAAATGCGGAACACAGTAGGAGGTGAGAGAATAACATGGCGGGGCAGCTACAGCCCAGAGGAACGGCATAGCAGCGCCGAGGGTGAACCTCCGCCGATAGACCCACTTGGGGGTGAGAGAAGGAGGGAGGACACAGCCGTGGATTGGCGTGATGAGATCGAGTCTGTTCCGAGCCACAACCCAGATTTGCAACCTCCGAGAAGTATCGGACTTCGTACACTTCGGCCTCCAATGCCAGAAACCTCAAATACCCCACATTCCTCCTCGACACCCCATCTTATATTCCCTCAATTCCCTCCGCAAAATCTGCCTTGTTTCAAGTCCTCCTAGCTCAATCCCAATGGCTTCCACTACTACCTCATGGCACACCCTTCCCACCGAGATGAAGCTCGCGGTCGTCGACAACCTCGACGTTACCGATGCAAGGGTCTTTTCCACCGTCGACCAGCGCACCTACGCCGCCTGTGTCCCGCTTTTGTTCAGGGTGTGTCTCTACAGGCGTACGCGTCGATCCGGACCTCTGACGAGCCTTTTCGACAGGATGTTAAGCTCAATAACCACACCGATCTCGTCCGTTTCCTTCAGAACGTTCCACGCGCCTACTGCCGCCACATCGAGATGCTCGACGTGGGAACAGAAGGCGCCCCCCGAGCTCACGCGGATGCGTTCATTTCGCTGCTCCTGGCGTCTCCGCGTCTCTCCCAGCTCACTATGAGACTCCACGGCTCCATCCATAAGAGTGTCATCTCGTGCTTCGGCTTCTTGGGCAATCTCCGTCACCTCACCATCCGTAACTGCGCCGAGGAGGAAATTTTGCCTTTGTGAGTGAAAATATCTGCTATCTCCGTTTATTGGCCAGAGTGGGATCATTTGGGGCAGAAGTGGTGGTGTAGGAAGGCGCTACAGTGCACCTACCCTCCTTCTATCGCTTCTTGGTTTCATTTGTTTCTAAATAACCTTCTCTGCCATGTTACTCCATGAAAACGAATGCTGACATGATTTTTTTCTTTCAGGAGCGAACGTTTGGTCGTATCCATTGCTGCCACGGTCCCCGACCTCCGTTACCTGTCTCTGGACCGGATCTCCCGCTCCACCGTCCATGCCCCGGAGCTGGTAGGAAAATACCCATTTGTGCCCTTGGTGTGCGGCGGCGATGAGGACATCCCCGACCACTCGGTGCTCGGCTCGGAGCTCTCCTTGCCCTCCCTGCTGTCCATCCCGTCCCTTAGGCAACTCACCATCCGCGACACCCACCTCGGCGACCCCCGGTGGTCCTCCGCCCCCGTCGCCTGTCGCCTCGAAGTCCTCGACCTCGGCTCCTGCATACACGAGTCCGCCGACCCCAACCGCCTCGCCATCGAGCGCATCATGTCCGCCGTCGGCCCCTCCCTCTCCTCCTTCTCCCTCGCCACCGCCCTCTCCGCGCCCAGCCCCGGCTCCGACTCCCCCTTCGCCAAGCCGCTCTCGACGCCCCTCCCGCGCCTCCGCCGGCTGCACATCTCCCCCTTCTTCCCCGTGGACGAGGTCGTCGACACCATGGCCGCGCTCGCGGGCAGCCCCATCGAGGCGCTCAGCGTGCAGTGCTTCGCGGACGACGTCGCGGACGCGTGCGGCGCGCTCGAGGCGTTCCTAAGCATGCGCGTCGCGCGCGGCCCCGCGTTCTACGAGAAGCTCGCGCGCATCGACGTGTCCGTCGCTGGCGCCGATGGGGACGTGGATGCGGATATGGACACCGAGGAGGACAGGGAGCGCGCGACGAAGCGGCTGCAGGATTTCTGCCGCGACCTCCGCCTCGCGAGTCGGGTCGCCAAGCCCAAGCCGCGTGTCGGCGACCGCCTCCGCTCCAACTCGTGTGCGTTCTAGGCGAAAAAAAAAACTTCCGCTTCCACTTTCACGACCTTTCATGATATTTCTTTGGGCATAAGTTACTCGTATATATTGTTGTTGTAATATACTGTACTGTATAGAATGTACAAGAAAATGCACCGTTCCCCTCTTAACAATCGGCGATGCAAGTCCAGGCTCGAAGACATCTTGTCGGTAGACATCTGGTGGCGTCCTCACTTTGTCCTAGTCTCTCTCGACAGACGCTCTATCAGTTGCCGAAATAGAGTCCTCACTTTGTCCACGCGACGGAGTGTATAGAGATACATATGTTCCATTTTTGCGTGCCCTACTATAGCGTAGATACAGCGTTGTACATTATCCAGATGTGGATGGTATTAAAATGTAATAAACAAAGCCTCGCCTCCTTCACCCGGAAGGAGAAACGAAACTAAGAGTCCAGATCGTGTCTCGGCCGGAGGGGCGTCAGTGAGTTTGTGGACACGGTGCTGCGCCTGCGGGACGACGCGCGCCCGGAATTCTCCCCCTCCTTCTCCTTCTCCACCTCGGCCTCGACCTCCGTGAGGGACCGCTGCAGCGTGAACGGCGTGACGCCGTGCCGCGCGACGATAGCGTCGACGTCCTTACGCTGCCGCTGCGCCGTGAACTCGGGGATCGCGCCCGGCTCCGGGAACCAACGCCGCGCGCCGAGGAAGAGGACGACGTTCACGAAGCCTAATTTTTTTTCCGTGAGCGCGTTTCGATAGGAAGAGAAAAAGAAGAGGCGTACCTCCGAGGTTGAAAATGCTTCCAGTGACCGCTTGTACCCAGAGGGGCGCTTCCATGCCGCAGAAATTTGCCAGACGCACGATCCCAGCGGGGATAATCGTCACTCCGAACGCGACCTGAGCGGGTTGTCAGTTCAGTCAGTCGTCAGTGCACCCGTGTTTGTATGGGAGTACACGTACCGGGTACCTGGACGGAGTAAACGGGGTTCGTCAAACGGGGCTCATAATTATAACGACCGGGGCGGAGACGCACCAGACCATATGCTGCACGAGCCGGAGCATTGCAGAGTCAGTGAAGTCGCGACCGAGGGCGAGCTGCCACGAGCTGCCGGGCGGCACGAAACGCAGACGCCACCGGCCGTCGACGCGTAGTAGATTGCCTCTCACTCGTAGGAGCGTAGCCGTATGCAAAAAGAGGTTCACAAAGACGGAGAGGAATTGCTATGTGCGGTGGCGTCAGCGGGTTCGGTTAGCGCTGTGAAGGACGGCGCACGAAGAAGTATTCCAGGAATATCTGCTCTGTGCGGTAGGCGTGCGTGATCCAGCACCTGCACATATCCTTCATCAGTAACGATAGGGCGGGCAACAAAGTAACGGCGGCGGCGTACCAGAGGTCGGAAATACCGAAGAAGTGACCCCTAGCCGCGTTCTCAATGGCGACGGGACCGACGAACACGACGGAGAATATAAAGCTCCATCCGAATATTATCAACCCCCATGAAACCATCGCCGGCGTCTTGAACCGCAGGAACAGCAGGTTAAACAGGTGGAGTGAAATGGCGAACGACCTGGGTCGAATTAGTGAAGCCCGGAAATCACCCGGGGTCGATAGACGCACCAGACAGCGGCGCCTAAATTTCCGCCCTGAATAAGACCACCTGGAACCAACATGAGCTCTGGTTTCAATTTTTTCGCCGCTGCACCACGGCACCTTGCGCGGAGCAAAAAGGGCCCTCCTCGATCCCGTTGCGGCGCACCCATTTCAGACTCATTGTGTTGCCCCATGCTTGCATGGTGTTCGCCAGGAGTAGACAAACAAAGTATGCCTGAAAATGGGTGTGCGAGTAGCGTTTGGACATGAAGATCATCAACTGAGGGGATTTTGCGTTAGCTCGCTTTCGTCCAGCCAGCGTCCAGAGAGCGCACCCCGAACAGCACAAAAAGTGCCGCGAACGATATTAGGCCAGTGACGACGAGGATCTAGAGGGCTTGAGAGGGGTGTCGACGCGTCTCTACGCAGAGGCTCACGATGACGGTATCCCGTTCGGCGGTATCGTAGACCGACGATGAAGGAAGCTCATCGGAGAAAATGGCCATTTATCCAGCAAAAGCCCACGACCTGGCGGGGGGAAGAGAGGATACGGACAGTCTCCACACGCAGCCACCTCCGCGACGAAACTTGATGCCGATAGGATGTTGGCAGTTGAACATTGCAGCATGTTCACATCGTCGCAAGGCAGAATCGTGAACTTGACTTGGATGCAGGCATGCATGCTTATACGCTGCAGGAGTGAGAGAAAGAGCAGGTCTTCACGATTCTCCAAGCTTTTGTTGAAAAACAGTGCCAAGTGGTCCGCATCACGTTGAAACGTTGACCGTTCGGGCCTCTCGGCCGAGTCTTGCTTTCTTCCTGAACCTCAACCTTGAAAGTTTTCAGGCCTGCTCTGGCTCAACGGCCTAAGGGAATTCCCCAAAAATCGACGAACAAAGACTCTGGCTGTGGATCTCCCTCTGCCTGGGTTGAGACTCACCGAGTGGCCCGAGTGCATAGTGCCTAGATACCAACTCGATCTCGTGCTGAACCACTTTGCGCTTAGACTGCGTTCAATTCTCCAGAAAGATATGGTAGGATCTCTTAACACTGCGGCATCCCTTGGCCCACCGAACTTTTTCAAATTTATCTGTCCAGCATGTCCCAATACGCTCGCTGCCTTCCTCGTTACTTCGAACACAGGCTCGTCGCTGCTCTGGCTCATCAGCAACTCTAGAGACTCAAGACTCCCGCCTCCCGCCCATCGCCGTGATCGTCTCTGTCAAAGGTCATGCGTCGAAAATCAGCGAAAATCATGAGGAAGCGAACCCTGACAGGCGTCGATCGCCAAACCGACCGTTTCGCAGCAGCGGCTTGAGCTCCCTCGAGGTATTAACGCCTGGAACCCAGAGGCCTGGCGGCCGGGTCTCTCTGTGTTCGTTCGCTGTTCTTCCTGGCCTTTACTTTGCCATTTGTTGCAAGTTTTGGAGTCCGTTTGCTTATTCATCGGCATTATCAGTTCAGTGCGTACATGTAGTCCTATGTTGCGCTCTGACCTAACAATCTAGCGCTCCATTGCCGACTCCTAACCCAATCATAGCTGAAGTGTTCAACTTGGTGCGTATTTGGTGCGTATTTGTCGTTGCTGACATCTTCTCCTCTTCTCCTCGATGTCCGCGAGCTCGACCCTTTCCCCGTCAACCTCCTCTGGCTCATCAGGCTCAGACGGTCTCTCAGCAGCCAAATCGTGGACGGATGACGAAATGTTCCAACTGAAACTTGAGTTCGCCGCGTGGCAGGTACATACGTTTCCGCTTTGGAGTCCTCAAACCTGCCCTGACCCATATCCAGGAAAAGCTTGAAAAAGCTCGACCCGAAATCCCTCGCCATCTTTTTGACGTGCGGTTCAATCTCATTCGCTTGCAATAGTTGGATTTCAATGCTCCATAGGTAAATTCTCCGACTCGGGGCCAGGACATTGAGGAGTACAAGGCCATCATGATCAAGGACGCGGCCATGCGAGACGTAAAAAAAGAGTTTCAGGCCTGGAAGGACGCCCACAAAGATCAGATCGGTAAGTTTGTGGATTCAAGTTGAATGCGCTGCAACCAACAACTCTGTTCTTATTTTCTATCTAGATCAGTGGATGCGGAACTCGCGTTGGGACCCTGAGCTGGATGCTGAGATGGGTAATATCATGTAATTCTAATTCTTGTTTTTCTACTGCATCACAGAAAATCGTCGAAAATCACGAAGCGGACCCCTGACAGGCAGTCGCCAAACCGACCGCCGTTTGGCAGCAGCGACTTCAGGTCCCTTGAGTCTCCTAGTATGCGTGTCGCTGTTTCTCCCCTTGACTTTCCTTTGCCATTTGCTGCAATTCATTGGTTAGGATTCGCTGATTAATCATCTACGAGAGGTTATCAGTTCAGTGCGTAGTCCTATATTCAGCTACGAGATGCCCAGTCCATTTCAGCCTCCTAACTCACGGGCATGGCGGGGTCTTGGGAAGTATCGAGCCTTGAAATTCTCCACGAGCCTGAGTACAGTTGAATTTTGAGCCAATAAACCCAGGATTGTCTGAGCTAATCCCGTGTGACGTCTGCTAGGCCAGATAGGCCAGCCCTCGCGCGGTCAGGAAAAAGGATCACAAAAAAATCAGCGCCTTCCAAATCGGGTCGAAAGCGGTTGTTTGGGGTTGACCTCCGAGCCAAACAACTGCCCAGCCCTCTCCTGGCCTAGGTGGCCGATGTCCCGCTGTAGTAACGCGTACGGTTTAACCACGAAATCCAGTGCAGCCGGCTGAATGATGGCTGACTGCAGTGGGTTCCCGCCGCGCAATGACGCTTTCTCCCTTGCTTCTCCCGCAACCGAGCGGTCAAATACCACCGCGAAACCTTGCCGCGCTGCTCGCAGTCAGATTCTACTGCGTTAGCGGTCGAAATTGGCAGCCGTATCTCGCCGCAATCACTGCCTGTACTTTGCGGTGGGATCTCGTCGCCAAATCCACCTGGCCATTCTGCGGTGGAATTCCACTGCCCTGCTGAGTAGGAACAAACCCATTCTTTCAGTCCCGACTCAGTTACTCCCCTCTGCTGCTGGCTATTCATGGTACGAATCTGGGGATATCTCTGGCTGGTGCATCGTTGGCCTGGAATTATTCTGCCTCGTGTCTAGCCACCATCTTCAATATACACGAAATTGGAGTGTAATTCAGTCAACTTCAAACTCGAGGGCTCAGCATCTCATTCTCTTCCTGACTATGTATTGGAACTCTGACTGGTCAACCGGTCAACTGTTACGTGCACCGTATGGACTCAACTGGACTCTGGATCTGTCGCCTCTTAAGTTATCATCCACAGAGCCCCCAAACCTCCCCCAACCTACCCAGTCCATTTTCTGTTGCTCACCTCAAATAACAGCTGTATATTCTACATGCTCATGATGCTTTTTGGACACTTGCCCGCTTCATAAGTTTGCATGACACTCCGGGGCATCAAGCAATGTATTTCTCGCTACTTGAGGTCAATTACTTTCATTGAGGCTTTGAATGCTCCACCTCGTGGTTCTGTAACTCTAGTTGAGTCCCCTCACAAGAATATATGTGCTCACGACGTACGCAGTACGCCATCGCACGCCGACATTCATATTACTCACACAAATCACCCGCACCCCCTCTTCGTCCCCATATCTACCCAATTTGTCCACAGCAACTTGTAAGTGGAGTCTATCGTACTCTTGACAGTTAGTACCACTCCATTTTATCCCTGCGATGGTGCGTTGACGATGGAAGGCAAGTTAACATATCTGATGGCACCCTTTTGGGGGTTCATCCCGCTCCACAAAGTTCTCGGATTATTCTCAAATAATGCGACACCATTGGTGGACCATATTGGAAGCCTCTGAGAGGCATTTCCTCTTTTCCAGAAATATTAATATCTTGCTCTTTGCCGTCAAACCTCTGAATGTAGATGCCTGAGAATATTCAGAGCAATGCCCAGCATATGTATGAGTGTTAAGCCAAAAGAGTTAAGTTTGAGAAGGAGAACTGCGTGAGGTAGGATTAAATCGAACTGATATTATCGCGAACTCGTTGTTTTGAAGCCCGGTTTGATGATGGTTCAAGTTACGCATTAGGTTCATATATCTCTCCCCTCCCACTTTCGAGATTCTTCTTGGTCCAGAAAAATTCCTTTATTTCACGACTACGCCCACATCTTCTGGGGCATCTGGTATGTCGTGCAGATCTGGCTTTTGGCTACAATGTGAGTATTCCCGATGATTTACGGTGGATTTGGAATCTGAACTTCATGAACCAATATATATTATAGCAAGGCTCCTAACAGGCTGGTTCTTAATGGAACCCGTATAGCAGATACGGGATAGCTCACACTTTAGCCTGTGGACTGAAGGGAAGTTAGAGATTACTATAGAAGTTTTTCGCAGACTCGATCAAGTTCAACCTATGTAAGTACGCCCGAGTCGTCTTCCAGGATCCGAGTGTATCTGCACGAGTCGAGACAAGTAACATGGGTCATATTACAGCCTGGGCTCCACGAATTTGAGCCAGTAAATTCGAAGTTTACGGGGATTAGTCTAGTGAACTTGAGAGAGAAGAGAGGCGATCACGACAGACACCTAAACCACAGAGGATAACAGTGTATTACGGCGGGCACGTATACACACAAGAGTTAACAGTAAGAATGCGGGGGCGGCGGGGCAAGAGCGGGTAGTGAGATCCCGTCGCGCCAGACAATAGCTGGCGGGGAAATCCTACCGCCAGCACCCAAACGAGGATTGGCGGTGATTTCACACTGCACAGACCCGGCAGAAAGATACCACTGCGAACGCGCAGAGGACGGCGGTGGGATGCCACTGCACAAGCAGAGACAAGAGCTGGCAGGGAGATCCCACTGCGCACAACGCGCATAGGATAGCGGTGAGATTCCACCGCACACAGGCAGACGGAGGTGGGCAGCGAGATCCCACTGCGGACGTAGTACAGACGAAGGATGGCGGTGAGATCCGACCGCGCGCGGGCACACCAAGGTTGGCGGCGAGATCCCACCGCGGACCTGCAGACGAAGGTCGGCGGTGGGTTCTCACCGCGCGGGGCACATTGGCGGTGAGAACCCACCGTGCACACAAACGAGCGTTGGCGGCGAGATCCTACCGCGCGTGCACAAACGACAGTTGGCGGCGAGATCCCACTGCGGGCCTGCAGACGAAGGTTGGCGGTGGGTTCTCACCGCGCGTAGGTACGCAAAGGTTGGCGGTGGGTTCGCACTGCGCGCGCCGCCGCGCGGGTAGAGGTTGGCGGTGAGATCCCACCGCGCAGGCAGACAGAGGTTGGCGGCGAGATTCGACCGCACGAGAGGCTGGCGACCGATGTCACTGTGAGTTGTGGCAGTAGAAAGTCACTGCCGTGCAGCGGGCGGAATGTCTGATGCAGCGGGCTGCATTGGAAACAAGCGTAGGCTGTACTTGTTTACACCGCCAGACATCAGTCACTTATCTGCCTCTCCTGCCACTCGCTCAACCTCTGAAGCAGATGCCTTGGGACACGTATAGAAACATCTTGCGGCCCTTCAAGCTACTCACAATTTCCTGCGCCTTGTTTTCCCAGCCTTTTCCGAGTCACAGCTTGGTCCTCAAGAACGCGTCGCCGCGTCGGCCCAGCGGCCACGGCATAGCACGGCATGCAACAGTCGTTGCAAATGGCTCGGGGTTTTTCTGCCCTCGAATGTGGGAGAGACTAACTGTCTATCCATCGGACATCTCTTCCTCCCGCTCTTCCTTCCTTTCGCTTGAATCACTTCACCAAATACTGCTGCTGGCACAGTCTCAGTCGCTCACCGGGCTGCCCGACGCCTCGCCCCGACCAGCCTGGTCTAGACTTTGTCTCTCACCGGACGTCTCATACTTCTGAACTATCCGCGCCCCGCCATCACCAGTGTCTCAGTCAAGTCTCACTTGATTTTGCGCCAATTTCAATATTGGTCGGGATCCACTTGGTATTTTCCTTCGCGGAAAAAACCCTGACGGTACCGACAACCTGCCGCACCACTCCATTGGGTCCCTGAGCAAGCCAAGAGGGCAACGAGAGAAAAATGCTGCCGCGGAAGTAATCGCTGCGCCGATCGTTCCGCCCATGTCTCACTTTTTATCCCGCCCCCTCTCGTGGTCTGGACCGCTTCACGAATTGCTATAAAACCCAGCCATGTTTCCTCTGTTCAGCATAACATTCTTCTCACTACCAATATTCGACATTCAACGATGAAGACTACTATTGCTTTTTGTGCTCTTTCGTTCGCCATTTCCGCCGTCCAAGCCACTCGCAGCGACTCCAATGCCCAACGTCTCGCTCGTGGGCTCCCTCCACTCCCTCCTAGACGTCGTTATCCAGGTGAGCTCACTCCATTACTGTCTTCTTTTCATCTTACTGATCTATCATTTCTTCTGCAGGCCCCAAGCGGTCGACGCCTTCGTCAACACCCTTCAACTGCGACACCAAGAAAACTTTCTGTTGCACCAACCTCGAGTCCGCCGATAGCTCGGCCGCCCACACTACCCTCAGCGGCCTCGGCATCAGTGCCAGCAGCTGCGGGGAGCAAATCGGTATGGGCTGTACCGCCAGCTCCGACAATGCTTGGTGCGTCTTGCTTTCCTCTTCTTTCTTTTCCTTTGGCTTACGTTCTCGGTGCTTCAGCTCCTCGGGCAAACTTGCCAAATGTTGCGGCAACCTTGTCGGATCTAACCATGTCGGGATCGACTGCACGCCAGGTGAATAGCTTGGCCATCTCTTTCCTCACTCATAATCTGATGTATCTTCGCAGTGATCCCTTCGACTTCTTCTTCGCATCCGACGTCGTCATCGGCCTCGTCGCGTACATCCTCTTCGGCGTCGCACGCCAGCTCGTCGATCGCTCACTCTTCGTCTTCTTCGGCCATCCGCTCAAGCAGCTCCGCCTCGCGCGTCAGCAGCAGCTCGCCCTCGGTTCCCCATTCCTCGTCCTCGGTCGGCCACTCTTCGTCTTCTTCGGCCTCCGCGCGCAGCTCTTCGTCGATCCCTCACTCTTCTGCTAGTGCCTCTGCCTCCAGCGCCCGCGGCTCCTCTTCGGCCGTTCGCTCGAGCAGCTCCGCGTCGTCGACGGTTCCCCACTCGTCGTCGGCGGCCCGCAGCACCTCCTCAGCGGCTCGCTCCTCCGCGTCTGCCTCTAGTGCGCACAGCTCGTCTGCGCGCTACAGCAGCTCCGCGTCAGCATCTGCTTCGCGTGCGAGCAGCGTCCGTAGTAGCTCGTCTTCGTCGGTCCCTCGATCGTCGTCGGCCGCTCGCTCGTCTGCCTCTGCCTCCAGCGCACGCAGCTCATCCTCAGTCGTGCGCCCCAGCAGCTCATCGTCGGCTTCGACGGGCCGTCACTCCTCGTCGGCCGCTCGCAGCTCTTCCTCTGCCGCCCGCAGCTCGTCTTCCGCAATTCGGTCGAGCAGCTCGTCGTCCGGTGCTCGTAGCTCCTCGTCGGCCTCGCACTCCGGCTCCGCGCCGGTATCTCGCTCGTCTGCGTCTGCTTCCAGTGTACGCAGCTCGGCCTCAGTTGTTCGTTCGTCTGTCTCTGCCTCTAGCGCACGCAGCTCGTCCTCGGCTTCGCACTCGAGCTCCCTGCCGGCGTCTCGGTCGTCTGCCTCCGCTTCCAGTGCGCGCGGTTCGTCCTCCGCTGTTCGTTCGAGCAGCTCCTCGTCGGCTTCAATCCCTCGTTCTTCGTCGGCCGCTCGCAGCTCTTCCTCGGCATCTGGCAGCTCAGCCTCGCACTCTAGCTCCGCGCCGGTATCTCGCTCGTCTGCCTCTGCTTCCAGTGCACGCAGCGCGTCATCGGTTGTTCGTTCGAGCAGCTTTGCCTCGCATGCCGGTAGCTCCGCCTCTGCATCTGCTTCGCACTCGAGCGGTGTTCGCAGCTCTGCCTCCCCCTCCGCCTCGTCTGTCTCGCATGTGAGCAGCTCGGCCTCCCGTGTCAGCAGCTCTGCATCTGCCAGTCACTTGTCGGCATCGTCGGCGGTCCACTCGTCTTCATCGGCGTCCCGGCAAAGCAGCGCGCCCTCCTCGGCATCTGTCGCTCGTTCTTCCTCAACAGCGCATTCCAGCAGCTCTTCTGCTTCACACTCGTCAAGTAGCTTCTCATTGTCCGCTTCTCGCTCCGCTGCTTCGACGTCGCACTCGAGCGCCGTGTCATCGGCCGCGGCATCCCGATCCTCGTCGATCCACTCCTCCAGCGGTAGCGCTCGGAGTTCCTCCCCGCCTGCTTCCTCATCGGTGGCGAGGTCTTCCTCGGCGGCTTCCCGGCCGAGCAGCAGTGCAGGCAAGTTTCTGTTTTGATTTTAACTCTTAGCCTTTATTAACCTCTTTCCCCCCTCAGTCTCCTCGCGCTCTTCCTCTGCGCCGCATACCTCAAGCCCGAGCTCGATCTCTTCGACCCGTGCCAGCAGCTCTGCGCACCTCAGCTCTTCAAGCGCTTCGCCGTCTTCCCATGCGAGCTCAGCATCTCGGTCCGGATCATCGTCGGCTTCCCACGCCTCATCAAGCGCATCACACCCAAGTTCGTCGTCTGCTGTTCATGCCAGTGGCTCGTCCGCATCTCGCGCAAGCAGTTCTCTCGGTACGCGATTCTTGTTTAGCTCTTTTCTTTCTTTTCAATACTGACTCAATCCTGACAGCTTCGTCCTCGCATGCTAGCTCTGCGCCTGTCTCGCGGACTAGCTCCGTAGCATCGTCCCACTCAACTTCGGCGTCGTCCGGCATCGCTCACAGCAGCTCGGTGTCGATCGCACGCTCCTCTTCCGTATCGCACGCCAGCAGCGCGTCCGCGTCGCGTCTTGCCTCTTCAAGCAGTGCCACGGTATCGTCGCGCCCAGCATCCTCGAGCAGCGTTCCCAACTCTGCTTCATCGGTCTCGCGCGCAAGCAGCTCGGCGGCCTCGCACTCCGCTTCTTCGAGCAGTGCTCATGGCAACTCGACATCGAGCGCCCACCCTAGCTCGTCCTCGGCTTCGCACTCGGCATCCTCCGGCAGCGCCCGTAGCAGCTCTGCTTCGCACTCGAGTAGCTCCTCGCGCCCTGCATCCTCCAGCGTTGCTCGCAGCAGCTCGGCATCGCCTTCCTCTTCGCATGCCTCGAGCACTCGCGCCAGCAGCTCCTCTTCTTCTGCCTCGCATGCTTCATCGAGTGCTCACCCTAGCTCATCCTCGGCTTCGCACTTGAGCAGCTCCTCGCGCCCGGCATCCTCCAGCATTGCTCACAGCTCGGCATCACCCTCCTCTTCACATGCCTCGAGCATCCGTGCCAGCAGCTCCTCTTCTCCTGCCTCGCACACTTCATCGAGCGTTCACGCTAGCTCGTCGTCGGCTTCGCACTTGGCATCCTCCAGCAGCGCCCACAGCAGCTCTGCTTTGCACTCGAGCAGCTCCTCGCGGCCTGCATCTTCCAGCGTTGGTCGCAGCAGCTCCGCATCACCTTCTTCTGCCTCGCACACTTCATCGAGCGTTCACGCTAGCTCGTCGTCGGCTCCGCACTCGGCATCCTCCAGTAGCGCCCGTAGCAGTTCTGCTTCGCACTCGAGCAGCTCCTCGCGCCCTGCATCTTCCAGCGTTGCTCGCAGCAGCTCGGCATCGCCTTCTTCTTCGCATGCCTCGAGCATCCGCGCCAGCAGCTCCTCTCCTTCTGCCTCGCACACTTCATCGAGCGTTCACGCTAGCTCGTCGCCGGCTTCGCACTCGGCATCCTCCAGCAGCGCTCGTAGCAGCTCTGCTTCGCACTCGAGCAGCTCCTCGCGCCCTGCATCTTCCAGCGTTGCTCGCAGCAGCTCGGCATCGCCTTCTTCTTCCCATGCCTCTAGCTCCCGCGCCAGCAGCTCCGCCTTGTCGAACGCCAGTGCTTCTCATTCCTCGACGCGTGCATCATCCTCCGCACCCTCGTCTTCCGTGCACTCGGGCGTTTCAAGTGTTCGTCCCAGCTCGTCGGCCCATCCCAGTTCTTCTAGCGGTGTTCACTCCAGCAGCGCATTGTCTTCCGCCCGCTCTTCCTCGTCGGCACACCCGAGCTCATCTGCCCACACCAGCTCGTCGCCCGCTCACTCTAGCAGTGTCGTGTCGTCCGCTCGCTCCTCATCTTCAGTGCACTCGAGCTCTTCCAGTGCCCGTCCGAGCTCATCTTCGGCGCACACCAGCTCCTCGATTGCTCACTCTAGCAGTGTCGTGTCGTCTGCTCGCTCCTCGTCCTCGGCGCACTCGAGCAGTGCCCGTCCCAGCTCGTCGGCCCATCCCAGTTCTTCTAGCGGTGTTCACTCCAGCAGCGCATTGTCTTCCGCCCGCTCTTCCTCGTCGGCACACCCGAGCTCATCTGCCCACACCAGCTCGTCGCCCGCTCACTCTAGCAGTGTCGTGTCGTCCGCTCGCTCCTCATCTTCAGTGCACTCGAGCTCTTCCAGTGCCCGTCCGAGCTCATCTTCGGCGCACACCAGCTCCTCCACTGCTCACCCTAGCAGTGTCGTGTCGTCTGCTCGCTCCTCGTCCTCGGGGCACTCGAGCTCTTCCAGCGCTCGTCCCAGCAGCACGGTCTCGTCGTCGGCTGCTCGCTCCAGCTTCTCGTCCTCGGCGCACGCCAGCTCCTCGACCATTCACTCTGCCAGCTCCTCGAGCGCACACTCTAGCAGTGTAGCGTCTTCCACGGCCCGCCCATCCTCTTCGGCTCATTCGAGTTCCAGCGCGCACTCCAGCAGCCCGGCCTCGTCCGCTGCACACGCCAGCTTCGTCGAATGCCCACTCCAGTAGCTCGGCCGCCGCGTCTTCTGTTCGCTCGAGCTCGTCGAGTGCCCACTCCAGCAGCCCGGCCTCCTCCTCCGCTGCCCGGTCCAGCTCATCGGCACACACCAGCTCGCCGACTCACTCCAGCAGCACGACCCCGCTGTCCTCCGTTCGTCCCAGCAGCAGCAGCTTGTCCTCGACCGCGCACCCCACCACCTCGTCCTCGACCGCACACATTACTTCGTCGTCGGCGACCGCGCACCCCACTACGACCTCTTCATCCACCGTGCACACCACCACCTCGTCATCGACCGCACACACGACCGCCACCTCGTCCTCATCCGCACACGCCTCCTCCACCCCGAGCGACGACGAGCACGAGCACAAGGTGAAGCGCGAGGCGGGCAAAAGGATCTGGAACAGCCGCCTTACTCGTGGTCGCCAGTTAGCTTAATGCTTTGATACTGCTTTGATTCAGCTGCTTTCGTGTAGAATTGTACATACCCTGTATCGCTATGCTTTTATGCTCTGTGCAATAATCAAACTTCGTTCACAACATCTTCTGCCTGGACTTGAGTTTCTCTTGACCTTCGTCCTCTTCGATTATTTGAGCAGCTCCTTTTTCTCTTCCCTTGCCCACTTGATCTCTCGAATTCCTTGAAGCTCAAGTAGGTGTTGCTGAAGTCCAGACTTGTCACCGAACATCGCAAGCTCAATATCCCTCCTGTAAATGGTCAAGAAACAAATCTTATTCGTCGTTGTATTGATACAGTATTCATTTAATCTTCACTTGCCATGCTAATCAAAGTCCAGCAGCTAACGTATACCCCCCATCCACAGGCAGCGTCTGTCCGTTGATGTACTGGTTCGCGGCAAACAAGAGTACCGCCTGCGCCATGTCCTCCCCCCTTCCAGGACGCGCCGCAGGAATCTTCTCCGCGTACTTCTCCTTCGGGATGAAGCTCTTCTGCTCCTCGTCGCTCCCCTCGCTCGTCATCTCACTCGGGAACACCCCCGGCGCAATCGAGTTGACGCGGATCTTCAGCCCGTTGGCCGCAACCTCCGCGGCGAGCAGACGCGTGAGGTGCACCGCGGCGCTCTTGGAGACGTTGTACGCAAAGTGGTGCTGGGCGCTCTTGACGAGACCCGAAATGCTCGAGATGTTGAGTACCGTGCCGGACCAGCCCGGGTGCAGCTCGGTCGACTTTTGCAGCAGGGGGAGGAAGGCAGCGGCGGTGAAGAAGTACGACGCGACGTTCGTCTGGTAGACGTCGCCCCAGTCCTGGAACGTCGATTTGTCCGTGTCGAATAGGTTGGCCTTCATCTCGGACGCGCTATCGGACTCGGTCTTGAAGGTGGTGCCGGCGATGCCCGCGTTGTTCACCAGGATGCAGAGGCACTTCTCGCGCGACGAGATCTCCTTCACGAGCCACTCGATCTGCGCCTTGTCGCGCATGTCGGCCTGCAGGGGGATGATAACGTTCTCGCGTCCCTGCGAATATGTCTTCGCCACCGTCTGTAGCTTCTCCTTTGTGCGGCCTGTAATGTACACCTTGGCGCCATTGGCGACGAGCGTTTGTGTTATCATGAGACCGATCCCAGAGCCGCCGCCTGATATCTCTTGAGTGAGAACAAAGCGCACAGAGAAGTAAATAATGAACCCACCTGTGACCAGCGCGACTCTGCCGTCCAAATTGAAGAGACTTTCTCTCGAGAAGGTGTTGTTGTCCTTCTGGGATGTCATGTCGAATTTTAGCAAGGAGGTGTGGTGGAAGTGTCGGCGGCGTGCAAGATTTGGGGTGAACCGGAGGCACGGAGGCGGCCTTTTATTGTAGGCCGTGCGGAATATTGACAAGTTCATGACGTTCGAGGGTAGAAGGAGCTGAAAAAGCAGCAGTTGTCGTCTTTTTTACTTTATATAATCCCCAATCGTGACGAAACGAAACTGTAATGTCGTGGGGTGGGGGGGGCTACATCGCCGATGGCATATGCGTCAGTACAAGTCAGTGAGAGCCTCCCTGACGGCGGTGACAGTGTTGAGACCGCGCTGCGTCTATCCGACCAATCCTTGTCAGTACGGAGAATTTTCCTTGCCGTTTGTGCGTTGGATGAATGAAGACGACGGTCAAAACTGGCATTGGTGACTCGCAGAATGTCCAGTGGAGGTCGAAAGCAAAGTGGGTGATTTCGCAAACGAATCGGGCCGATACGCCGCAGACAAGTCCTATTACATGTACTCAAAGCAACAAATACACCTCCCCTCCTCGAATTACGAATTACACCTCCTGCACCCCCAACATCCCCTCCAACTCCCCCACCCTCCTCTCCCACTCCCCAACTTCCTTCAACCTCCCCTCCAAACTCGCAATCTCCTTCTCGACCCCCATGCGCTCCTCCGCCGTCCCCACGCGCGCGAGCGTCCACCCCGCGGACCCGTCGCCGCCGGTGAGCGTGAGGAGGAGCGTGTGGTACTTTGCGAGCGAGGGGCGGAGGGAGATCGTCTGGTGCATCCGATGCGTAAGTATGAATGATGAGATAGGGTGGAAGGAGGGAAGGAGGGAAGGGAACGCACGATGAGCGTGATCCCCAGCTTCTTTGCGTTCTCGTACATCCGCCCCTCGACATCGCTCGACACCGCGCTCGTGCATTCTGCATCGGGTCATCATCATCAGAAAAACACGAAATTGACGCTGCGGGCATGGAGGCACAACACACCGTCCAAAATCGCAAACTTGGGCCGGTGATACAACACCCTCGCCATCCCCATCCTCTGCTTCTCCCCCCCACTCCTACATATACCCACATCAGCCATGGCCTAAACATTCGTAGAAAAACGAATGAAACACTTACAAAACATCCCTCCACTCCTTCCTTGTCCCCCACCCGCCCTCCCGCTCAGGCAAATACGCAAGGAACACCATCTCCAAAATCTCCATCAAATCCTCCAAAGTCTTACCGGACGCGAGGAACTCGGGGTACGCGTGCGGGTAGATGAGCTGGTCGAGCAGGGAGCCGGCGACCATGTACGCGCGCTGCGGCACGACGAGGACGTGCGCGCCCCGCGGGCGCTCGACGTGCGTCTTCTTCAAGTTCAAGTCCGAGTCCGAGGAGGATTGGGGTTGGGGTTGAGGCGCCCAAAGCCCAGCAAGCACGCGCGCGACGGCGGTCTTCCCGACCCCATTACTGCCCGTGATCATGAGGTGCTCGCCCTCCGTGAGCACCAGCGAGAGGTCTTTCACGAGTGGGGCGCTGGGCTCCAGCCCGTCCGCGGGGGGGACGCCGACGGTGACGTTCCGCAGCGTGATGGTGTCGACATCGGCTTCGGCGTGGGCGGAGGGCAGCGGGGGGAGGTTGTGCAGGGTCGATAGGAGCGTGTATATCCGCGTCGTGAGCCCCGCGAGCTCGAGCAGGTCTTTGTACGCGTACCTTAGAAACCCGTGTGTCAGCATACTCGCGACTCGAAACCAAGAAAGAGGGACCAGGACGACTCACATCAACCGACCCCCAGCATCCGCGAGCGATATCAGCAAGCGGCGGTTCGAGATGTACGTCTCCGTCCGCCCAGCAACGGCATCGTCCGGGCGCGCACCCCCACCCCCACCAGAGACCCGCGCCTCCGCCTCCCTGGCACCCGCCTGCACACCCACATCCCGGCGCCGGCGCGTAAACAACAGCGGGACGGCGATGAGCCCGTAGCCCGCCGCGGACCACAGGTACTTGATCACGTAGTCCTCCGTCCACTCGTACGCGATCCGGATCTGGTTCGTTTTTCAGTGTGAGTCAAGTCAAAGTCAATTGGGGCAACTGGTGGGAGGGAGGGAAGAGGGGGGGGTGTACATACGCGGTAGATAGAATTAACGTGCTTGATGAGCTTTAGGTACGCGGTGCTGAGGATGTCGCGTTCGCGCGCGCCGCCGTCGTAGAACCTGGTACATACATACCCGCAAGGTCAGCCGTATACGTGTCGATGTTTAATGGCATAGCAAACGCACGCGATCTCCTCGCCCTCGCGCCCAATCCGGCTCATCCCCGCGCGGTACTCGCCCTCGAGCCGCGCCTCCACGGCCGCGAGGCGGCCAAACGCGGGCGTCACGGCGCGCAGGATCGACACCGTCAGATAGTAGTTGCCGAAGAGCAGGATCGTCCCGCGCACGCCGAGGGACTTTGAGAGCTGGCTCGTGAAGAGGATGAGGTCGAGGGAGGGCTTGAGGATGTTTCCGCTGCGCACAATCAATAGGTATGTATCAGCGAGGAGAAGGGGGAGGGCAACACACTAGAGCCCCGCGAGCGCGTCGGCCCACGACTCGACGTCGGCGGTGATGTACTGGTCGACGCCCTCGAGGCCGGTGCGGTAGTAGCGCAGGTCCGGCGCGGCGGAGAGGTACAGATCGTGCGTGTAGCGCGTGAGGCGCGTGCGCAGGCGCAGCGCGAGCTTGGCCTGCATGTGGCGGATCATGGAGTTGGTGTACGTGCTCGGGATCGCGAGCAGGAACCAGAGCCCGAGCCCCTTGAGGAAGCCGCGGCCGTCCGCGCGCACGAGGTCGCGCACGATGCGGCCGTCGAGACGCGCGACGGCGATGCTGAGCACGGTGCGGAGGACGAGGAAGAAGGAGTGGAGGACGACGATGAGGGTCTCCTTTGAGCGCACGGCGGGGAAGGCGATGCGGAAGAGGATGGCTTTGAGCTGCCGGATGAAGGCGGCGTCGATGTTTGGTTTCGCAGCGGCAGAAATTGGTGGAAAGTGGGGCGCGTCAGAGACGAATTTCTCGGGCGGTGTGGGATGCACCGGGACCTAACGTCGCGTCAATTGGCGATCCCAGCATGAAACAAGGTGCCGACCTTTGATAATCGATCCCGGTAAGGCACCAGCAGGGTCTTTACGCCATCCTCGACGACGTAGACTTGCTGGAGGGCACTGAGGAGCTCCTCCGGTGTGAGTCTCTTCCCGCGCAACTGGGGAAGCTTTATGCGGGCGGGGATGGATAGAATACGGCCGCGCAAGAGCAGGATGGTGGAAATGAGGATAACGAGGTGTTTCCTGGTTATTGGCGGTCTCGACGAGAGGCCAGGCATTCCTCTAGACCCGGAGTGATGTCACGATAGAACCCAGAATTGGGCGGGCCCAGTGGGGTTTGTACAGTGCAAGGAGCAGTTTGGAATGCGGGATATAGCGCAAGCCGAGGTAGGGTTCAAAGCAGGTTCAAGCTAACGAATGGCTCGTGATTTGAACCGGCCCTAAACCAGCCGTTAGCCGATACTTTTCAACTTGAACTTGAACCACCACAAGCACATCGAATCCCCTGCCAGCATTAACCCAAGGACCTCCCCAACTCGGCGCCCGAGCCGTGCAAAGCAGAACAGACGGCTACGGACGCCCGACTCGGAGACCGAGTCAGGACTCCTGGTACACCCTCCTCCAAGTTTCCGCGCCGAACGGACAGCCTATCGTAGCAGAAGCGCTGCAGGACGGTGCCGAATGAGCATGGTGCTCTGTTTTATGTGCCCCGTGTGGCTGTTGGTCTTGCCCACTGACTCTTACTCTTGTTGCGGCAAGTTCGCAAACCTCGGAGAGAATTCGCCGAAGACTCGTGTTAGTAGAAACACTGCACTCTCCCTCAGGACTAAGCCGTCGACAAGACAGTGTCCGGTATCACAATCACAAAGTCTCATGGCTTCCGTCAGGTATAAACCCCACGACGTCAAATTTTAAAACCAAAAATACTGGACGAGTCTGTACATGTCTTCAAGTTAACCTCACGCGACTCTCAGGCTCCACTTATCGAGAGCGTGGCTTGATCCGTTCAGCCGTCCCCAACGTTAACTATCCGTCCAACCGACTGGCAATTTTTGGACCATGACTCGGACTCTGGTGCGCTTGAGGCGGATTCTTATTCTTACCAACCCACTTTCCCTCGATGAATCAATCATATACTCGGCTCGGGACCGCGCCTACCTCCCAAGCATCGCAATGTTCTCTCTATAAAATGAGGGTGACTATTGGTTGGGATTAACACCCCCTCCCATTCCCCTCGGGCTGGCGACAATGGGGTTCGATTTAATTCGAGACTCGACTGTCGGTCAAATCGCCAATTATATGTCCTCTGGTCGTATTCTGCCATACGCAGACCAACGCCGAGGATATGTGGTGCCGGAGCGGTTCCTAGCCACCTCATCGCGGTCAGAGGCGGCGAGTGTCTCCAGCCGGGAAAAGCAGCAACGACAGCTTTCAGCCGCGACCACACCGAACGCTCATGAACTGGCCCATGAATCGTCTGTCGCGACGCTTACTGTGCCGCAGTCTGCAGGCGTCGAGAAACCCAAGGAGGAGGTTCCTGATCCCTGGCTCGTCGACTGGGAAGAGAACGACCCTGACAATCCGCGGTTAGCTTTCTTTTTCTTCTTTTGCCGAACGAGCCTCTCAATCCATATCCCGGCAGAAACTGGTCTTTTCGAAAACGCGCCTTTGTTGCCTTCTCGATTTCCCTTTTGACCTTCAGTGTCTACATCGGTAGCGCTATCTACACATCTTCCATCCCCGGTCTGGTGGCAGAGTACAATATCTCGCTCACGAGGGCGACGCTTGGACTCACGCTGTATGTTCTCGGTAAGCCTGTTGCGCCGCTCGCTCCGCAGACTCCCTGGTTGAACGCCCTTCGACGCAGCGTACGGAGTCGGGCCCATGTTTCTGACGCCCCTCCAAGAGCTTCCCTTACTTGGTCGCAATCCAGTGTACATCGTGACGCTCTTCCTCTTCGTCGTACTCCAAATCCCCATCATCACGGCCACAAACATGAACACGGTCCTCGCCATGCGCTTCCTGACCGGGTTTTTCGGCAGCCCCGCACTCGCCACCGGAGTGCGTCGTCCGTCATCCATGGCCACCGATTGTCCTCGCCGCCTCTCACCCTACGTATTCTTTCCAGGGCGCCTCAATGACCGACATATTCCCCCCAAGTCAACACCCCTACGTTATCGGTATCTGGGCTTTCGGCGCCTCCGTAGGACCCATCACGGGCCCCGTCATCGGCGGGTTCGCTGCCCAGGCCGAGTCGTGGCGGTGGCCGATCCTAGAGCTCCTCTGGATCGGCGCGTTCTCGCTCATCTTCCTCTGCCTCCTCCTCCCCGAAACCAACGGGCCGACCATTCTGCTCCGGCGCGCGCGGCGTCTACGAGCGCTCACGGGGAACCCGGAGCTGAAGACGGCGACGGAGCGCGCTGCGGGGAAGACGCGGACGGTCCCGGGGCAGGTTTACGACGCCCTTTTGCAGCCGCTGATTCTCTCCATTGAGCCGATCGTGTTGTTCTGTAATATTTATATGGGGTTCGTTTGTAAGTCGACGTCGTGGTCGGACATACCTACCATTTGAAATCGGGGGCACTCACTTTGTCTCCGCAGACGCGATGTTCTACCTATGGTTCGAAGCCTTCCCGCTGGTATTTACCGATATCTACCATTTCAACGAGGGCGTCAGCGGCCTGCCTTTTGTCGGATTCCTGGTCACTGGAACCTTGACTGTATGCCGCATCTCCCAGCTACGTATATGTTTTGTCGCTGATTCCCCCACCCACGCAAGTACGCGGCCTATTGCTTGTACCAGATCTATCACATCGAGCCCCGGACTGCGCGCGCCGCTGCCGAACACAAGGAGCTCGCGCCTGAAGTGAAACTGGAATTGGGGTTGGAGGCGAGCATCTTCATCCCCACGAGCGTCTTGATATTCGGGTTCACGTCCAAGGCCAGCATCTCTTGGTAAGTCAAGTTCGCTGCCCCCATCCAGCTCGCTACACTGGCAAGGACTCACGAAGACCACTGGCAGGATCGTCCCCGTCATCGGCGCGGCGCTCTACCTGCCCGGAATCTACCTCGTCTTCCAGAGCGTCGCCAACTACCTCATGACCGCCTACCCAACGCACGCAGCGCCCGTGCTCGCCGCCAACGCGCTGTACCGGTCCGCGATCGCGTCGGTCTTCCCGTGAGCCCCCCCACCACCTCCATATCCATTAATTTCGACCCTCTGACGGATGGTGTGTGTGTGCGTAGGCTCTTTGGGCGCGCGTTCTTCCGGAACCTGGGCCTTGGACCCGGCTCGGCGCTGCTCGCTGGCATCGCGTTCTTCCTCATGATCGTGTATCTGGTGCGTGCCATCCACTTGTTCTAGTTACTCACAGATAAGCTCAATTCAATTCTCGAAGGTGCTGCTAAAATACGCGCACGTCCTCCGCAAGAAGTCCAAGTATGCAACGAGTGACTAGGAGCGTTCGCGTGTTATGAATTTCAACACAAAACACCCCCAATTCAACCCATAGAGTTTACGCATTTCAACTCATACACCCCACCCCCCAACCCATACACCCCAACTCCCAACATAAAGTACATGTACATCTCTAATACTCCTTTAGACTTCCTTAATATGAACGCAGCTGCGATTCCGTGGTAACCGTTCTGAATTCCCACGGTTGAAATCTGCATGACTAAGACCATTCATTGGGCAACCACCTAACGACTCCCGAACAGCTTGCTTTTCCCGGCTCCTTTTGTCTCCTACCATGTTCTCTTACCATGTTTCCGGTCCGTGGGTCGTGCTACTCCCTTCGGTAAATATCAGGGTAAAATTCATGCCGACCACCAGATTCCCACGGTTGCAATTCCCCATTCTGCGTGACCTTTTGTTTTCTGCTTTTCTTCAGTTGAACTGGATTTTGCTTACCCATCTCTCTTCATTGCCGCACTGTCTCTTCAACTAGCCTGTGTGACTCTCGAGTGGGCATTTTTCGTAGAAAGATCGTAGAAAGTTGGCACCAGGGTGATAGCGGGTCCAAGCGCCAAATGCCCGTGGCAGGGGAGATGAACCGTGGCCTGCAGTATCCATGTGAGGCGTTGAAACTGTTCAAGGGCTTCAAGTAGCCGTAGAACATAAGTGTTTCATTAGCGTTTCAGACTACCGCGTTTTTAATTACTTTCGGATCTAATGGCAATTGGATAGAATTACCGTGGGTTGAAGGAACGGAAGATACATACCGACACCACGATGATTCAATGTTGATTCGGTGGATTCAATTACTTGTGGCGAAGCTGGAACCGGGACCAATTTCACAATTGACACTAAAAACATCTGAATCACCACCACCACCACCACCACCAAGAGTCGAGTCCCGAACAGCTTGCTTCTCCAGTCTCTCTGGCATTCTGCTGCACTCTACTCCAAGTTTCGGGGTTGAAGAGCAGACTAGATTCATGTTGGATTCATGCAACTACCATGGCAAATTCCCACGGTTGCAATTCTCCATCTGACCGCTGTTTCCTTTCTCACTCGGGTGTCGGCGTCGTGGCGGGCTTGGCTCCGACTACTAATACCAATATCAATTCAAATCCCAACCTAGGCTTCAATAACAAGTGCAGCTGGCGGGAAACTAAATCGGTCTGATGCAGTTTCTTGCCGCTAGCACGTATTTGTGACGCAGCGGCGCGGTGAGAATAAGCTGCTCACTGTCGCTCGGACCGCTACATATGAACACGGAACGCCGGTCAGTAGTCATGTCGTCAGCTATCAGTGTTCGGGTAGACCGTTGTCCAACCGTTGTCTGAATTTATTTGCACCTTGAACTGCCCAGTGTTGGACGGTAAGGGGTTATTAAGGGTGTTTTCTGAAGGTAAGGTCTTTCCTCTTACTTACCCCTTAACATGAAGGGCAAATTAAGGCCTGAAGTTAAGGCGAGGCCAAAAATATGTTATTTTTGCATACTGGCTACACTTGCTCCTTGTACTCGTCCCCGGCCCCCTCCATAGCCCATTGGGATCCCTGTATGTTCAGCTGCCAGCAACTCTTCTCAAGTCCCGAGTAAACCGACACCGAGCGGGCCACTACAATGACCCAAAGCTGAAAAAAATTACCTCCGAAAGGTTTTGCCAGTCATCAAGGAATAAAATTGGTGGTCGAGCTCCCACCAAGGGCTGCAAATAGTGGGCATGGACGGTCGGACGTTGGGGACAAGGTGCAAAAAATTGCGTAATATTATCTGAAGGTCTTAATTAAGACTTACCAACCGCCAGAGTTGAAGGTAAGACTTCATGTTAAGGGCAAATTAAGTCTTAATTACCTTGACCCTTAACCTTACCGGCCAACACTGGAACTTCAACTGCCAAGGAACAGTCCGCCGCTTTGCGCCGCTCGGCTTTTCAGATGTTTGATGACCGGCGAGTTATAAGTGCCTCGAGTCTTGTGGCTGGCGGAGGTGTGCTTGTGGTTGGTAACATTCATGAAGAGGAGCTCTACCCTGGCCCGACGGATGAAATATTCATTTGGAACTCCCTTCGGTAGGTTACTTTTTTTAACGCTCGGTTCGAGGACCTCGCCGGTATTTCGTGATGTTGCTGAGTCGGGCGGACCGACGACAGTTTCAATGGCGCCACAATGTCCCAAGTGTTCTGTTTTATTCGGCGTCGATATTGCGTGAACGGGCCAACCTTACTAGCGCTGCCTTGTGGTCTCGTAGACTGTTCATTTTATCCGGAATTTTTGGGTTCACTTGTGCCGATTCGTGGTTGAAATGACATGTTCTTTTCTGTTGCGATCATTGATTTGGGCTTTTGACGGGTCTCGTAGACTGTTCATTTTATCCGGAATTTTGGGTTCACTTGTGCCGATTCGTGGTTGAAATGACATGTTCTTTTCTGTTGCGATCATTGATTTGGGCTTTTGACGGGTTTCCCGGCGAAAGTGGCAGACCACGACCACATTCCTTTCATTCCTCTCTCCCTCCGCCCACTATGGAGGCCGGGTCGCAGTCCCCAAAGTCCATCGCGCTCAACGAGGAGCAGGAGAACCGCGTCCATGCTCTCGCCCGCTCCATGTCCCGCCCCGAGGCCGACGACCAGCTCCCGACTCTGGCCGCACTATCGCAAACAACTTCAGGCGGTTCGGATAGCAACAAAACATACATTAATCCGTTCGAGGAGACAGCACGAAGCGGCGACGAGACCCTCGACCCGCGCTCCGAAAAGTTCGACATTAATGCTTGGCTCAAATCCGTCATGGCGATCGTCTCGCGCGACCCGGAAAACTTTCCTGTTCGTTTTTCCGCACTTCCGTATGTTTACAACCTCGTATTTATTTGGATTGTAGACCAGGACCGCCGGTGTATCCTTCCGGAATCTGCATGTTCACGGTGTCGGCTCGCCGACGGATTATCAGAAGACTGTAGGCAATGTCTGGCTGGGCGTTGTTTCCAGCGTCAGAGTGCTCTTCGGGATGGGCAACGGCAAACGCAAAATTCGTACGCCAGTTCCGCCACAATCGAGATGCGAGTACTGACCACCTTTTAGAAATCTTGCGCGACTTTGACGGATTGGTTAAATCGGGAGAGTTGCTCGTCGTCCTCGGACGTCCCGGAAGGTGTGTTTTCTACAGCACAATTCGAATTCTCGATACTGAAATGCACCTCAGCGGCTGCTCGACCTTCCTCAAAACCATCTCCGGTCAGTCTACTTCTCTACCCAAATCACAACACCCCCCTGACTGTACTTTTTTAAGGCTTGACCCACGGTTGGATACACAACTTAACTTAAGCTTTCATGGCTGATTTAGGCAAACAGGCTTCACCGTGGAACCCGAAGCGGACATCCAATACCAGGGAATCCCTCGCGAGGTGATGCACAACGATTTCCGTGGCGAGGTCATCTACAACGCCGAGACGGACGTGCACTTCCCGCACTTGACCGTCGGGCAGACCCTCCTTTTCGCCGCCAAAGCGCGCGTCCCTCGCACGCGTATTGGGGGCGTCTCGCGCGAGTCGTACGCGGAGCACCTGCGCGACCTCGTCATGTCCATCTTCGGCCTCTCCCACACGCTTAACACCAAGGTCGGAAACGACTTTGTGCGCGGTGTCAGTGGTGGTGAACGTAAGCGGGTTAGTATCGCCGAGACGACGCTGAGTGGTACGTTTTCACGACTTTCATTTTTTTTGATGAGAAAATATGAAGACTGATGTCGTGTTTCTATAGGCTCGCCGCTTCAGTGCTGGGACAACAGCACGCGTGGTCTGGACAGCGCGACTGCCCTCGACTTTATCCGCACCCTGCGGCTTTCGACGCAGGTTACCGGCTCGACTTGCATGGTCGCCATCTACCAGGCCTCCCAAAATGCGTACGATGTTCGTGTCTGCCGCGCCTTTCATATCACCGTGTAATAACAATCTCTCCCGCAGCTGTTCGACAAGGTCATCGTTCTCTATGAGGGCCGCCAGATCTACTTTGGCCCGACGGAGAGCGCCAAAGAGTTCTGGACCTCGCGCGGGTTCATCTGCGCGCCGCGCCAGACCACGGGGGACTTCCTCACCTCCCTCACCAACCCCGCGGAGCGCATCGTCGCGGATGGCTGGGAGGCGCGTGTGCCGCGCACCCCGGACGAGTTCGCCAAGGTGTGGCGCGAGAGCGCCGAGTACCAGACGCTGCTGAAGGATATCGACGCGTACAATGCGCAGTACCCCCTCGGCGGCGAGGCGCTCACGGCGTTCAGGACGTCGCGGAAGCTGCAGCAGTCGAAATCGATGTGTGTCTTGTGTTCGTTGTACTTTCCGGGAAACATGGTGCTGATGCCCTCGTAGAAGCTCCAAGTCTCCGTACACGATCTCCGTGCGCCGACAAATTGCGCTGTGCATGGAGCGCGGCTTCCAACGGCTGCAGGGCGACCTGACGACCTTTTATACTACTGTTTGTGTCCCGCTTCACACTGTCTTTCGAGCGCTGACGCCGAATAACGCAGGTTTTCGGCAACTTCATTATGACCCTAATTATTTCCAGTGTCTTCTATAATCTTCCCCTCAACACCTCGAGCTTCTACAGCCGCGGTGCTCTGCTATTCTACGCCGTCCTTATCAATGCTTTCGCCAGTGCTCTCGAGGTTCGTCCTTGTAATTTTACTCGCCCAAGCTGCGGTTTTGAATTATGAACAGATCTTTACGCTCTATGCTCAACGTCCCATCGTCGAAAAACACACTGCTTATGCCCTCTACCACCCGTAAGTCTCGGCCTACACCTCCTTACCCAAGCACGCCCCGCTCACCCTACCCCGCAGCTTCACCGAAGCCATCGCCTCCATGGTCTGCGATCTGCCCGCCAAAATGCTCACCGGCACCGTCGTCAACTTAACGTTCTACTTCATGACAAACCTGAGGCGCGAGCCCGGCGCCTTCTTCATATTCTACCTCTTCTCCATCACCTGCACGCTCGTCATGTCCATGATCTTCCGCACCATCGCCGCGACCTCGCGCTCGCTCATCCAGGCGCTCACGCCTGCGGCGGTGTTCATCTTGGGGCTGATCATGTACACGGGCTTTACTGTCCCTGTGCGCGATATGGTTCCGTGGTTCCGGTGGTTGAATTATTTGAATCCGGTCGGGTATGCGTTTGAAGCGCGTGAGTCTTCTTCGCCGTCCTTCAATGTTTATTGAGGCTCAATCGGCGGTCGTAGTGATGGTGAACGAATTTGTTGGGCGCACGTACCCGTGCTCGCTCTTTGTGCCCGAGGGCCCCGGCTACGAGAACATTGCGCCGAGCAACAGGATCTGCAGCACCACCGGCGCCAAGGCGGGCTTGGACTTTGTCGAGGGCACGGACTATGTTGGCACCAGTTTCAGCTACGTTCACGGCCATCTGTGGCGCAACTTTGGTATCCTCGTCGCATTCATGGTGCGCCCCTTTCTTTCTTGTTGATTGGCTCGAGTTGTTGACCGGCGTTCGTAGATTGTGTTCTGTGCAGCGCACTTGTACGCGACCGAGTACATCTCCGCGGCCAAGTCAAAAGGCGAAGTGCTCGTGTTCACCCGCGGACACCTCCCCACCGCGCGGCGCTCCGCCGACGACGAGGAGAACTCGACCCTGAATGAGAAGCCGCTGCACCCCTCTGCGTCGAAGAAGCCGGAGGACGTCAAGATTCCGCCGCAGAAGAAGATCTTTTTGTGGAAGGATGTGTGCTACGACATTAAGCTCAAGGACAAGTCGGACAGGCGGCTGCTGGATCATGTCGACGGGTGGGTCAAGCCCGGGACTTTAACTGCGCTTATGGTATGTCCGTCCGCTCAGTGATTCGAGTGCGTGTGTTGATGCCGATTGGCGTTCCTTAGGGTGTTTCCGGCGCCGGCAAAACGACCCTCCTCGATGTCTTGGCCACGCGGACGACGATGGGTATCGTCTCTGGGGAGATGCTCGTCAACGGCAGGCAGCGCGACCAGTCGTTCCAGCGCAAGACCGGGTATGTGCAGCAGCAGGATCTCCATCTCGCCACGGCCACCGTGCGCGAGTCGCTCGTCTTCAGCGCTCTGCTGCGCCAGCACAAGTCCATCCCGAAGGAGGAGAAGCTTGCGTATGTGGAGGAGGTCATCGCGCTCTTGGAGATGGAGTCGTACGCGTCGGCGGTCGTCGGCGTCCCCGGTGAGGGGCTTAACGTCGAGCAGCGCAAGCGGCTCACAATTGCGGTCGAGCTCGTTGCCAAGCCGGAACTCCTTGTCTTCTTCGATGAGCCTACGAGCGGTTCGTCGTCCTTGTTTACTGTTTTGCTCAAGGGGTCGTTGAATGCTTTGGGCAGGTCTCGATTCTCAGACAGCTTGGTCCATCTGCCAGCTGATGCGCAAGCTCGCGAACCACGGACAGGCTATCCTCTCGACCATCCATCAACGTGCGTGTGCATGTCGACTTGGTGATTTCCTCTGACTCATCTATTCCATTCCAGCGAGTGCCATTCTTATGCAGGAGTTTGACCGACTGGTGAGTGCTCCGATTTCGTTGACAAGCTGTCGGTGCTAACGTGTCTATAGCTCTTCTTGTACGCCGTCTTCCGTAGCGGTCGCCTTTGCTTTACTAACCGCTCCCTACCAATAGGGCGCCTGGAGGCAAGACGGTGTACTTTGGCGAAATCGGCGAGAACTCCAAGGTCCTCACTAACTACTTCGAGAAATACGGCGCCCACGCTTGCCCGCCCGACGCTAACCCCGCGGAATGGATGCTCGAAGTCATCGGCGCCGCCCGCGGGTCCAAGTCCGTCCAGAACTGGCCCGAGGTCTGGAACGGTAGCGAAGAACGAGTGCAGGTCCGCAAGGAGTTTGACGAGATGGTCGCGCGGCTTTCGCAGATCGAGGACGCGGGTGATTCGGCAGCGGGCTATGAAGCGTTTGCGATGCCGCTGTCAACACAGTTGTGGGAGTGCTTCAAGCGCGTGTGGCTGCAGTACTGGCGCACACCCTCCTACATCTACTCCAAACTCGCGCTCATTGGGATCTGCTCGCTGTTCATCGGCTTTACGTTTTACAAAGCGCACAACGACTTGCAGGGATTGCAGAACCAGCTGGTGAGTTTTGTTGTATCGCTTGTCGCAATTCCATTCGGTGCTCATCCCAATCCATAGTTTTCGATCTTCATGCTGCTCATTCTCTTCGGCAATCTTGCGCAACAGATCATGCCGCTCTTTGTCGAACAGCGTTCGCTCTACGAGGCGCGTGAGCGGCCTTCGAAGGCTTACTCATGGGTAGCCTTCCTCTTGGCCCAGATTCTCGTCGAGATCCCCTGGCAGCTCCTTTCCGCCGTTCTGTGCTTCGTTTCTTGGTACTACCCCGTCGGCCTCTATCGTAACGCCATTCCCATGAACCAGGTGCACGAGCGGGGCGGACTCATGTTCCTCTTCGTTGTGCAGTTCATGCTCTTCACCAGCTCTGTTCGTCTTTTCGTTTCCCACTTAACTTTGTGTCCTGACTGGCTTTGAATAGTTCAGTCAAATGCTCGTCGCCGGTAGCGAGACCGCAGAGGCAGCCGGAAATATTGGCAATCTGCTCTTCTCCTTCACCCTCCTGTTCTGTGGTGTCCTCGCTAGTCCCAAAGTGCTTGGGTGGTGGGTAAGTGCATCCGGTTTTATCGCTTGAATCTCGTTACTAATCGGATGTGCAATAATCCTTAGATCTGGATGTATCGCGTCTCGCCCTTCACTTACCTTGTGGGTGGTATGCTTGCAACGGGCATTGCCAACACGGAAGTCCACTGCTCCAGCATCGAGATCCTTACTGTGGATCCTACCGCCGGCTTGAGCTGCAAAGACTATTTCGCTCCGTACATGTCGTTTGCCGGCGGCTCGCTTCTGAACCCCAACGCCACAAGCGGCTGCCAATTCTGTTCGGTCGCTGAGACGAATGTCTTCCTCGATAGCATCGGCATCTCGGTGCGCCTTTTCTTTCCATCAACCCCTCGAATAACTGGCTAAATTTGCATTCCTAGTACGAACACCGGTGGAGGAACTACGGTATACTCTGGGTGTACATTGGCTTCAACGCGATGGCTGCCCTGTTCTTCTATTGGCTCAACCGAGTCCCGAAGAACAAGAAGACCAAGGAGACGCCAGCGGCTACTGCCGCTGTGTAGAAATATGTACATGACTTTAAATAGATTTACGCAGATACAGTAAAGTATCTGCCGGCTTTCGTTTCTTTCCGTTATTATCTACATTAATACCTTATGCATGCTTTCGTTTCGCTGCGTTCGCCTGTCTTTTACTCTGGAGCTGAATCTAAATCGGCTTTAATCGGGTTATTGATTGACTCGGACTCAGCTTGCTCTCGACCAACTTGCTCTGTCTAAGACAGACGCTATAACAGTTAGGCTCGCTCCTCGCCAGTTATACCAAATTGTTACGCATCGCCAGCAGTGACTTATACTCACTCGCGGATGCATCCTGGATGTCCAGGGGCTAGCACACCCTAACTTCGAGACCTTTCGCTAGCGAACTTGAAGCCAATGCTGACTGTGTCGCCATTGGCTCAGTTAAAGCAACTCCGCCCTTCAGGCGGTCAAGTCGGATGTAGCGTCACTACTTAAGTACAGTCTTACATGGCGCTGGAGGACAGCACCCCTTCTCCCCCACTTTCTCCAGTATGTCGCCGACGTCGACGTACACGCCGGTCCCCTCCGACGGGTCACTCGACATTGTGCAAGTCTTCCAGCTTCAAGCCTCCCAAAATCCCAACCACCCGTTGTTCCGTTACGACTCCGAGTCCGCTCTGGAGGGCTACGACGAGATTACTTGGTCCCGGGCTGTAAAGATGTTTGAAACGACTGCCCAGATCCTCCGGCGCCGCCTGGCCGACAATGGCGACAACACGCATGTGGTTGGGATCCTCGCAGCCACAAGTATATGTCGATCATTTATCGTTCTGTGTTTATTCACTGTCCCCAGGTTCCGTTGTTTACGCGTCCCTGCTCTTGGGGTCGATACGGGCTGGATACACGGGTCGGTATCCGAGTCATCCTCCCAGGGCAATCTGAGCTGACCCGCTGTTTTTCAACAAGTGTTTCCCCTCTCAACGAGAAACTCTGCCGTCGCGACGGCCCATCTCATCGCCGAGTCTAACATCAGGTCTCTTCTCGTTAGCCAAGACCCGCACATTCAAAACATCGCAGGAGCGGCAACTGCTCTGCTCAAAGCACGAGATATACACATCGACATGATCCCGATTCCAACCTACGACGAGGTTATTGCTGTGAACAGCGATGTGAACATGCTCCCGCCATTGGAGCACATCGATGATGAGCGTGTCATCGTGATCGCTCACTCCTCAGGTCAGTGTGGCGTGACCGAGTTACAGTCCCAGCCGGACCCTGACGGTGAAATGGCAGGATCCACCTCTTTTCCGAAGGTAATACCTCTCACGCAAGGGTACTTTCAGCGCGGTATTGTTGCTCTCTCTGGGTTCCCAATGTGTCCCCGTTTACCTCAAATCTAGGTGCAGCAGGGCCCGATTTGAGTGGCGAAGTGCTGTCAGCTCACGCCAGCGCGATGTTCCGTATGCAACCGCTCGCTTCGTTCATTCCGAGCTCACCACCGCTCAGATGCCGCGGGATTGATCGTCCTTTTTACAGCGGTATGTACCCTTGATTTGTGCTGGTGGAGTTTACGATCCCGGTGTCCATCGTCTTTAGATGTACAAAGGGATTATTCTGGCATCTTTTGAACCCACTGTGAACGCAGCGCTTCCTACACCAGAACGGGTATTGCGATCCGCCCTTGCTACTAAGTGCACAATTCTAGCGTGCTCCCCCATGTTCCTCGAAGTACGCTGCCTAGGCTCTTCCCGACCACGCTGAGCAATAACTGTGCTCATAGCATTGGGTCAAAAGGCCAACGGATATCGACAAACTTCGCACATTCTCCAGCGTGGTAAGCTACCTCTCGATTTCTTGAGTTCAGTCGTTATCCTGCTATCCAGATTTCTATAACCGGCCCACTCACCCAAGTCGTCGGTGATATGCTCGAACAAAATGGTGTGAAATTACGAGTGTCGTACGCAAGGTTCGTTCGCTAATTTTTCCTCACTTCTATAACTTATCATCTTTGCAGTACCGAAACTTCTATTATTTCAGAGGCTAAGGAACGTAACGGTGGTTGGCAATATTTTCAGGTTCGTTTTTGCTCATCGACATAGACCGTATTTGTTATGATGAGAGTGGTTTGTCAGTTTCCTACAACTATTTCGCCAGTCCTCGTCCCTATCGACGGTAACACGTCTAGTTCTTTGTTCCGACTCATCATCAAGGTATCGCGAATTTGGTTTCAGCATGAGAACGTAGACTCACCTACCACCTGCAAGGACTGCGCCACGCATCGGGTGGCCGTGTCCAACATCGAGATCGACGGTGTTCCCGCTTTCGACACTAACGATATCGTTCAGCAACACCCGACAAACCCGAACTTGTACCGCGTCTATGGGCGAATTGGCGAGTGGTATCCTGTCCCTCCGCTGGTCTTCTTATCGTCCTTTAGATGACCAGATCATGCACTCGGTAGCGATGTGCTTACAGCTCACCAGTTCAAACACTGATTCGCTTTTCCCCCCAGAACGGCGAGAAAACTAATCCATGCCCACTGGGTAGTCACTTTTACTTGGAAACAAACCTGTCTGACCTTTGGTGTATCAGAACAAATAATTGCTCGAAACCCTCTCGTCAAGTCGGCGGTGTTGTTCGGAAGGTCGAAACCCCATGTTGGGATCCTGATTCAGCCTTTCGAACGTGTAGTCAACTTGGAGCTATTCCGGGAGTCTATCTGGTCAAGACTTGTCCCAATGGTTGTGTTCATGAGCTCACGGTAACCCGGCAGGCATAGCATTGAGGAGGCGAACAAGTTCGCTCCTGCTCATTCGCGGGTGTTCAAAAATGTACGTCGTTGTCCTTTGGATCCTTCTTCACGATGCGACTCACGTCTCGCAGATGATGATACTATCGAATGATTCAAAGCCCATTCAAATGACCCCCAAGGGAACGCTTCGACGACGTGATACCCTCGAGGATTATGCCCAAGAAATCGAAGCCGCTTACACTGACTTCGACAAAGAACCCTCCTCCCGTTATACTGTAGGCTTTCTCAGGGAAATCTCGGCGGAGGCGACACTCGAAATAGTCCGAGGACATGTTCACGCGAACATTCGTTCCGATATATCCGACGACGAGGATATATTCGAAGCCGGCGGTGACAGGTGAGTGGCGAGACTAATCGATGTTTTACTTAATTCAACGCGGCCCAGTCTTCTCGCGGCGCGTATCCGCAACGGGATCATGCAGTCGCTCCGTGCCCCCGCGCTTAAGATCCCTAGAGGTGTCGTTGAATCTTTACCCCAGGACCTGGTCTTTTCGTCCCCCAGCATTACGAATCTATCGACGTCGATCTACGAACTGATCATCCGTGATCCATATGAAAAACTGAAGGATAGCCCATACACCGCGGTTTCGGTATCGATCCTTGAGCAACAAAATTCTACCATCGTTCGCCTGTGTGAACCTGCATCAGGGGAGCCACCGCTGATCCTCGTTCACGGTACGTACAACTCAACGTCGAGATCCACTGTCGGTTGAAATCATGTTCAAGGTGGCTCAGGCGATGCCTATTGCTTTCGCTTTATGCAAGCAGCATTCAAAACGGGTTTATGGGCAATTCACGTCACAAACGAGACACCTCGCACGAGTTTTATTGCCCAAACCGATTTTTATTACCAAAAGATCAAGGTGAGATTCGCTAGAGTCGAATTTCAGTCCTAGCTTGACGCCATGCAGGAAGCACAGCCGCAAGGACCTTATCGCATTGGGGGTTACTCCGCAGGCACATTTATGGCCTGCCGCCTCGTCATCCTGCTCCAGGAAAACGGCGACGAAGTCATCCAAGTCGCCCTTCTTGACAGCTCGCCATTCCTGCACTTATTTCCCCATCCCGGAGTCGATCAATCCACCAACTTCAACGACCCCAACGCTCTCCGCGAATTCTACGACCGCTCCGTCCGTAACTACTGCAAGGCTGCGATGACTTGGTCACACCCATGGTGGCACCAATTTTCCAAAGTGATCTGGGAGCGGTGGAATGGGTGTTTGCGCGACGAAGATATGTCTGAACTCATGCGGAACGCCTACCATAACATATTTGGCGGCATTCCGAGGGCCTTTGAGTTCATCCTTGGTCTCGTGTCTGGTGATCCCAAGGGCTACGCGGAGCTCACAGCCGCCTTAGTTGAATGGACGAAGCGAGTACGTGCACCGATTACCTTGTACAGGGCTTCCCAAGATCCCGCATTGGCAAATACTACGCCGGAATTCAGAGAAAGATGGAGCGCATTTGGGATGGATTGGGGCTGCAAGAACGTGCGAGTCGTAGGAATCGATGGGGACCATGGAAGTATCTTACACTCGGAGCAGCTCTTCAACGCGTTGCAGAAGATTGACGGGAAGGAGGTGGTAGTGTAGTGTAGTATAGTGAGCGTGTTACCGGATGTTGGAATCAAACGTGGCGCCTTCAAGGCATTCCCACGGTTGAAGTTCAGTAAATACAGCCTCCTACAGCCTCCCACTGAGGTCCTGATTTGACTTTAGAATCTTGACGCGTCTGAATCTTGGGCGTCTTGAATTTAGTGGTTCGAGTTTTCGACGAGATCTGGAGTCTTGCGGTCTTGAGTCTTCAGTCTCCCACTCAGTGAGGTCTTGAACAAGTTGAATCGGCTTTAGATCTTGAGGTTGAGGCAACTCTTGTGGTCTTGCAGCCTTGAACGATTTCCCACCGAGGTCTTGAAGCTTGAGGAAGCTCGGAATCAGGCGAGCCAGGGACGGCGAGCATCGCGAGAAAGACAACAGGATAAGAGGGAGGGTTCCCGGTTCGTTGGCGGGAGATAAGGGTGGGAAGCAGAAGCGAGGAGAACCGGCGAGGTCAGCCGGGGTTGAAAACCGCGCAAACATCGACGGAAAGGAAGGGACATCGGGTTTCGACGAGGCACCTCGGAGAGGAGTTGAGTTCAAGTTTGAGAGCGACTTAAGCGCGTTTGAGGGCTTGGCCTCAACTCGAGTGCGGGGATGGTGGGAGTAGAGAAGAGTGATTCGACTCTCGCTGCTTGTCGACCACCTCCTTTTCCGATCGAGGCTCTGCTCGCTAGCTCACTAGCCTGAAGGCTGAGGATGAACACGGGCCGAGGGATACGAAACTAATAAAACCTTTGGCAAGGGAATAATTATCAATCAAAACGCAAGGACGTTATCTCGCTTCGTCCGACGCAGCGACGGTCTATGGTTTGCCTACAATGCATCTCGTCTCCTCTCGGCGGTTTGGCAGCCTGAGTGGTTCAAATTCTGGGACAGGGCAACTATATTCCCACGGTTGCATTTCGTACGAATTCAACTCTGAATTCAGTCGACATCATAAAGTTTCAACGGCAAATTTCGAGACTGAACTGGTCTGTGAGATAGAATTTTTACCCAAATTCTACCTCGTCTCGTACATAAACGAGCAGATCTGCGCGCATTCAAAGTCCGCTGAGCCACGTGCTCTGTGACTTGGGCGTCACGGCGTTTGTTGACTTCAAGACTCTTTCTCCCTACCATCACCACCACCCCACCGCAGGCCCTCACTCGCGATGTACACCTCACCTAGGCCGCCAGTCGCGTCGCCCGCCTCACGGTACACGTCCCCGGCCTTTTCTTCGCGCTATTCCTCGCCCGTGGTCGCGTCGCGCTATACCTCACCCAACACCCCTTCTACCCCCTCGTCCTACGCCCCAGCCACCCCAGAAAACTACCGCATGAAACGTCTCAGTTTCTCTCCAGAGGTGCTCAAGGCAGATGCCACCCGCAGCTGGCGTTCGAGAGCGTCTCAGAACGGCATTCGCGTGGAAGACGACGAGGAGGCAGAAAGCGACGTGTCCTTTGACGCCCCATTGCTACCCCCATTCCTTACTGCACCCCGTCGTCGTGCTCTCTCTTACGCGTCCGAGAACCTGCCGCAGACCCCACCCCGCAATCCCCGTCTCGCCGCCCAGATGCGCCTCAAAGGCAGCGTCACCGCGCCAGCACATGAGCGGCGCGCGTTCGGCTTCAAGTCGAACCTCCCTGACGTTGACGAGCGCGTCGAGCCGCGTTGCGAGACGCCAGAGCCCCAGCCGCAGCCCCAGAACCAGACGCATTGCTCGTCGTGCGCTGTCGCGTCAAAGCAGCTCGCGTTGCTCAACCCATGCTCGCACGCACTGTGCCCCGGATGCCTCACCTCCGCCCTCAACATCGTCGACCAGCTTTCGATGAGCTGTGTGGTCTGCCGCGCGACCGTCGACACCTTCGGCCTTGTTCGCGCACCGGCTTCCCCGACCCTCGAAGAAAGCTTCCTCCTTCCCTTCTCGCCGCCGGCTTCGCCCTCTGCGGACGAAGACCCCGTCGTTCTCCGCATTGACAACGTCCCCTGGGACATCACCCCACCCGCCATCCTCACTTTCCTCGGCGTGTCTTCCTCCTCGGGTGCCCGCGCACACGTCCTCCTCGATCGCCTCGGAAAGACACAGTCCCACGCATTCGTAGAACTCCCCAACGAAGTCGTCGCACGCTCCGTCCTCCGTGGCGAGCATCGCGCCGCGCCTGTCCTTGGCTCGGGTCGCCGTGCGCGCGCTGTGACGCTCACACGCTCGTCCCAGCCCGCGCTCATGTCTGCGCTCTTCCCTTCCTGGGCCGGCGCGTTTGACGGTCCCGCGCCCTCCCTCGCGGGCGTCGCGGGACCCTCGCTTCCCGGCGCGCTCGAAGGCGGGCTCATGCGCGAGTCTGAGCTCACCGACCTGCTCTGGCTCATGCGCACGCAGGACGCGCGCTTCGTCAAGGTGCCGGGCCTTCCGTTCTACGCGCTGTGCAGCCTTCTCGCCAAGTTCCCCACCGACCGCGACAGCCGCGTCTTTTGGGGCGCCGGTCTGCGTGATTTGCTGTACGACGTGACGTTTGCCGCGATTCAGGTTCTACGCGGCCGTGAGGTGGTGGATGAGGCGCTGATCAGCGAAGTCGTGCGCACGGCCCTTGGATGTCATGGTGTGTCCTTTCTTCCTTTTTTTTTTCTTTCTCCCCACCATATTCACGATCATTTTCTTCCAGCCTTCACCGAGCAGCAGCTCCGTGGTCTCTCCGAGTTCGACTCGCCTTCGTCGTCTGCGTCGCCCGCGAACAGTGAAGCCGACACCAACGAGGCGGACTTCCATGCACGCTACGAACAAGAAAAGCAGCAGCAACAACAGTGCCAGACATACGCCCCACCTGCGTCCCCGCAACGCACCTATGAAGCACTCGCACCCCCTTCACCGCCCGCCGCGCCTGCCCCCATGCCCGCCGCAGAACCGGAGGTGAAGGACGCCGGCGCACGCATGAGCGACCTTGCGCGCGAGTTTGGCGTCGAGCGTGAGCTCGTCGAGGCGCTCGTGCTGCGTCTTGGCATCGGCGCGTCGACGGTGTAACTTGCGTCTGCTTTTGCTCAGTTCCTGCTATAGCCCGCGAAATTCAATTCAATCGATCTGTATGTATAACCAATCCACCACTCAAAAGCTGTCGCACTGCACTTTGTCCTCGCTGTCGTACTCATCCCCATGCACCTCTGCTCTGTTTCTGTCTTTCCATTTTCATTTCCTTTACTCTCATGATCACGACCCGCACGTAGTACCGTAACTTACTCATACCAATGGCTGGATGCTAGCTCGTTCGCTCATTAGACTCATTTCCTCTCGATTCACCTGGCTGTATTATGGAATAAAATGTGGAATATGCTCTGTAACTGTTTTTCCCCGGGGAGATGTTAAGTGGTGCCACGGACCTGCCCGGCTCGTTATCGTCGGTCAAAGCGAGAAATCCACCGTCAAAAGGGTATCCGGCAAAGGCGGCCCGCTGTCGATCTAGGTAATCGGCAAATAGCCGATTCACTATCTGCTTCAATCCAAACCACAACCATGTCCAATCCAACCCAAAACAAGACACCCTATTCACTCGCCAATCTTCCCCAGAAACAGGCGCTAGTCGAGAAATTCGTTGGGCAGCCTCTCGAGTCCCTGCGCACCCCCGCGATGGTCATCGACCGCAGCGTGTTCCAAAGGAACTGCGTCAGTATGCTCAAGAACGCGACGGAATGGGGTGCAACTCTCAGATCTCATCTCAAGACCCACAAAGTGCGATTCTGCATCTCAATCTCGAGTGCGTCGGTATTAATGGGGCATAGACAGTCGAAGGAACGCGGCTACAGCTCGTCGAAGGCGAATATAACACCCATGCGGTGGTTGTTTCGACGTTGATGGAGGCCTGGGAGGTGGTTCAAGGTGGGCTGGTGAAAGATGGCACCGTCAAGGACGTATGTTTACATTTTGAATATCTTGAGCTGGGACTGACGATCTACAAAGATCCTGTACGGGCTTCCTGTCGCGATCAACAAGGTTGCAGATCTTTCAGATTTGTGGGACGAGGTCGCAAAGGATGGAGCCGTAGTGCGCCTGATGGTCGACAATCCGGAGCAGATTCGATTCCTCGAAGAATTCGAGCAGGCGCGCGGATCGTCGAGGAAGTGGTCTGTGTTTGTGAAGATAGACGGCGGACAGCGGTACCCCAGCCTCCTTTATCGCGATGCTCGAGGAACTAACAGCTTCGAAGACGCGCAGGAGTGACGACCAGTTCGCCGCTTTTCGTGCCGTTCTTAAAGTCCCTCTTTGACTCGCCCGCGATTTCCGTGTATGGATTTTACATCCACGCAGGGAACGCGTATGCGTCTACCAGCGCGGCCGACGCCGCGTCGTTCCTCTCCTCCGAGGTCCACGCCGTGAACGCGGCTGCCGAGATCGCCCTCTCGCTCCTCGCCGCGTCCTCAAACGCCAGTGCCCACAACCAGCCCTTCATCCTGTCCGTTGGGTCGACGCCAACGGCACATGCCGCGACCGCGGAATCCCGCGCGGCGCTCTCGACTTTGTTGCACGGAAAGCTCGAGCTGCACGCTGGTATGTCGTTTAGTAATCCTGAAATAAATCATGCCCCGAGCTGACTCGTATCGCTCAGGAAACTACCCAATGAACGACCTGCAACAGAAACACACTTCGCTCATCTCAGCGGACCGCATCGCCCAGCGGGTAATCGCGAGCGTGATCTCTTACTACCCCGCGCGCGGCGCGAACGGGGGCGACGAGGCGATGTGCGACGCGGGGGTCATCGCGATGAGCAAGGACACAGGCCCCAGCGGGGGGTACGGGGACATTATCGGCAAGCCGTGGCAGTTGACGCGCATGTCGCAGGAGCATGGTATCTTGACGCCGACGGGTGCGGAGGGGGGCGCGGCGAAGCTGCAGCTCGGGGAGATGGTCGAGATTGTGGGGCAGCATGCGTGCTTGATCGCGGCGGCGTACCCGTGGTACTACATCGTTGAAGATGGTGGGCGGACGGTCGTTGATGTGTGGGTTCCATGGAAGGGCTGGTAGAGGATGGCTGGGAGAAGAGTGGGTACTAGTAAAGCTTGTCAAAATGCGAATCATTCCCGGATGGTAGCAGAAGTTTCGGACGCGCAAAGCACAAATAAGCGAGTTTGAAGAGACGCGACGCGTTGTTGTGGTTTGCTTGCGTTGGTCACGGGAGCGCTCAAGAACCGAAAGACCATGGCCACCCTTCGAACGCTGCAGCTCCTGGGTTGACCAGCTCCCTGGCGAGCCCACGATTTCAGCCCAAAATGTGGTTGTTGAGTCGGCATCCAACGATGCCATACCATCATGGCGCCTTGATGGCTATACTTGCTGCGACTGACCTCGACTGACCCGACTGCGGCGCGTCCTCCCTGACATCGCCCCATGCTGGTCCTCCGCCTCGCACCGCTCCTCTTGGGCGCCACTCTTGGACGATGTGCTTCCCAACTCCCTCTTCAGGCTCCGCGTGTAGGAGCAAAAATCATCGACAAGGAGCTTTCGTCCTACATCCAAGACCACCTTGCAGCTAGCAATGTGACGGGCGCATCCTTTGCCGTCGTCTTGCCAAACGGTGAAGTGGAATACGCGGCCTGGGGTAACGCGTCGGAGGCAGGGGATCCAGTCAACGCTGAAGTGTGTTTACTTTACTGGTTTTTTCGTCTGAGAAAGTGCAGGCTAACTGGTTCCTGTCCCGCAGACGATCTTCAACCTGGGCTCATGCTCCAAGGCGTTTTTGTCCGCCGCGTTGGGTGTTGTCATGCAGGACTTTGCGGACGGGAGGAACAAGACCGCGCTGCCGGGGGGAGTGACCGCCGGGTTTACCTGGGCCACGAAAATCCGCGACCTGCTGCCTGGGGAGTGGATGACCGAGGATGAGTGGACTACGGAGAAGGCGGATCTCACAGATTTGCTGTCGCATGTCACTGGTCTCCCTGGGTAGGTTTCGCGCCGCTACTTTCTGCCCTCTCTCATTATTTCCTCTCAACAGACACGATGGCTCTTACTCACCCTACGACTCTCCCCGAGACATTGTCGCTCGTATGAGATATCTTCGGGCGGCATCCGAGTTCCGTCAACGCTACGAATATAACAACCAGGTGAAAAGACATCCTCCATATCCACTCGAGCTCGACCACCAAACTGACTCCTCTTTCTCAAAAGATGTACGTCACCGGCGCTTACATTGTGTCCAAATACTCTGGGTCTTCGTACCGCGACTTCGTGGAGGAGCGCGTCCTCCGCCCGCTCGGCATGGCGTCGTCCACATTATACCCCGACCGCGCGTTCCAAACCGGCCGGCTCACGCAGTCGTTCACGCAATCGGGACGAAGAATCCCATTCTTCATGCCTGAGCACACGGCGGAGCTGATCGCTGGCGCAGGGGGCGTCATGTCCACTGTTCAGGATGTGGTGCGCAAAAGACCAATTTACTTGCATGCATCTTCCGCTGAGGCTACATCTAAAATCGGCAGACACTTTGGATCAAAATGCTTTTGAATTCTGGAGTCGATAGGCAGACTAATACGACCATTATCCCGCGCGCCACTTTCGATTTGGCCACATCCGCTGTGTCTGTCGCAGCTGGTACCGGCAGCGAATGGCGCTCAATAATGGGCTATGGGCTTGGCTGGTCGCGGTTATCGTCGTCTGGCAATGGACATGAGGTACATACACACAATCTACCTTCTTCAATTCCGGCTGACACCTGGTTTAAGGTCGTCCTCCACAATGGCGGTGCTCCAGGCGTATCTACCTTCGTCGCCCTGTATCCCGAGGACGGCTTCGGTATCGTCCTACTGACCAACACCGCACGCCTCCCCACGCTCAACATGGCTGTCGGTGTGGGCGATCGCGTTCTCCACCGGCTTTCCAACCGCGATGGCGCCGGACCAATAACAGTTCCGGTGCCCAAACAGCAGCACGCTCCTACCCCTCCCCCTCGGTACCCCCACCCACCACTGCCGCCTCATCCGGGCTTTGTCGGAACCTACTCGAATCCCGGATACGGCAACCTCACTCTCTGCGGCCTCGTGTTCCCCACCTCCCGCCACTGCCTCGACGTCATCCGGGACTTCCGAACCGTCGACTCCGCCACGGAGTGGCCAACCCATCCGCTGCTCGAGCTCTACAGCCTCTGGCCGCGCTTCTGGAGCTCACACTTCCGGCTCACTCTCGGATCCGACTGGAACGAGTTCACGGCGTCGCCAACGACGCTGTATGTCGACGGCTACGGTGCGGACCGTACGCCGTTCGAGGACGTTGCGTCGGCATCTGGGTGGCGGGTCCGTTTTGTGGTGGAGGAGGGGGATGTGCTGGGCTTTGGGCTTTTCGGCGTTGCGGAGGGCGAGCCGTGGCGGGCGAAAAAGGGCGGGAGGGTTCAGGACGTGGCGGACGTGTGGTTTGATAGAATTTGAGTTACCATACGCACTTCTTCGGCAGCCCGAAATCAGTTTGCGAGATTCCGCTTTGACCGCACGTGCCTGGAAACTTCTGTTTGCAACAAAGGTAAACACGTTCTCCGACGTGCCACGATGTTGGTTGGAGAGCTTTTCGAGTTTAAAAGCAGATTCCGCATTCCCGATGACCCCCTTACTTGTGCATCCGAATCAGACCCAGCTTCCCCGGAGTCGGACGGGCCCTCCAACTTCGACTTGACTCGGAGTAAGTAACGCACTCCACCCTTTCTGCCCACATCGCTGCATATTCCCGACTCTATCCAGCGGATTCCACGACAAATAGTCGCTACGCAAGCCATGATTACGAGGTGGCTCAGCGGCGATCCCTCGTTCATCTTTACGCGGAGGTTGCTTGGGTTGAAGGAACCCTCTACCTGGGCAACCGCTCAGGCATGAGGATCAGAAGACCCCTCGTATCGAAAGTGCAATGGCGCGACAGGTGTTACGCACAGAACGCGCTATTTCTTCCAACTATCCAAGCAGTTCCATCTTCGTCCACCTGCCTTTTTCCTTATGATCATGACTGTGCCCTTGTTGCTCGCATTTCTCAGGCTTTCTGTTTATTTCTTCAGACTCGGGCGGAGGGAGCGGGGACTGCCGCCAGGTTTATGTGTATTCGGTTGAGGATGTCTCGCCGATTTCCTCAAGGCTCCCCAACCGTCCCACTTCTTGGGAATCTCCCCTGGAGGGATGCATTCAAAGTATGTATGCTTTGCCAAATTTTGGATGTACCGGTCTTGACTTTCATTCAACAAGATTCATGGAGTGGTCGAGGAAGTACGGGGACATTGTTTCGGTATTTATTCATATCCGCGCCCACCGCAAGACACCTACTTACACTATTCCTTGCCGTAGGTCAAGATTAGTTCCAGCACCATGACCATCCTGTCTGGCCCCCGCGCAATCAAGAAGGTGGTCGATAAGCAAGCCTGCTGGGCGAGCAGCTCCCGGCCCGCGAACTACCTAGCCAGGCTCGCGGCTGGGGGGGTATCATAGCCTCTTTGCCTCAGACTGTATGCTGGCTTTCCTCCTCTAATCCAAAACACTATAGGCTAAATGCTAAATACTCTCCTCCAAGCGCCGCGTCTGCGAAGTCTGACGGATGCAGCACTGAATAGGGTTTTTGTGCAGACGGCGTAGAGTGCGCAGCTTCTGCAGGAGCTAGTGGTGCAGACCGAGGTTCTTATTTATTTCCCGCCATTCACGCATTCTATCGCAATAGTAAGGTCTCCTCGTCCGACATTGAAATAACACCTATCGCTGACGACTGAGCAGATTACGACGTACGGTCACCGAGTATCGTCCCCGACCTCCGCGCAGGGATTCTATCACTGGCAGGTCTGCGCTCCTCCCTCTTCTGAGCCACGACTCTGAATCATTACTTGCGCACTTGCTGGTTAGATGCTGCACCGATTCCTACACGTCCTCGTCTTGAGCGTCCACCTACCGTAGACCTGCGACCGATCCTCAAGGACCTGCTTGGCTGCCCGTCTGCCGGCGCAGTAAACCCGAGATGGCGGCGTTCCATCGGCGTTCCGGCGCATCCTCTCGTTGATCCTTGCTTTGTACCCCGCGCAGCAGGAGCGCGCGCGGAGGCCGTTGTGGGTCTGACGCGGCTGCCGGAGCTCGCGGACTTTGAGCGCCTGCCGTTCGTCGGTGCCTTGGCGCGTGAGGTAAGGCCAGCGTTTTCGATTGGGGTGATTTCACGACGGAGGATGTGAGGGTGAGTTTTTTGTTTTGTTTGCGCGCCTGCTTGGCTGCTTTCTGACAGTATTGGGGGACAGTACGCGTGCCGACGGACAGCACGGTCATTTAGAATGCGTGCAATACGTTGTCCGTGTCCGTTCGTCTGCGGGCCTGCGTACCTTCTTGATCATACTCATACATACACACTCCCAGATTCGGTGTTCCTCGACCCGAAGATTCTTCGAGGGCCCGGAGGTGTTCAACCCGGATGGATTCTTGAAGTCTGAGCATCGAGCATGGCACGCGGGCGGGAATGGACGCCGTCTTATACATTGGGACACAGAGAATATGCCCCAGGCAACATCGTGATGCAGCTCACCACCATGCGGCTCATTTGGGCATTCAGCTTCGGGGCGGCGGTGGATCCCAAAACCGGGCAGGCTGTGGGCCTGGATTTCTACGCTCCAGTCGGTTCTTTCCTTTCCTGTCCTTGAAATGGGTGCTGACTACATGAAACTTCCTACTTGCCTGCAGGGCCATTCTTTCGCGTGCGCCATCGAACCGCGGAGCATGGAGAGGCGGGAGCTGGTGGAACAGGCGTTCAAGGATTCGATATCGCTTTTGCAGCGGTACGAGCATTAATGGGGCAAAATACAAATGCGGTTCCTCTTCTCCGCTAATCCGAGGGCGGGAACTCGAATACGATCCGCCACTGACATAAACGTCGGTCATCCCCGGACGCGCGAAGGGTTGTGGTGGGTCGACTGCGACGGCCGCAGCCAACAACGGCCACTCTTGGGTGAGCTGTCCCCGGACGGTGCCTAACTCTGAGGAAGATTAACATTATCCTCCTCGAGAGGATACCCGAGGAGTGGCGTTTGTGTGGATAAACCTATTTTTTGCATTCAACAGTCGATTTGACATTGAATGGAGCGGGATCCCTGTTCCGCGTCAGTCCGCGTCTCACAGCATTCGTGCTTTCAAAGAAAGTCGGAAATATTCGCGTATTTTGGGTGTTTACGGTTGTTACTGCTTGATTCGCGAAATCCTCAGTCACCCTCAGCCAGCTACCACCGACGCGTCCTCCTCGTTGAATATCCTTCATCGCTGCCACTCTCATCCACGGGCAGCGGATGAGTGGAAATTGCCGTGTCTGTGATATCACAAATCCACGTGTGGATTGATTCGGTCAAACATCGGTTGCCAAAGTTCTCGCTGCCACCCAGCACGGCATAGTCCACGCCGCCGTCCCCGCTATGGCCCATCCTCGCCGCACTTTGCACGACAAGGTAAATTTTCGTCTTTCTCTTCGCTCCATTGTGGTACTTAGAACCCATCCCAGACCAGCTACAGTATTCTCCCGACACCCCCGTCCCCACCACGCATTACCTCTCCTTCCCCATCTCTCTCTCCCTCAAATTCCAACTCGGCGGGGTCCTCTGTCGAACCAGCCACCCCACCCTCCCAACCCCGCGGACGCGTCCGCAAACCTTATCCCGAATCCGTCGGGCGGGTGCCATTGCATAGACGGGGCACCTCCAAGACCTATGAGAGGCTAGAGGACCTCCTGCGCGAGGCCGGATACAAGGAAACGCGTATATTCACCCCGGAAGCCCCCGAACGGACCGTTCCCCAACCCCAAGACGAGATCAAGAGCCCCACAATAGCTTCGTTTGTCGGCTTCCTATCCAACTTGGTCCCCAGTCGTTCTGCCAGTCTCAAGCGCGATGACGAGCCCGAAGCCAACGTGCCCGAAGTGAACGTGCCAGTTTATTCGCCACCCACATCACCTTCACTCAGTCGCACTCCGCGTCCATCCGGCCACGCCACTCGGAATTCGACCGTCCAGCCACAACCCCGCCGCGGCAGCAATGCGACTACCGTTGTTCCGAGGGCCACCAGCCCGCTCTCGGTTCGCCGTGGCAGTAATGCCGCCGAGATGAGTGGCGGTCAGCGGCCCACTGTCCCGCGGAATACTGCAGGTGGCCCTCTGTCGCCCCGTCGCAGTATGGTCGACATGCAGCAGCAGCAACGCCAACGCGTTGACTCGGTCGTCCCCCCGCTTCCTGTGTTCAACCAACACCAACAACACCCCAGCCTCCACCACCCTGTACCCGACCGACCTGTGAATCGCTACTACCAACACCACCCCTCCTCTTCACGCGCCAGCGGCGTGTCTTCCCCTCCACCCCCATCCATGCACCAACCCACTCCCACGCGTGCATCCGCCTACCTCCGCCACATGACCTCCTACGATCGCGATCGACCGCAGAGCACGCCCCCGCTCGCGACGGCGTACTCCCGCGTCACGGACGACGCCGAGGAAGAGTCCCTCCTCTCCCCCACCCTCCCCCCGCGCATGCCCACCAACTGGATGGACAATGTCAAGCGTGCGCGTGATTACTTCGCGCCGCTCCCTCCCATCTCGGACCCACCTCTGGCTACCAGTACGGCGGGGAAATTGGGGCGCAGCGTGTCGGCGAAGACGCGTGGGCGGCTGAGCGACCGCACGAACGCCAACGCGTCGCCGGTGCCGCCACTGCTGACGACCCGGCTCTCCACCGCGCGCGCTCGGCGCAGCGAGAGCCAAGTGAGCGCCAGCCGGGTGGTGTGCCGGAGCCGCGGGTCGTCGCCGGTACGGCGCGACAAGGGCAAGACGCGCGAGGCGGATCTGGATCTGAGAGGGCACATCGAGATGCCGCCTGACCTCCACCAGACCGAGCGCGACCTCGTGCGCTCGCGGTTTCTCGGTGGCGGGTGGGGGGTTGAGAGTGCGCAGCTGCTGTCCCCGCCCCGGCGACGGGAAGGGCCCGACTTTGACTCGGGGGAGAGCGACGGCGGCGTGTCGTCTGACGGGGAGGACGAGATCACGCTGGCCCGCATCCTCGTGCCGTCGCGCCATGAGCAGGGGGGCGCGCCGATCGAGCGCAGCCGGTCGGTGCGCAGTCTGCGGAAGTGTTTGGAGCTCGATGGGCAGGGCGCCGGCGAGATGCCGCCTCCGCCTGTGCCTGCGTTGCCCGTGCCGAATGGGAGCGGGCGCTGGAGTGTGAGCCTTAGCTGGGGGCGCGCGCGAGCGGCGGGGGAGGACGGGGAGGACGAGGCGTCTGGGGGCATCCCGACAAACTCGAGGGGCTCGGTGCGTCAGCGGGGCGGGATGCCTGCGTGGGGCAGCTAGATCGCCGCAATATTGCGATTGACTAGCTGCTGAAGAGACCTAGATCTCGCGCGTCCCCTTCCCTTGTTTTTTTTCTTTTGCATTGACATCACAACGCACTCTCCCTCAATTACCCACCTACCCACCATGCATGCATTATTCACTCACTATGGAACACCACACTCTCTATTAATCGGCTCACATGTTGGAGTTACAACTGCTGTTGCACGCACTGCCTAGCTCAACAGCTCGGTTCGACACCTTTTTAACAGCTCACCATTTATGTATTCTTTATCTCATGCTTTAGAGCTCTTTGGCAACCACAGATTTTCGGATTTCTGTAGAACAGACTGGCGTGGGTTTTCGATTGTGGAGCCTAGGCTGTCAGACTGGTTTTTTTTTTGCCGGACCCCCGTCCCAAAGAAGTGCGTCCTAATATGGAACACCGCGGGCCGTCCGCCGCACACGGCTTTGCCAACTGTCAGTTGTGCTCGACTTCGCGTCGTCGACGCTCTCCTCCCTTCCACATCCCGCCCTCGTGCGCCTGACTACTACGTCTCCAGCACAGTCACAATGGGTTGGAGCTGCCCTGCGTCATCACGCTAAGCGACTCCACACAGGACGATAAAAGGTGCGTGCGCCAGTCTACGGCCTCTAGCGACTCACTAAAATGTCATCCTCCTCAGACAACACTTGGAACTTCCCCCCCATGCCGCCCGAAGGCTCTTTCTCGCAGTTTTTGCTCGACGGCACCCAAGAGGACTGCAGCTTCCCGGTCACCGACTTTTCGGCCTTTTCCGTCTTCAACACGCCTGCCCCTTCCCAGTATGGAGTCCCTTTCGACGCCCGCATCGCTAGCGACATCGACGAGTTCCCCGCCAGCCCCTTCCAGCCTCTCCGCGTCACCACAGCGCAGCTGAACTCCGCGAACGAACGCTTCGAAGCTGCAAATGAGCATGCCGAAATCGTTCTGTCGGTCAACGAGGAGCGTGCCCAGGAACGCGAGTCGAAGGAGAAGCACACTGGGGGCGCGGACTCGGAGGATAAAGAGAACGTGGAGGGGGGCGGTGGGCACAAGGACAAGGCGAAATATACGGGTCCCGCGCTCATCACTCTGGCCCGCGCCGTTATCGACGTCGAGCCTTTCCTCTCCTCGCAAGGGCAGAAGGGTGCCGCTTGGCAGGAGGTTGTGGACACCATCAAGAAATCTAAGCACTTCCGCAACACCACCGTCTCTGCCGCCAGCGCTCAGAACAAAGCGGAGAAGATGGTCATGTTCAAGAAGGTGCGTACCTCTCTTTCACATTCTGTTCCGGCAGCTTATGTGTCTTCTGCATCGGCAGAAACCCAACGCCTCGAAAAACAAGAAACTCAACAACATCATCGGGGAAGGCACCTCCGACGGTGTCATCATCGGTGCGCTCCTTGAACGGGTCGAGAAACAGTTCGACGACGCGAAGGGCAAGTCGGATGCTGCGAAGGCGAAAATCAAGCAGGTGTGTGGCCCTCGATTTTGGCTGTTCTCCGTTGCTCACTATGCCGTCTCTGCAGAAGAACGACGAGGATCGCGAGGGCGGTAACGCCATTCGCGAGGCCTCTATGAAGACCTTCCGCAAACGCCGCCGCGACGCCTCCCCGCCCGTTGACAAACACCGCCGCGACGCCTCCCCGCCCATCGACGTCGACGTCGACGCCGCCGCCAATGGCACAGACACTGAAGGAGTTGTCCCGTCCACCCCCACCCCTCGCGCCACCGCGGCCGCGTCCAGTCTCGAGACCCTCGACTCCGATAACGACGACGACAGCGGCGACACGCCGAAGCCCAAGCGCCGCCGCCACAATGCTTCCTCCGACGCCGCGGGATTTCTGGCCCTGATGAAGCAGGAGAGTGAACGGCGGGCCAAACACGACGAGAAGATCGAGCGCTCCTTCAACGAGTTTGTTGATAATAATAAGCAACAGAAAGACGAGTATATCTCGTTGCTTCGGGACCTCATCTCAAAGGACAAGTTGTAGTTACCTACGCCCGCTGTCCTTGTAACGTCGTACACAAATTATGTCTATAGCAGTGTAATAACAATGAATTCTGACTACTACAACACGTTGTTCAATCATGGAAGTAGTCTTCGACGTACGGTGGTTCACAGTCGAAGGTTTGCGAGGTCTGGTTAGGGCGAATGCAGTTGAGTGCGTTCGTGAGGAGCACACAGACACGGTAGTATCTTCCAACTGGAGAAGAGTACACCCGGTGCTTCCACCACACGTTGAGGAACGGCCACTGCCGTGTAAGCTCTCCGAAACCATGCTCGACCGACATCCTAACCTTCGACATCGCCGTGTTCCACTGCTTCTGCTCTTCTGTCCGGTTTGCGCTAGCGTACGGGCTGAGGATCAAGGGACTGACACCATACGCCGGGTCGCCAAATATCTGGAACCAGCGTTGACCTATCGGCGTGTTTTGGTCGGCTCCGGGTCGGAACGCAAACTGGGCGCATTTTTCTAGAATGTGGGATTCGGCGAGAAGTGCGTTGTCGTTGCGCCGCCCTTCGATGGGACCCCAGAGGTGGCCAATCAGGCCGTTGGGGAGCTTGATGGCCTGGAATTTTATGGCGTGCTTTTTCTTGTAGCCGTTATATGAGGGTCGCTGGTGGCGGCTTGGACGGCATATGCCACGAATGGTGCAGTCCATGAAACCCAATATCGTGTCCAACGGGGCTCCATTCGCAAAAATGGCTGCGGCATATTCCTGCAGCCGAGCTGGCGAGAGGATGTGTTGGGCGTCGAAATCCAGGAGGTGGCTCCAACGCTCATCGAGGAACTCAGCGAGTTCATTAACGAGCTCGCTGATCGATGACTCGCATCGATCATATCTCCTCGTGAGATCTGCTAGGTCGGCGGGGGACTTGAATCGCGCAAGAAATAGAGCCAGGGCCTCGACGCGCGGGAATGCGTAACGTTTCGTGGTTCGAAATATCTCGGGGATGTCTAAGACGACTGCGAGATGGACCAGCTCCTCGGCGTAGAAACTGCACCAAAAGTTCAAGCCGAAGTCCACGGCTGACGACTGTGACGTACCGAAACTGGTCCAGACAATCTCTAGGGTGTAGGGCGTGCAGCCAGCCGATGGTAATTCGTTGTCCCCCGATGGGCGCGTGCGGAGTTTGAGGTTGCGTTCGGGAGATGAAGTGCCAGAGGGGAAACCACGCCGGATCGTCTCCGTCGTCGGCTATCATCTGGTGGGCGTGAAATATGTCGCCATCCCCCATCTCCAGTACTGGAGTGAGTATATGGCATAGAAACTGCCTGAGGCTGCTGAGGACCATGGTCGTTGAGGAGGAGAAGGTGTGGCGTCACAGCCGGCCGGAAGCGCGTTCACATCAGTCATCTGACCGTATATCCGGGCTGACGATTTCACTGTGGGGCTTAATTTTTCGACTGTGTGGAGCGCCGTTTTTCAGCAAAGATTCAAATATCTGCGGTTGCCAAAGAGCTCTTTTACAGCAACTTTACAGCAGCTCTACAGCTTGCTTTTAGTATATATTCATGTACATATTCGAATAAATTCCCCGCGCGTTTGCAACGGGTTCACTGCTTACTTGGACTCTCAGTCTCGAAATCCAACACAAACGCGCAAGCATAACCCTCCCGGACCGTCACTCAGTCGCCTGCTAACTGTCTGGGGCACTGTTTCAATCGTTGTTACCCCGCCGATCGTTGTCTAGGCTAGGCTCCCTCGTCTGCTAGCGCTGGACATTCCCCTGCTTTATCTGACGCTCTACCAGTTCGGTTTTCTATCCCCTCCGGCATCATGTCTGACGAGCCGTCTCGTACTTCATTCCCCAAACTCACCGACTCTAACTATGGCACATGGGCTATCATGATGGAGGCTCTCCTGACCTCCAAGGAGCTCTTCACCGATATGGTGGAGGTTAGCGTCGACACGGTGGATAGCAATGGAGATGCGCGCCCACAGAGCGAGATTGATGCGGAGCTTGAGAAAAAGATGGCGAAGAGGTCGAAGACGAAGATGGCGCAGGCTCGCTCCGAAATGATTTTGCGTGTGGAGCCTGGCCAGTTGGCGCACATGCGCGCGAAGGATCCCTTGGCGGTGTGGCAGGATTTGCAGACTGTACACCGTGCTCGAGGATTTTCTGCTTCGCTTGCGCAGCGCAAGAAGTTCCTGTCGATGAAGATGGCCAAAGGACAGTCGATGACAAGTTGGATTGGAGAGGTGAAGGAGCAGGCTTTCAATATGACGGAGGCAGGCATGGCCCAGGTCTCGGAGCATGACCAGATTCTCGCTATGACTGGTGGACTTCCTTCGGCCTACAGCACCACCATTGCGACATTTGACAGCACTCCTCCCTCTTCTCTCACCCTCGACTACGTGGTTGGCCAGTTGCTTTCTGCCGAAACTCAGAATGGCCCTCGCACTCGGGTTCCAGCTACCCCTGTTGCTGATACTGGCGATGCTCTTGCAGTTCAGTCTGTAACACGTTGCTATATTTGCGACGAGACTGGGCATGTCAAGCGTGACTGCCCTTTTCGCTCAGCCATTGAGCAGTTGAAGAAGAAGAAGACCACCGGGACTGGCTCTGCCAATTTAGCCATCGGTCTTGACGAAGAATCCGACAGTGACCCATTCGAGATTGAATGAGTCAAGGTTTGCGGGGGTGCGTGCATACACATTTGCGGGGGTGTGTTGGAGTTACAACTGCTGTTGCACCCACTGCCTAGCTCAACAGCTCGGTTCGACACCTTTTTAACAGCTCACCATTTATGTATTCTTTATCTCATGCTTTACAGCAACTTTACAGCAGCTCTACAGCTTGCTTTTAGTATATATTCATGTACATATTCGAATAAATTCCCCGCGCGTTTGCAACGGGTTCACTGCTTACTTGGACTCTCAGTCTCGAAATCCAACATCACAGTAAGTAAGTAAGTAGTTTTTAGTTTAGTTTAGATGCGAGGATGACCTCGCAGCTGTAAGTAAAACGGTTTAGACTTTCGTTTAGACTCGGAATTTCGTTGTACGCGCCCGTGGCTGCTCGTGTTCATTTTCTGGGATGGTTATTGCGAATCTCACGTGAAAACGACTATTTTGCTTCCATCTTCCCCCGACGGCGCCATTTGCCCGCAGCCCGCCATCGCAATCCTCAATTCAGTTGTTCTTGAGCGTGCCATCTCGTCGAACCATGTGGTAAACAGTGCACGGGGCGCTACATGTCGAGACGAACACTGCAGGATTCACAGCTCTTGAATGATACAACCATTTCGGTGAAGAAACGCGTTAACTTCGAGGGGGCGGCTTTTGGACCCTGCCCTGCTAGCCCTCCACCGTTCCTGCATTTTCTTTTCCGCTCTGGACCGGTTCGCAGTTCGCCAGGCGCGACACGAGAAATCGACCTCGGTCCCCTCCTTCCTTGAACTGACAACACCAGCGCTGAAACTTGATGATGTCCCGCCTAGGTGGTCAGCTGGGGCCCTTGGGAAGAGAAGTCGCGATGTCGAGTATATAAACTTGACCTCGAAATGCTCTGACGTCGACGCGCGCATCCACAATGCTCAAGACGCTCCTCTATTCCTCCTGGCCGCTGCTCGCGAGCGCTGCTGCCTGCAGTTTCGACCAGACCGCGCCGCCGGGAGACCTGACGTCCTGCCCTCCTTCTTCGTTGTTCTCTGTATGGCGGCCCCGTGCGCGCTTCATCGGCCCCGAAGGCTGGATGAATGATCCTCAAGGTGAGCCTTTCTTTGGTCGTCGGGGAAGTACCTTGCTCTTTGCTTACGCCTCTTCCAGGTCTGTACCAGCGAAGCGACGGGTCGTACCACGCTGGCTATCAGTGCCACCCAAATCATATTCAAGTTAGTGCGATATATGTAAGTACGTCGAGCTTGGATTGAACATTTCTTTTCTGCGTCAGTGGGGAAATATTTCGCAATGCGCTGCGACATCGAAGGACTTTGTTTATTGGGAAGACAGTTCGCCATTTCGCTTTCCTGGCCCTACATTGATTCTGACCAGCTGCCCCAGTGAACGGGTGGGAAAACCCGAAAACAATCGTGTGTGGCCTGCAGGATACTTGGAGAGCTTTCTCTAAAACTGCATCTTTCAGTGGCCGACGGAAATCTACGATATTCGGGGTGTGTTTGACGGATCGATCATGAAGGACGGATACCTAGGATTCCCCACCACGATTTATACTGGGACGTTCCCCTCGCCTCTCGGTTCGGGGACAAATGAAGGCGTCGGTGCGGAGACGCAAAATATCGCGTACACCACGGACGATGGGTAGGCGTGTGTTCTGTGTGTTACTTGCCTCTGCTAACCTCGACCAGTGCCTCGTGGATCAAGCTTCCATTCGGACAAGAAAATAATCCCATTATCTGTGAGTCTGCTCAGTGGGCCTCTTGGTAGTATTGAGATTCACGCGTCGACGGTACCAGGGAATTGGCCGATGCCCAGCCTGACTGGATTCCGCGACCCTTACATCTTCACCTCCCCCGTACTTGCAGGTCTGTCGGGGAACGCCTCCGGCGCGACAGGCGACAACTTCCTCACCATATCGAGCGGGATCCACGGCGTCGGACCCCGCCTTCTGCTTTACCGACAGACGAGCAATGCGGATGTCCGCGTATGGACGTACCTCGGGCCCATCCTTAGTGCGGCTGCAGGGAGTGCGTTTTCGTCTGAAGGGTGGAGCGGGAATTTCGGTATCAACTTCGAGACGGCGTCGGTGACGCGACTGAATGAGGAGGGCGAGTCGCTCGAGGTCGCCGACACTGGTGCGGTGAACTTTATTGGTCTTGGTACGGAGGGCGGACGCAACGGCCACGAGGGGCACTGGCCTTTGTGTAAGTTATCCTGCGTCCTAGACAACTCGCACCATCTAATGATTATCCCAAGGGGCGATGGTCACCTATAGTGGAAATGCGAACGGCAGTATCACAGCGAACATCCAGGCAGTCGGGACGATGGACTGGGGGAGAGCGTACGCTACCGTGCCGTTCTCCGTTGAGGGAAATCGCTCAGTTCTCGTCGGTTGGGCATATGTAAGTGACTTTTCAGCGATACCCGCAACATCTTTTGATTATCATGTTCAGGAGGACGACGAGACCCTTGCACTCGCTACGCAGCGCTCATATCAAAGCTCCTTCACGCTCTTCCGGGATCTCTTTTTGAAGGTCATCCGTAACGTCGACCCAAACACACCCGGTTTGCATTCGCTGGGAAATTGGGCCATCCGAAACGAGACGGACGGGAGCCTTTCGGTGCTCACGCTCGGACAACGAATCGTCCACGAGGTCACCGACGAGTATAGAGCCAAGTCGGTGGTTTCAAGCCCCGCACCTGTGACCCTCACTGGCTCGGAAGGGTTCGTTCCATTTGCGACACAGCCAAAGGGCAGGTATTATGCCATCCAGGCGACTTTGACGTGGACTGGAAGCACAGATCCCGCGAGTATGCCGATTGCTGGCCTCCGGGTCTTGGGCAGTGCCAGCGAATGGACAGGCATCCAGGTATGTACGGCTGCCGATCTCTTCGTATCGTTTCCACTCACCGCTCTTCAGTTCCAGCCTGCGAGCGAGACGCTCATCGTTAACCGGTCGCACAACTCATTGATAGCTTCTTGTATGTGATTCTCCTCGCATTCCGGTGTCAGGTATTCATTGCGAGGATAGATGGCACTGAAACCGAAGTCGCGAAACTCCGTCTGTGGCCGATCCTAAACGGGAACACATCGACCATACAGAGCCTCAACCTGACCGTGATCATCGATAACTCCGCCCTGGAGGTCTATGCGAATGAGGTTGCGGTGATTACCACGCGAATCTATCCCTGGCTGTCCGCGTCCATCGGCGCCGGGTTCTCTGTTCTTCCTCCTTCCAGCGGAACGGGGAGCGGCAATGTGACCTACAGCCAGGTGGAGCTCTGGGACGGCCTTATCAATGCATGGCCCAGTCGGCCACTGGATAGCAGCAAGCCGCTGGTAAATGACGGACCTCTGCCGAATATTTGGGGAGGTCTTTGGGCAGGAAATTAGCTGAGCTTGGGCTGAACTACTGTAGATAAATTCTTTCCGAATTTATTTATTCATTTCTCGGCCATCGGAACGTGGTCAGTCCGTTTACTCATCTTTCGGTTCTTGATCGCCGAGACGTGGCACCCACATTCAACTCTTCCTGCGACTTTGAATACAATGGCTCTTGTGCTGTCCCCACCCACTCAAGTCTTCGCTCTCGTAGTACTAGCACTCGCGACATGGCTGCTCGTTCCGCGTCAGCGGCGGAATAGTCGGCTCCCGCTTCCTCCAGGCCCTCCGGGACACTGGTTATTTGGAACAGCTATCCCCAAAGCACAGTAACCGCGACTATCCTGCATGTGGTATCTCCTTCTGAACTAGAATGACAGCCCGCACCGGAAATTTGAGGAATGGACGAAAGAATACGGCCCCGTAATATCTTTCCGGAGAGGTCGTGAGCTCATTGTTGTAATCGGGCGGTACGATGTAGGTCAAACAGTAGATTCTGTCTTTTATGTGGTACTAATTTCCTAGGCCGCGGTCGAAATTATGGAGAAGGAGGGGGCTTCCGTTGCGGACCGACCATCTTCTATCGCAGCCGGGGACACACTTTCCGGAGGGATGCGCACACTTCTCATACGCAACGGGGAGCGCCTCAGAAAGCTCCGCAAGTTGCGCTTGATTTTTCTTTGCCTCAACCCCAAATTGAACCATCAATTACTAGAGCCTTGCACGCTCAACTGCGGCCCACTGCCGCCGCTGAATACCAGCCAATTCAACAAATGAATGCGCAACATCACATCCTGGACCTACTCGAAGATCCGGAAAACCATATGATGCACGCGCAAGGGTAGGTCTTGATCGCCTTCGTGCTCGAGTGAAGTAACGGCATTTCCGTCTAGATATGCTGCGAGTGTGATATTATCCTTGACATACGGCAAAGAAACCCGCACAGTGTCTAATGATCCTATCGTGGACGAGGTCAACGGCAGTCAAGCACGACTTGGTGCAGCCCTCCTTCCTGGAGCGTACTCCGTCGACGCGTATCCATTTCTCCGGTTCGTGCCGGGGTATCTGACGGAGCTCCGCAAGCAGCACCAGATGGAGCTTGCACTATTCAAGTCGCAGCTCGAGAGCGTCCGCGCTCGATTGGTATGGCCATCTACCTGCCGATTTCGGTGTGTATTTGACCCACGCCGCGTTAGATTGCGAACAAGGAAACGCCCGCTTGTTTCGCAAAAGTGATAATTGAACGGCAAAAGGAATACGGTTTGTCGGACAATGAAGCGGCATATTTGGCCGGATCCATGTTCGGTGCTGGCGCAGGCACAGTGCGTTCATTGACTGGCTTCACATCCCGAAATTGACGCAGGTATAACTTGAAAGAGTGCTTCGGCGATTTCCATCGTGATCATGGCGGCTGCGGCATTTCCAGAAGCGCAAAGCAAGGTTCAGCAACAAATCGACGCCGTTGTGGGGTCTGGTAAACGTGAGTCCCTCGAGACGAGCTCTTAACCTAAATTTTGTAACTGCTCTTGCTACTAGTTCCGACCTTCCAAGACGAGGCCGATCTCGTGCAAGTGACAGCCTTCTATCTGGAGTCTTTTCGCTGGTAAGCAATCGTTCGACCTGGCATGGAAAGTCATGCTCATATATATCTTCACAGGCGTCCCGTCAGTGCAGGAGGTTTGTGTTTTCGTCTCTCGTTGCCTGTTGCGCCAATTGAGGTCTTTCAGGTTTCGCTCACCGAGCAACCAAAGATATCATATGGGCAAGTCCAGCAAAGCCCATATAATACTAGCAGCAGCCATTAAAGTCCTCCAGAACGGATATGTGATACCTGCCGGAGCCACCGTGTTCGGCAACCACTGGTGAACGATATGTACCCGAATTCGAGAGGGGTGTTCTGACAAAAGACCCAGGTCGGTTGCCCGCGATCCGCTGGTGTTTCCAGACCCAGAGCGGTTCAATCCACAACGTTGGATCACTCCCGATGGGAATGCCATTCGCGAAGACCTCAAGGTGTTCCAGTTCGGCTTCGGAAGACGGGTCAGTACGAAGGTCGACGACCTCTACCGTAATCTGACGTCTTACTGCAGGTTTGCCCGGGGTCGCATGTTGCGAATAAGTACGTCGGCGAGGTAGGTGTGTCCTGAACCTCACTGACATGCTACAATTTAGATCGCTGTTCATCAACACTGCGCTGCTGCTCTGGGCGTTCAGGATATCACAGGACCCCAAGGCGCCTATCGACACGCTCGCGTTCACGAACATGGCCAATACACACCCGCTGCCGTTCTCAGTGCGCTTTGACCCCAGGCAAAAAAACGTGGCTGAAATGAAGGAGTTGTTGAAGGAGACGGCGACGTAAGTTCAAACATCATTGGGGATGCGATTCTTTCCGTAATATCCATGACTGGTTCCTTTCAATGTATTCTTCGTCTCCCAAAGTTGCAACTCGAGGCAGTCGTTTGAAATTTGCTGTTCCAGACAGTTTTCCCACGGTTGAATTTCGATTTAGCAACGCTCAAGTAGGCGGCCACAATTTCACGGGTGGAAAAATTTCCATAAAGTAAGCTCGCTGCTGGTGAGGCGGAGCTTAAGAAGCTGGCGAAGACGGGATTCAGCCGCAAGGTTTAAAACGGGCAGTGCTCAAGACCCAAGACCGCTTGGAGATCCAGTCGCAAGATATGGGCGAGAAGAATAAGCTTACAAGCTACGGCGTGTCCCCGGGGGCGGTGGGAGCTACGGCTTCATTCTCATGCTCCCTTGCCGTCGGCCCCGGTTAGAACGCGCACATATGGTCTTGTCCCCCATTTCCCGCGGCCAAATGAACGTTAAAAAACTCACCGCTTACTTTCTATCCATAACCTTGAGTGTAATTAGACTGTAGAGGACGTGGAGCACACTTTGTTCCACGGTTCTCGGTCGCGTACATCTTTAACTTGGTGACTGGTCTATCAACTCGTAACGTGATCGTGAACCTTCCCACGCTGGCTTGTCTTCAACGCCCAGTCCCCCAGGGTCTGGCCACCTCAGGAACCAACTGTGCAATTTACTCGCTCAACAAGGTAACGCGGGGCAATTATCGCACCGTTCCGAGTGAGCACGGTGCTCACGCCGGCTGAACCAAGGCTGAACGGAAGAACGAACACAACGCACGTATGTACGCATACCATACGCAGTCCCACCGAATTTCTACTCATGCTTCGCCAATTAGATGACAGGTAATCTGCCTGCCGCAGAATGGGACCGTTGGAGTGAATTTGTTCAGATTTGTTCCCAGCCCTTCCCTCACTCCTCTCATCATCTCATGCATCTGGATCTTGAATTGCAAGACGCGCACGTCCTCGTAACTGGTTATTTTCTCAATGCACCCTCTACTCGCATGATATCCACTCGGAATTTCCAGGTGCCAGCGGTGGGATCGGTCTCGAAACCGCGCGTTTGTTTTTGGGTGAGTACTCGCGACAGGATACGTTCCTCGCAGGCGTATGGCTGTAATAGTGTTTCATAATTATTTTGTAACACACCTAGAGACATTTTCACACCTTTCAGCAAGAAACTCCACACCCTAACAGATCCTTCCGCCCAAAGTGCACACCCTCAAAAGCACGCGAAACTAAATTCACGCCCCCTCGACAAGCCAAAAAAATTCACACCCCACTTAGTCGACGAAAGTTTCACAGGTTGGAACAGTTTGATTTATTACACACCCCTTTCCTGACCTTTGGTTTTTTTTAACACCCCTGGTCGTTTGCAGAAAAAGCGAGCACACCTCCGCGCAAGGGGGGATGTGTCCGGATCATCAGTTTCGGCGCTCGGCCGCTCGGCCGCACGGCTGCAACTGCAAAATATCGCTCATGAATCAGGGTCTCACCCTCTGCCTTCATGAACTGGTCGCGCACAACATGATGTTCTTTACTGAAGCCCCCCATTACCACCCCAACTAATGTACGGCTCTTAGCAGACTTGTTTAACTTGTAAGATCAAATGATGTGATGTGATCCCTGATCCGGACCACCACGGCAGGATGTTCAGTGGTGTCTTTTACCACCAGCACCGGCGGGAATGAAAGGGCAAGGTGTGTCATTTTCCGTGTGGATGTAAAGGTGTGTAAAACAACGGATGCAATACAACCAGTGAATTTTTAATTTCCTCTGTGCCACCTGTGAACATTTCCTCAGATTTAAGGTGGTCACCTTTCATTTTGGACCGACCCAGGCGTGCAAATTTCTTGCAAACCTGTGTATTTTTCTCTAGAAACTTGGTGTAATTATGAAACACTATTACTCCCATACAGGCGATTCAGAAGAGGTGACCGTGCTACTGCGGCAGAACAAGGCGCAAAGGTCACTGCCCATTACAACACCAACATATCCACCCTGCATCCCCTGATCGAGGAATTTGGCGCCCAGCGCGTCGTCGCCGTCGCAGCGAATCTCACGGTCGAGGCGGACGTCGCGGGCCTGTTCCGAGTCGAAGCTGCCGGGAAGGCGCTGGGGCCGGTACATATGACGTTACAGACGTTGCAAAAACAAAAGAGGAGTGCGGATTGGTTTGCGAGGTATTTTTTGTGGAAAAATATCAAAGTCTCGGCTTCCCCCTGTCACCAAAGTGACGAAGTTGGAAAGGCTTGGACGCGTCGAGGAAGCCAAAAAGCCAAAAAGACGCGGCCAGTACGCGCTGGAAGGCAGTTGATGCGGTTGTTTGGACATGTTACATGTATCTTGGTTTCAAGTTTGTTATCTTCACTTCCCTGGGTCACCAATGCGAGATTCGGAGTAGTATTGCGGCCAGAAGTCCTGAAATATAAGACGATTGAGTAGTGAAAGTATCCAAGGACAGTGTCTCTGATATAATTTGATCCGCCTCAATGCGGCATGACCTGTCGGCATCTCGGCACCCTCGGAGTTGACCCGGTCCAAAATTCGGGCACTCTCAGAATTCCAACAGCAACATGCTAGGTGCACAGTTGGTGAACATGGATGTGCAAAGGAAGCTGTTATTTCAGGCGCATCGGCACATCGAGTAAAGACCACATATAACAAGATCAAACATGCTCGTCAACTGCCTTCTGTCGCAGTCTGGCCGCGTTTTCTTGCCTTCCGCGAGGGGTCCGATGTGTTCATTGGGAGAACGGAGAAGAATCCGAAACTTTCGATTTTTTACGCAAAAAAATACCTCGCAACTCAATCCGCGCTCCCTTTTATTTTTGCAACGTCTGTAACGTCATAGGTACATGTGGTCATCATCAACCACGGGATATGGCCGACTGCGGACGAGCCTGTCGCTTGCCCGGTGGCAGGGAACGATCGACACGAATCTCACGGCTGCGTTCTTGGTCGCGCGGGAGTATCTGAGGCAACTCAAGACGGCGCCGGAAGCGGTCAAGGACAGGGCGTCCATGTTGTTTGTGGGTTCGGCCGCCGGGAAGTTTGGGGAGGCGGGACATGCGGACTACGCGACCAGTAAAAGTGGTACGTGTCTGCGCTCCCGGTCAAGTCATTATAACTGAACCAAATGAACTTCAGCCCTGATGTACGGGCTCACGCTGTCCCTCAAGAATGAGATCGTCAAGATTGCGCCCAAGGGGCGGGTGAACTGCGTCTCGCCCGGATGGGTGAACACGGCGATGGCGGCGGAGGCGCTGAAGGACCCCATCATCGTCTACCGCGCCCTCGCAACGTGCGCTCTCCTGCCCTCCAATTACACAATTGCAGTACTGACGAGCGGTTTGATTTATGTAGCACCCCGCTCAAGAAAGTCGGCGCTCCGTGGGACGTCGCGACACAAATTGTGATCCTTTCGTCCCAGAAACTCTCAGGCCATGTCACTGGGCAAAACCTTATGGTTGAGGGTGGGATGGAAGGTGATTTCGTACCTCTTATACGGAACATCCTTCGAGACGCTGATGTTGACTTTCAGGACGTTTGCTCAACCGGATGAATAGCGAGCAAGGTCTGGAGGCGTATTGAAACCAGAGGAAGCTCAAGGAATGTATGATATGGAAAGTCTGCGTACGTCGTCGAACTGTTGAATTCGAAATCATAATTCCGGCTCGACGTTCCAAATCCCAGTGGCGCCGGTTATGTGCTTCCTTCCGGAGTAGATGCCAAGTGGTTCCCCGACTACGGTTCGATGCAAGTGCGGCCAGGAGCATTCAAGCTCCCCTGATCTTTCAAGTTCCTTGTGCGTGATGAAGCCCAACTTGAACGAGCAAACCACGTTGACTTGGCGCCAAATCGGAATTCAACCGTGGGAAAGTAGTTGCTGTTCTTCTGACACTTGTTGGAGGACGAAATTAAGCCCGTTGAGGTCTGAAAGAGTCTCGCTAATCTACACGGGAACAGAGAGAGGTGGTATTTTTGCCCCACATTCACTTGTTCCCGTCTGTTAGCAGGCCAGTAGTGACTGGGTGGTTCCTCTACCGCTCGCGTCATTTTGAAACCCGTCCACCAGTAGCGAACAGAGGCTAGAGCGTCGATGAGAAGAGGAGGTGGCTGGTAGCGAGAGTCGGGTCAGCCACTTTTTCACAGCCACCTGCCACCTGCTCTCTCTTCTCTACTCCCACCATCCCCGCACTCGAATCAAGCGCAAGCCCTCAAACAGCCTCAAGCCACTCTCAATTGTAGCATCAAATGCTCTGGTGCTTCTTCAAGCGTCGGTATGCCTTCCTTTGCCCGTCTTCGTCTGTCTGCGCCGCATTCAACTGCTGTCCTCGCCGTTTCTCCTCGTCTAGCCTCTGTTCGTCCCGCCATCGCCTATCCTTTTTCTCCCGCCAACGCCCAACCCTCCATCCCCTTCATTCTGCTGTCCTCGTCGCCCAATCTCGCAGTGGTCCTCGTAGCCGGCTCGCCAGTCCTCAAGCTTCAAGACCTCGGTGGCGCTCAAGGCTGCAAGCCCGCAAGTTGCCTCATCCTCAAGGGTCAAGTCAAGATTTCAGTGGATCGTGTGCCAGTCTGTGGACTCAAGGCCGTAAGACTCAAGATTTCGTCAAGGACCCGGTGGAGAACCGCTCCAGTTACAAGACGCCTGAAGCCCGCAACTTGAAGATTCAAGCCGGTACTGCAGTCGCACCTCAAGATCCAAGATTCGGTTCAAGACGTCGGCGGGAGACTGCTCAAGATCTCCAAATGCGTCAAGCCCAAACCGTCAAGGTGAGTTGAAGACCTCAATGGCTGCTCAACAACTTCAAGACACATTAAGCCAAAGGACGAGGACTCAAGACCGCAAGCGGCAAGTTACCTCTCAAAAGCTCGAGAACTCAGTTGGAGACTGCGCAAGACGCGTCAAGATACAAGAACGCAGGTCGCGCTTCAAGGTTGAAGATTCAGATTTAGTTCTTTGAGACCTTAGGTCTGTTCTCAAAATTCAGACGCGTCAAGACTCAGGATTCAATATTCGAGTCAAGTTCTTTGAGACCTTAGGTCTGTTCTCAAAATTCAGACGCGTCAAGACTCAGGATTCAATATTCGAGTCAAGATCTCAGTTACGGAACAGCGCTCAAGTTTCAAGACATCTCAGGAAACAAGACCACAAGCGCTTCAAGGGTCAGTGGGAGACTCCTCAAGTTCCAAGATGCCTCAAGCCCTCGATCAGATTCAAAATTCGGCCGCGGTTCAAACCCACGGGCAGTGGACGTGATCATTCAAGACCCACGACCGCTGGGGAATCCAGCCTTGAGACTGCCTTGATTCAAGGTGAGTCATTTCTTTTCCGGGGGCGGGTGTGAGCTACGCTCCATCCTCGTGCTCCCTTGTCGTGGGCCCTGGGCTTAGTACGCGCGCAACTGGCATTACCACTTGTGCGCGGAAGCCGAATGCACGTTAAATTTGAACTTTCCTCTCTTCATTGCCGCTGTTCAGTAGAGTACGCGGAAATATAATTTCGCGGCGGATGGTCGCGTTTAGCTCGTAACGTGACCGTGAACCTTCCCACGCCGGCTTTTGTCCCGGTCCAGCCAAACTCCAGCCGCTGTAGACGGACGCTAGCCCTGCTACTCTACTACGACTCAACGTTTTGGCGGGCACGAAATGCAATATTCCTCCAAGACGCAGTGACCCAGCTTGGACACAGCGTTCGCACTTAGCAGTTGCTCAGCGTTCAACAGCGGCGCTGGCACGGTGTTCGCGGGAAAGGTCTGCGATGAACTCTGATGAACTCTGGCCGTGCTTGAATTGCACTGGCGCACCCGGGGTCGTAACAGTATCAGATCCAACGATATAAAGCTGGTTGCCAATGGAAACTCTCCATCTTTCCTCATGCTCAATATCCTCGGTATGCACTCGCTCATCTGTGGAATATTGCTCACTCTCTTCCAGTCGTCCATGGCTATGTCCAAAGCGCTGCGACGGTGGCGCACAACACGCGCCGACTGCGGGATGTCCTCGACGATATTGCAGTTCTACACTACGTTGACGGCCCCCCGCTCCAGGCTTCGTCCTTCTCCTCTGGTTCGAGACCATGGTGGATGTTGGGGCAGCGCCTTGAGCTGGACGCTTCACGCGGCGACGATCGATGGGACGACGTTGTCAAATGGTGGTCAGGGGAGCTCTCTGAACGCCAGTACGACGGTATCATCGGGCTCTCCCAGGGAAGTGCGATGACTGGCCTTTTACTGTCGATGGTATGGACATATACCACCACCTCCTGTGTTTTACCGACCAAACCGACCAGCTCAATCATCCTGAGCGCGTTACGGATTTCAAGCCCACGAAGGAACAGAATTTCAAGTTTGGCATTTTCTGCTCAGGTTGGCATCTTATTTTCAAGTTCACAACACATGCTCAGTCCTTAAAGGCTTTGTTTCGCACACCTCGCCGCACGCAGAGATATACGGCCCCACCTTGCACAGTAAGCGAGCAATTGATTCACCACGCTTTGTCTCATCGCCTCCAGCCGTTGACGAAGGAGACATGGTTGTTCCCGCCGCTCGGACCTTGGAGCTGCAGGAGCTATGCAGCAATTCCGTGCTCTATCACCACCACGAGGGTATGCTCCTTGATTTGGGCTTTGCATCTATTTCACAACCGGTTCAGGGCATGCGATACCAATGGGAGGAGACTTTCCGACGCTATTCCGGGATTTCATTCTGCAGGCGACCAACTGAAGAAGTGTACATAATGTTTCAAAGAGCGCTAATAATTAGACAGCATCGGTGCCTTCTTCACCCACTTCCTCTCGTCGATCTCCTTGAGAATCCACACAGCTTGACTGGCCCTGCTGAGATGGATCCCGCCCTTGTAATCCGGGCCAAGAAGTCCGACAGCCAATGGCCGATCCGCCGTCTCCTCCGTGAGATGTGGAACGCGGAAGACGGTCCAGTCGAGGTCATCTGCGGCAGCAACCACCTCCGCAATACCCACCATCTCCGCATTACCTTCCGGAACCAGCAGCTTGGGTCCGGCGCAATAAAGTGACCATTTCAACGAGAACACTTCCGCGGGGTCTGGTGCGAACGACGGCGTCGACAAGGCGAGAATGCGCTTCACGCCGTTGGCCCGCATGGCAGCGAGTATGCCTGGGAATGAATCTGCAATGGGCTTCGCGAGGGCGGCGTCAGCCAATATAAATCCCAGTAAGTAGTATCTGAAACTAACCGTGTTCTTGGTCCGGAACACGAATGCGCTGAGCGAGGGATATCCGCCAACGAAGCTCACAACAACGTCCACGCCCTCCATGGCTTTGGACAGCGCGTCCGCATCCGTGAGGCCACCCTCTACGACGCGTGTCTGCTTCTGTATATCCGCAGACAGTTTAGTACGCGAGCGTACGAGCAGTGTGAGGGCAGGCGGGTTTGGTTGGCTGAGTGCGATTTGTATGAAGATGAGGCCGCTTAAGCCTGTGGCACCAAGGATGAGGATGCGGGGAGCCATGGCCAAGAATTATGGCTTTCCCTGGAGACTCAATTGCGCTTTTTATACAAGCGCTGACTGTTCAATTTGGCTACAGATGCCGCCGAACAGTGAGTTCGACCACTTCTCGATCGCTAGGGACGTTCTGCGATTCGCGGAGCGGTGATTGCTCAGCTAACCCAGTCAGCATTTGACACTTTGGCCGTTTATCCTCGGCCCGTTTAGATCTAATCCTAATCGCGAATGGCCAGAGAATAGCGGGTACGAATTGTCTGCCTCAATGAGATTGCTGAATTGTTGTCGAACGCTTGAGCAGCAATCCTCTTAACCCACATTTTCACTAGGAAAAAACCTGGTGACCGTCGACCCACAATATCTTCCTAGGGGTCTTCGACCTTTCGAGAATTGGGACTTGATTGGGACTGTATTTTTACACTCGAATTCCATACAAAGGTGGACGCCTCGATTAACAAGCTACTAGTACGTACACCCATCTACAGAAAACAGAAAGACATGTAAAGTATCAAGATGACAAGAATATACTATCGGGAAAGCAACAAAAAAGAAAAAGCGCTCGAGAGGGACCTATGGTTACAAGATGTATGCGTATGCGTGCGGATGCTCTACTAGAATGCAGTAAAAAGATGATTGTCTCGTATCGTGTCGTGTCGTGTCTATAGATGCAGATGAATGATGAAGGGAAAATCAGTCCAACGGTGAGGCAATACAGTGGTGGGTATAGCAGAAAAGGTGGTGTATCGCGGCAGACTGACTGACTGGTGGTGGTGCTCGTGAGGGGTTGCCCGCTTCTATACGTGGAAAAGTAGAGTAACGGAAAGTGAGGTCAAGGAGATTAGGGTGCCGCGTCCAGAGTAGGCGAGACGCGAAGTGGTGGTGGGCGAGTAAGATATGCGGCAACGTGAGCAACGTGGGGTTTCATCAAAAACGGGGACGAGACGAGACAATTTTCGTCGTGAGAAAAGCATAGCAGACGCATGGAGAGAATCGTGTGGTGATGGTCGTGGTCGGGTCTCGAGGCGCGAATAATTAGCGGTCAAGATGAGAGTCGGCGAGGGAAGAGGATTTTTTTGGCAGTTTTGTGGGTTTTCTTGAGGAGAGCGAGGCGGTCAGATCGGATAACAACGATGGGGGGTCTACCACCATCCGCCTTGGTTCGACGAGGAGTTCTGTGCCACAAGTCAGTATGTGAAAACAAGAAACGACAAAGAGACTGACCCCATACGACGACCCTCCTCCTCCATACCCACCACCACCTCCTCCTGCTGCGCCGCCGTAGGACGCATTGCGTGATCCGCCGCCGTAGCCGCCGCCTCCACCACCGCCACCAAACCCACCGGCGCCAGAGGAAGAGCGGTAATCACGTCCTCCCCGAGAGCCTCCCCGGGCACCTCCGCCGCGACCGCGACCGCCACGGAAAGAGCTTCCGAAGGACGCCTCGTGGGCCACGGTCTCCAACCACGGCGGGATCTCCTGGTTCGCCTCGCGGAGCAGCTCCACCAATTCGCGGACAATGTTCTTGTTGCCGCGGTTGAAGAACGCCGTGCTCACACCGGTGTTACCCGCACGACCCGTGCGACCAATGCGATGGACGTAGTCGTCGATGTCGCTGGGGAGATCGTAGTTGACGACGTGGGTAACGTTGGGGATATCGAGACCACGGGCGGCGACGGCGGTGGCGACCATGATGGGGGTGCGGCCCGTGCGGAAGGTCTGCAGCGCCATCTCGCGCTCGCGCTGGGTGCGGTCACCGTGGATGGAGGTCGCGGGGAGGTTCTGGCCCATGAGGAAGTCGCTGAGCATGTCGGCCATCCGCTTGGTCTCGACGAAGACGAGGGTAAGGCCGAGAGAGCCCTCCTTGCCGTCAGAAGCGAGAATGTCGAGCAGGACACTGCGCTTGTCGTTGTCCTCGACGTACTCGATCTTCTGGGTGATGTTCTCGGAGGTACTTCCAACACGACCGACGCTGAGGAAGACATAGTCCTTGAGGAAGTCCTTGGCGAGCATCTGGATGTCACGTGGGAAGGTGGCGCTGAACATGAGAGTCTGACGGTCCCGGACACCAGGCATATCCTCGCCCTGCACGATGCGGCGAATCTGGGGCTCGAAACCCATGTCGAGCATGCGATCAGCCTCATCGAGTACGAGGTACTGGATGTTGGAAAGAGAGATACGTCCACGCTCGATGAGATCGACGAGGCGACCGGGGGTAGCACTCAGAAGATCGCATCCACGCTCGATGAGACGCAGCTGCTGGTTGATGTCGGCACCGCCATAGACGACGGCGGGGCGGACCCAGGAGCGGTAGGCAAACTTGCGGGCCTCTTCGTGGATTTGGGAAACAAGCTCACGCGTGGGGGCGAGAATGAGGGCGGTGGGGAACGCCTTGCGGGAGCGGGAGTAGCCAAGCTGGGACTGGGGCTGCTCCGGGGGCGGGCGGGGGCCTTGAGTGAAGGACGCCGAAAGAATGGGAAACAGGAAACCGCCTGTTTTCCCTGAGCCAGTCTGTCAAAATATCAATCAGTTGTCTGATATTTTTTGTGATGACAAGGTGAAAACACACTTGGGCACATGCCATCAAATCTCTACCGCCCGCGACGATGGGAATAGAATACTTTTGGACGGGAGTGGGGGTGGTGTAATGAGCATAGCCGATGTTTTCGAGGAGGACGGGGTCGAGAGGGGGCGAGGTGAACTGGGTGACGGGGTCGGGGACTTGTGAACCGGTCGCCTCGACGGGGATGTCGTCGTATTTTTCGAAGTTGATGCCAGTTTGCTGCTTGGAGGGGTCGGCAATGTCACCAAACAGCTCCTTCTCGATGCGCATGTTGCGCTGGCCAACGACGTGCTTGCCGTCTTTCCAAATACCGAACCCGAAGGTCTCGCGGGGCTGGGAGGGCGCCGAGGACCAGTTAGGGGCGGGTGCCGAGTTACCCCAGCCTCCTCCTCCCCCACCGCCACCGCCACCGCGAGGAGAAGTGTTGAAGCCGCCTCTGCTGCCTCCTCTGTCGGAGAAGCCATTCGAGCCACCGTAGCTGCCGCGGGCAGGCGGGGTCGAAGAGCGGGAATCAGACCAGCCGTTTCTGCGAGACGTGAGTCAGCGGAGCCGATAAGACAAAGACGAGGGGAAAAAAGGTACCCGTTGGAAATGCTAGGGGACGGAGCAGCCCGCTGCGCGTTCCTCATGTGAGGGGGCACATATGCAGACTTTGTCAGTCCAAGATCAGCTGGGGGTCGAAAATGAGCGACAAAAAAGGGGGAAAGGGGAGAGGGACGCACAGAACTGGGTCTCGAGACCCGTAGAGCCATTTACGATTCCATTTGTCATATTATGGTGAAAAACGGAAAGAGAACTGTTTTGTAGCGTCGAAAAGAGAGAAAACGTTCAATCTAGGTGGTGGTAAGAGAGCAAAGCTCGTTTGGTTTGGTCTTGTTGCAGCCCCGCACTTTTTCATGATCCTTTGATCCGCACACACAGCCGAGTCCGGACCCTTGGGCTGAACTGCCATCGTTGCGTTCGTTTCACTCAAATTAAATAGCAGCGCCTGGAAGCTGCGAGAAAACTCTCCCATTCGATTCTTTTTCTGGTGAGACTCCACCTTGAGTCGTCCTATTTCTTTGTCTGTTTCACATTTGTATTCCAAGCCAGTTCAGGCCTTAGGGGCACGCACTGAATGGATCGCAAAGTATCGCGAAACGATGCACCCAATTTTTTTGTGTTCCCCGCGACGCGTCCTCCATCCACGTGATGGGGAAACAAGCAACCACACAGCCTCTTTAATTGGTCCCTGGGACCTGAGTCACTCGACGGAGCCATAGTCTGCCCAAGAGTCAGCGTTAACCCCCCATTTCCCTCTCAGAGCTACAATGGTGCGACCAAACCCGTGAGCTAGCCACCAGCTGCAAAGTGCTATTCATTTGACATCGATTCAGGAGAGTCCACGCAGATATACCCAAATTAAATGTCGGACTGATGTTCGCGGACCGCGCCGACATGTACAACTCCGGCCTCCACGGGAACAAAGAGGCTGGGATATTTGGGAGAGAGGCCGACGGAGGCGCCTTTTCCATTGTCTTGAATCAAGGCTACGAGGATGACGAGGACAAAGGCGATTTCATGTGAGTGTTGTCTGTGTTCGCGATACCTGCACCTGCCGACCCTTCCCCTCCCGTACAGAATCTACACCGGTGAAGGTAAGATGCCGCCCCAGTTATGGCATCCCCGTCGCCAGTAATAATAGTCGCACAGGTAAAGGAAAGCCCGAGCCGGGCACAGCGGTGCGTCTATATTTCGCAGAGTTCTCCGCATCAGGACTAATTTTATCTTAAGCCCAAGCCAGGGAAGAATGTCCAGCAGGGACCGCAGGACATGTATTCCCCAGGCAACGCGGCCCTCAGCGTACGTTTCTCTCTTTGCTGGGACTCTTAACATTGAATCGACGCGTCCCAGGAAAACGTTAAGACCAAGAACCCAGTCCGCGTTACTCGCGGGCCCGATGGCCATATAAACTACTCTCCGCTTCAAGGGTGCGTCGTTGCGTCAATTAATACCACGACAATTGACTGAATATTTGGAACCGACTCGCAGCTATCGCTACGATGGCCTGTACACCGTTGAGAGGGTTCATTATTTTCACATTTCCTTGACCCCGCTAAATCCCGGGCAGGCCTACATGGAAGAGGGCAAAGCCGGCTTCAAGATGTGTAAATTTGAGCTTAGGGTAAGTACCTACGCCCCCAGCACCACCTGCATATACTTACCCGCCGCCACATGTCCAGCGCATGCCTGACCAGGACGCTCTCCCCCTGCACATCACCGGCTTGGGCCCGACCGACGCCTACTGGTCCCCGCTGGACGGTCGCGAGAACCTCGCGGTGCGCAATCGCAGCCTCCCCGCGCCGGAGAAGTCGACCGACGGGCGCACCTTCCAGCAGAAGAGGCAGGAGATCACAGGCAACAAAAAGTTGCCCAGCAACCTCCATTTCCGCAAGAAGTCCGACCCCGTCGCCGGTATCTGAGTTCCCGAAATCTACCAGCTTCCTCCTGAATATACTCTTCCCATTGTATCATAGTTTAGTCGTCCACCTGTATGTGTCACATTATCCTGCTCCAAAATCTATCAGCCACATTTCTTCCCGGTCAAAGCGACTGATACGAGGGCTAAAAGCAATAACCTGAGTCTTCTATCCGCTACAATCGTGTGTTTGTATACATGACCAGTACCTATGCTACACCACCACCCCTCAATCCTCCGCAGCCTGCTTCGCCTCCACGGCGTCCGCAATGTTCCCCGCCGTAACCGCCTCAATCGTCGCCGCAATCCCCGCCGGCTCGCCCATCGCCCCCTCCTCGCTGTCCGCGCTCGTCTGCCGCGCAGGCGGCTGCACCCCCTCGCTGTCCGCCCCCCTCAGCCATTCCATCTCGATCTCCACGTCCACGAGCGCGCTCCCCACCCCGAGCGGAAAGTCCACCTCCTTGCGCGTCAGCGTGAACTTCGTCGCAGGCGGGGGCGCTCCGCCGTTGGTCGGTGGCGGCTGCGGCATGTGGAAGGCGGGGACGAACCAGAGCCAGCACATGAATACCTGGCCCATGTAGACCTGCGGATGGGGGAGTTAGAGGCGAGCAAGAGTTTGGAGGAAAAGATGTCCGACCTTGACGCGGACCTCCCGCCCGGCGTCCAGAACGACTCCGCGAGCTTTGGCGCTCTGCGTAACGTCATACATTGAGTTGGTCTCAGAGGCGGGGACGTCGATATCCTCGGTGACGGGCACACCCTCCGTCTCCTGCAGCGTTTCTCGAATATTGACCCACCCACTCTCCGATAAAGGATGCAGCGTGTACTTTAGTATCTTACCATCCTAAGAAGTTTGAGCATTTGTCGGATAGATATTTTGGGAAATACTGACCTCCTCCGTTGTCTTCGTCAGTGCGCTGTTGCTCGTGGCCCCAAGACGCGCAAAGCTCCGCACCATCTTCGAGCTGTCCCACTTCCCCTTGTCATCGAACACATCTCGCAGCTCCACTCCATCTAGTATTCCAGCGCTCTTCCGCCGCCGGCCCATATTCCCGCCCTCATCACGCGTGTGCTGCTCCCACCTCTCCAGCAGCCCAACGAACTGGTCGTCATAGCGCGCAAGCGAAACCCACACGGGTCCGTTCCCCGACGCCTTGGCCTGCACCGATCCGGCCTTCCCGAGGCTCGTGCGGTCGATAAGCGCCGTCGCCGCGCGCACAATCTGCATCTTCACCGCGCCCCCCTCGCGCATCCGCACCGTAATCTGCGTCAGCCGCACCTTCGGGCGTTGACTCACCGGGGCAGATGGCGTGGCCCAGATATGCGCAGGCGCCTCGTGCGCGAGGAGCAGCGCCCAGTAGTGCAGCCACCGGCGCTGGCTCGGGATGCTCACCCCCTGCTTCGTCTTCTGGTTCTCGCCCGTTGGCTTCATGCGCCGCGCGGTGTGCAGCTCGAGCACGCCCTTGAGGGAATCGGAAAATGACGACGACGACGACTTCTGACCGGCCTCGGGGATAGGGGACTCCGCGACGGGCGGGACGGCGAGCGACGACGTCGCGCCTTCTTCGTGCTCGATCGCCTGCATCACGTCGTTGGCGCGGATTTTCGCCCATTCAGAGGCGGTGTGGCTGCGCTCCAGTTTTGGAGGCGTTGGATCTTGGCCTGAAGCAAGCAGATATGTGCAGGCAAGGGTGCCGGATCTGCCCTTTCCAGCTGCCATATTCCTTCAGCGCGTTTCGAGACGGAGGGAATAGTAATGCGAGCTACCTTTACAATGCAGGACGATAACTCGTTCTGGGGAGCCGTCGAGCCAATCTGCCATCTCCCGCGCTGCCAGGGGCATTATTGCCAGTGGGGGCGCACTGTAAATTCATGATTACTACGTAGGCAGTGAGAACAATCCAAGGACGTACTGGTGGTCAGGGAAGGGATATCGGCTGACGCGTCCGTCGAAGAAATCCGCAGAATACGAGTTCTCTCGGATAGCTGAATGCTACATTCTCTGCACATGTCCTTGGGGGAGAAGTTTAAAAGCACGCACGGCAAAAATTAAAGACCCAGAAATTTTTGCCGTGTCTGTCTTCGAGGAACCTGGATATAACCGTGTCAACCAGCCCTCCTGGAGAGTATCGGTTGCGAGATTACCTCTTGGCATCCTCACGGTTATTGCGGTAGAAGCTTTCGAACCCTTCAGCAGGATAGCCCATTATTATAACGCGGTCGGTGAGGTAGATGAGATCCAGTTCCAGATTGAGCTTCCCGTCCTTGAAGCGAGCTTTATTGCCAGAGACCAAGCGTCGGATGTAATCAGACATGCTAGTCAGTCAGTTTCCCAGAGACAGAGTCCGTTGCGCGTTGGATGCGCCGTCGAGGCTCTGAACAAGAGGGGTGTTGTAGCGGAAGGCTACGTCATCGGAGGTCAACTTGGCATCAAACGCGTCCCAGTTTGCCCGGTTGTGCGACTTTCTGCGCGTGAATGGAGGGGATATATGTGAAGTTACAGCGTTGTTTAGACGAATTTAAGAAGTGGTATTGTATGTCGTTTCGCCAGTAGATTGATTATACACAGCCTTGAGCCTTTATTTTACCGTTACCTCCTCCAAAATGCAAAGATCTCCACCAGCTGCGTTTGTACACTTGGTAGCGACGCTGGGGCCAATATAAGTATGGTGCATGCCGCGGTATCGGATTCAGAGCGACATACCAAACACCACTCCCGGTCCCCACGCCACGATCATTTGAAGAACATTTTGCGTGCCAAATGCCCTAGGGTGGTTTCGGTGCATGGCCAGTTCAGTAATGGTGGAAACCGAGTATAGTAGGAGAGCCAGCGGAAAAGATCTGCAAATGGTTGGGTTCAAAAGTAGGGTGGTGGGCAGCAGGGAGCGAAATACATTTGTACTAGGATCAATCGTTGGAGTTGCGGCGCTTGGCTGGGCACATGCGCGAGGTGGGATATTCCTGAGCGGAGAAGGTCAACACATGGGCGCGAAAGAGAGGAATGCGAAGGTACTTGATGGTGTCGCGACGTGTTCTCGGACGTTTTCCCGGACGGTTTCCCGATAGCTCAATCGGTAAGTACCATCGTCGTCCTCCTCGTGGGTCTTATCGACCTCCAGCACATCCGACGTTTCGTGGCCTTCGATACTTGTAGGAGCGAGTGAGTCCCCGTCCATCCACGGACTGTTGCGGTCCACAACATCGACGCGATTGTCTGTGCTGTTCTTCGCGAGACCCGGTTTGGTGATCGCGGCAAAGGTCGGGAAACTAGACGAGGCCGCCGAGGATCGTCCATCAGCTGGCGGCGACGGAGGGGGAGACAATGCCCGTGGCGGCTGGCGGAAGAAAGGCAAGCGGAAGCTCAGGCGCCGGATACCGATATGTTCAGCCGGTGGAAGGTCTTTTCCAGGAGATGCGAGAGCGTCGCCCTTGAGTACCGCAGGAGGCTGCGAGAGTTGAAAGGAATTGTGCTCGCTGTGCCGATTGCGACGTATTTGACGAGTCACTTCATTTTCATCCCTAGTCGCGCGCTCCACATGTCTCGTTGTGCGTATGACCCGCCTGAGCGAAATTATCGAGAGCCAGAACGTCGGGACCGATAATATGGCCGCTGGCATTGTATGACCAATAGCTCGAACCCTGGCAAGAAAATGAATGGTACGCTTTGGAATACAAGGTAATCTGTACCACATAGGATCGGTGGCGTCGCAAAACATTCCATCGGTAGGCTGAACCGCGTTATACTTGAAGATAAGCGTGATGTACACGGTGGATGTGACCAGGGGATATCCAATGGCAGGGACGAGGTAGAACGGCCGCCACTTAAACGCGCTGCTGGGGTATGAGCCAGCAGAAAAAGGATGTATAAAGTACTGACCGGTCAAGATCTCCCCATTGCTTAGGTTTGACTACATGGAGAGTCATGGCAATGCAGAGGACCATACACATGCCCCCGAGGAGAAAGACACCCATAGGGATCAGGATGGCTTGAGCTATCGGTGGTCCTTTGAGCACCAAGACGCTGCAGTTGTGAGCCCACTGACCGATACAGAACGCTCGGGGCATCGCGAAGGGGTCCATTCGCCAGATGAGGCCTGGAAACTGCGTCAAGGACATCTCCACCGACGGCACATTGCTACTACTCACCGAGACAAAACGAGCCTTGGTAGATGAACAGCCCAACACAGAAACATCGAGGTGCCCACGGACGTCCCAAGACGGACCCGAAAGCAAGGGTCGTTGTTAATGAGAAGAGTGTGCCTGCGAGAATTCAGAAAACAGGGGCAGTACGACAGATAACACACACCGATGACGGTCAGTATACACCAGACCAGTTTGAGGGTGTATGGCAACATGTGTAAGGTGGCTCCTGGCCGAACCCAGGTACCGTCGCGGCGACCACCAAGTGGATGGAAAGAGGAGGGTCCAAGTCGCCGTAAAACTAGGAAAGAAACATGTCCACAATCAGAGACCGGTAATCAGAATTGGACGGGAAACCCGCACCGACGTCCGTCTTGAGGGGCGCGCAAAGAAGGGGCACAACGAAACGAAAAAAACAAATGAATGCGCGCTTTATAAGTGGATTCTAAAACAAGGAGTCTTTGAAAAATCCTCGGTCCGGGGCCTCGAGGCGGGATGTTAGCGAGAGGTAGCGCCGGCCGCCCGCTCGAGGTTGCTAAGGATAGTCATCCGGCGATAACCCTGCAAATGTTCATGCGGGATGTGCTTAAATGAATTGTCATTAGCGCCCGGGGCGGGCGCGGGAGCAGAAATTCCGTCGCCAGAACGGACCCGCGCAAGAAATATTTGGCGAAAGTCGTTGCAACTCGTCCGACGTCTGGTACTATTCGGAGTGCCTGTGGAATGCTGAAACGGCTTTGAAGTTGAATTGAGTCGGAAGCGCAAGGTACACAGTGGCAGTGCAAATGTTTCCTGCACCCTCCAAACCAAACACACACATTTCTCCATCGTCCCATTATGGCCACCGCGACTCTTTCCCCTCAAGCCAGCCATCTGCTCCCACCACCAACCGCCGCTGAGAAATACCGGGGCGCCGTTGTCGAGGTACTCCTGCCCTCCGAATTCACATCGCCCCATTCGAACAAACAAACGTCCAGGATCTGCAATTACCGCCTGCCTTCACTGTGCAAGCAAACGAAACAATATCGCGGGCCATTGAGCAGGGTAAAGCCTCGACCACTCTCGTGCCCGCCAGGCACTCACAGCCGAATTACAGCCTATGAACGCGATTTTTCACACATCCCGTCCGTCGCGAGATTCTCTACCCATTTCCATGGGTTGAACTGACTACGTAACGTTTCCAGGGTCTTGAACCGTCAACGGCGGCCATTGGGTTACATAGATGTTGCGACGCTGAAGAGTAAATGGGAAGGGGGCACGGCTGACGCGGTACGCTGGATTTTGACTGGCAGTCTCAACCACTAATCAATTCCCGATAATTTCAGAGCGACAAGGTCGTTAACTATATGACCAAGTTCAAGCGCACTGCGTCAGAACCGTACACCCTCATTACTCCGTACACCCCGCTCGCCGAGATGGAGGAGTTTCTAACGCACAACATCTTTGCGATCGGTTGGTTCCGTCCTCACCGCATCCATGCTTCATGCTTACTTCCTTTTCCGACAGTAACAGATCCCAGCCGCCTATTCGTGGTGGCTCTGGCCACAACACAAGATCTGGAGACGTTTGTCTCGCGGCGCGGGTTCTGAGACTGCGGTGGACGCTTCCCTGCACATTCCTAGAGTGTAACACTATCCTGTATTTTTTCACTAATTCTAGGCCCATTGGTTTACTCAAAGCGCCTCAAGAGTTTGATTGTCGGAGAGTTTATTCAGCAATCGACCTTTCGCGATGTTAGCGGCCTCTCAAAATTCCCGCGACCTGAAGATTTACCTTCCATTCCTCCGTCTACCATAACAGTGTGGCCGGAAACGTGTCCGGAAATCTTTGTCGACGCCATGCAGACCACTTGAGTGGCGATGTCCCACGACTCGGCCGGTTTCTTGAGGGGAACCCTACGCCTATTGTCAGCCTGTTCTTTGGATCCGAGCGCGGCCAACTCACGTCGCCAGCGCACGGTGCACGAATACCGGGTCCTTCAGTTTTTCCTCCTTCTTGGGCGTCCGAACCCACCCTGGAGCAACGCAGTTTATGCGCCCCTTCGGAGCAATTCTGACAATCTCATTCTTGAGCGACAGTGCAAGTCCATACATCAGCGCTGAATGACATTCGTCGTCAGAGCCTCTCCGAAGCTGCCCAAATTTTGACACACCGCTTTTACTCGCAGCGTAATCCGCATGCCCCGCCTCACCATATTTCCCAGCCGTCGACCCCACAAACACGATGGAGGCCTTCGCCTTCACGTCGTCCGACGCCCCCGCCAGCTGCCGGAGATACTCCCTCGACACCAGGAACGCCGCCGTGAGGTTCGTGTCGATCGTCTTCTGCCATCGCGCCAAAGTCATATCCACCACGAAATCATCTGCGGGCGGGGAAATCGCGTGGTTCACGACGAGGACATGCACGGGACCGAATGCTGCTGTGTGTCCGCCGCCGTCAGGCGAGAATAATCGGTGAACGTCGTCCTCGGCGGACAGATTTGCTTGGGCGGCGTGGATTTTCCCTGCCCCGAATTCCGCGATCAGGGGATCCAAGCTGGTCGCGTTCGTATTGTAATGCGCCGTTACCCTCGCGCCCTGATCTAAGTACGAACGATCGCGTCCTGAGCGATCCTCCCGATGCCAATGAAGAACGCACTAAGAAACAGACGCGTCGTTTCGAGGCCGATCCCTCCACTTGCACCTGACCGAGAGCATGAATGTTCACCCAAATTCGAAACCGCATGAATTGTGAACCCGACCTGTTATCAGGACATGAACGTCTCCTAACTCGAGATCCATGGCGAAGCGTGTGGACATCGTCGTGGAAGCTGCCCCTATATGTACCCGCGATGGTCCCACGTGATGCGAGGGGCGGAGCGGCGCGCGGAGGCCCGAAGGTCGGAGGAAGGAAATCCGTGAATCAGGCGGGGTCCGCGAGGGGAAGTATTGGGATCGAGCGATTGCAGCCCGTCGTTCCTGATTGAGCTACGCCCGAAGCTAGCAGGAGGCGACAGCCAGACAGGGTGGCGTTGGCCCGCTGCCTGCGGCGTTGAGAGTCCGGTCGTGAGGGGGGCTCAAGGGGTGAAACAATGATAGAATCCATCTGCAGGAAGTTGGATTCTCAAGGAGTAGACGAGAGACAGTGGGTGAAAAAAGGTAGCAATATTTAATTTGGCTTCCGCGCACAAGTCTGCACAAGCGGTGGATAAAGCCAGGTGCGCGCGTACTAGGGAGCACGAGGATGGAGCCGTAGCTCACCCGCCCGGGGAAGAAATCACTCACTTGAATCAAGGCCCCCACATAAATAGCTTCACTGACAGGCTGAATCTTCCAGCAATCTTGGTCTTGAGCAGTTTCCCACTGAGATTTTGAACCACGGCCGAGTCTTGAATTTTGAGGCATCTTGAAGCTTCAGCAGTCTCCCACTGAGACGTTGAGCCAAACCTTGAAGCGCTTATGGTCTTGTTTTTTTTTTTTAGACGTCTTGAAACTTTAGCGCTTTTCCGTAATTGAGGTCTTGCCCCGACTCTTGAACCTTGAGTCTTGAGGCTGAAGTTTGAGATCTTGAGAACATAGCAGCCTCCCAGTAAGGTCTCAAGGAACCAACTCTGGAATTTTGAATTTTGGAGCACGCCTCGCGTTCTTAATCTTGACGTGTCTTGCGCAGTCTCCAACTGAGGTCTTGAACTTTTGAGAGGGAACTTGCCGCTTGGAGTTTCGAGTTCTCCTACTTGAGATTGTTGAGCAGTCCTCCACTGAGGTCTTGAACCAATTTTGAGGAGCGGCTTGACGTTGAGCAGTCTCCGCCGAGGTCTTGAGCCGAATCTTCAATCCGGGCGAGCCGGTGACACAGAGCATGGGGAGGTAGGGCGACGAATACAGGAGAATGAAGGGGAGGACGTTGGGCGTTGGCGGGAGAAAACGAATAGGCGATTCGGACGCGAAACAGGACTAGGCGAGAAGAAACGGCGAGGACAACAGTGCAGACAGACGAGGACGGGCAAATGAAGACATACCGAGGCACCAGAGCATCGATGGTACGATTGAGAGCGGTTTGAGGCTGTTTGAGGACCTGCGCTCGATTCGAGTGCGGGGATGCCTATGGTGGTAGTAGAGAAGAGAGAGTGGTTGGCAGGTGGCTGCGAAAATTGAAAGTGGCCGACTACCAGCCACCTCCTTTTCTCATCGAGGCTCTGTTCTCCAGCTCACTAGTCTGTGAACTGGTTTCAAAATGACGCAAGCGGTGGAGGAAGGACCGGGCTCTAACGGCTAGCCCGCTAACAGACGGGAACCAGTGGAGCTGGTCCGAATCACATCGTCTCTACATCTCGCTCTGTGGCAGACTTTTTCACACCTCAAACGGGCTCAACTTCGTCCTCCAATATCTTAGAGTAAGTAACGGTGACCGTTCGAATTCTCGACAACGAGCGACTACTTTCCCACGGCTGAATTCCAACTCGTTCATTCCAGATTGTGCGCCAACAACATCGCGCAATGACAAGTCGGCTGAGCTGCAGGGTCTAAAGGTCACGAAGGTCGAGATGTTTATTCTGAATGATCTGACATTTACATCCAACTAGGAATACAGCACGAAAACTCGAGGTTGAGTTGATAGGTTCAGGCGTGCGTTAGCTTGTGTCTCCTACGAGAGGATTAGCCGAGCCAAATGACGAGAGAAAACGTGAATATGACTTGCCTCCAGTCCTCCTTCTGGCAATTGACGCTACAATCTTTCCTCGAATGAGAGATGCCAGAAAAACAACCCAGATACGCGGACTTACATGCAGTTTTCTTACACGCGCTGCAACGCTTGAAGCCGACGCCGCGATTGGGACACCCCAGCCTGCCGCATGCATCGGTGGCCACGACAAAGCTACCCTGGTGGGAGACGCCGCCATCGTCGCCAAAGCGCGCGATTGGCGCATTCAGCACTTCTTTCCGCAACACACCTTGCCCCGCTCCAATACTACTGGCGGTAATGGAGTCATTCCTCGTCAAGACAGCCAGGTTGTCTCGTATGTGTTGGACTTCGGCGGCAGTGACTTTATCGAGGTGCTTCAGCCCCGGAGTGACAGAGTTGAACGGTGTGTGAGTGGCTGCGACATCCAGCCCCTCCTGGTACCTCTTCGCAGCGGTCGATCGGTCACCCTTGCTCCAAGCAAGGAGCCCGAGCGTCAGCGCTGCGAGTATTTGCATCGCCTTGAGCAGCCGCCGTGCTTCCTGGTCCTTGAACTCGGGGTGCCCATGCGCCGTCGGGCGGAACGAATAGACGAGATTATATGCGTCTGGGTGGGTCTCTTCGAAGGGTTCACCTTCAGCAATGAAGTCCAGAGAATGGCCCACGGACCTACCTTGAGTGAATCCGTAAACGTCCGACCTGAAACAACGGGTTAGGTTTTGCCAGGTCATGGCCAGTATCTCTGGTGAAAGTTATGAGTAAATACAAATTAGGCAGGGAAAGAGAAGGGCGACCAGATGGCATATCTTCGGGGACATGAGGAAGCTTTTGGAGGACATTCTCGTGCTTGACGATCTGGTTTACTGCCTGGCGGTAAAGCCCAAAGGCCTGAGTTATTCTTCCTGCCTCATAATCCCTCTCTGCTTGACGAAAAATATCTCGTCCGCTGGGCATGATACAGCCAGAATATCTCAAGTAAAGGTTCGGTTTGGATGTCAAGGTACGCCTTGTGGAGGGGAGCAAGAGCGGAGGATTCTTCGTCACGACGTGACGAGTAACTCAGCAATCGGTTCAACATTATGACTTTCCCACGGTTGCATTCTGATTCAAGTCGTCTGTCCGGTCAAGTTGGGGGCTTCACTACGCACAAGAAGCGAGCTTGAGTGCTCCTGGGCGCACTTGCATCGCACCATTAGTAGTCGGGGAACCACTTTGGCATGCGCAGTTTCGAAACCGATCCCGCCCAATTGACAGAAGAGCGAGTCAAAGACGGCGAACAGCGAGTGAAGGAGTGAAAGCTGAAGGAACCAGTCCGGAAGGGTGAAAGAAAGAAGGTTACCCAACAGTTGGGTCGTCGGTGTTGATCCCGCCACTGGTACCTAGAAAGCGCTTCTGCTGTTGGATAACTTATCAGGCGAGCAGACAGCGCATCCGAGTCGAGACTCAAACGAATAACCAGCCACAAGGACGTGCATGTCTTGCATGCAATTCGGAATCCAGGTTTGGTTGTTCAGCCAGCGAATAGGGGCCTGGGAACAAACTGCCACTCTTCCAACTCTTCCCCACGCTCCTCGGACAGTCTCCAAAAACATACTATGGGGCTCTGCGGCAGGATATCTGATTATTACAGTGCAAAATAGTATGTGTGGGGATACAGTATGATGACACGTGTACGTGCGTCGTGCCCGAGGCCAAAAATCGTCCAAGGTCCAAAAAGAAAAGAAACGGGAAAGAAAATCAATCACGACAAAAACACAGCAGCGAAGAGCACCGCTAGCGCCCCCGACAGCAGGCCCACACCAAGCGCCTCCGCATCGCTACTGCTGCTACTCGCGCCCGTCGCCCCCGGCCCCGCACTCGCCCCACTCCCCGACGTCGCGCTCCCCGTCCTCCCCGCACTCCCACTCGCACTCCCACTCGTCGGCGTCGCGCTCGCCAACGCACTAAACAGACTGGCGCTCGTAAACTGCACGCAGTTGCTACTGGCGGGCACCTTGGGCTCATACGGCATCGAGCTAATCATCCCCAGACTCTCCGGCGGCTGCGAGTACGTCATCACCGCCCCGCTCGCGTCCGTATATATCCCGGGAAAGTCCTGGTTATCCCCCTGGCACGCCTCAAAGGTCCCGTTCTGCGCGTTGTTGGGCGCGTTGTAGGGGCAGCCGATGCGGTCGTAGACGTGCTGGCAGTAGCGCGCCGCGTCGGGGTTGCTGGGGTCGCACGCCTTGAAGCAGAATTGGTTGCCGCCCATGAAGCTGTGTGGGCGCGAAGAAGAAGTCGTCGTCAGTGGATATGGAGGTGCGCTATCGCGCCGTTGACTGACTTGTGCCATTCGATAACCTGCGTATAGGAATTGTTGTCCGTGCCGAACCCTGTCGAATATACCAGTCCTCCCAGCGGGTTTCCGCGCAAATCTAAAGCGAGATACTTAAGAACGCGTGAAGAACCACCGAGAACGCTTCGTCTACGAACCCGCGCCGTGAGGATCTTTAGAAGCAAGTTAAATAACCTTTAGTCGACAGCAGAGCAACGCCGGGCACCCACCTAACTCGCCACCGTAGTCTCCCGCTTGGATATTGATGTACGTCTGGTCGATGAAACCCACGACCTGCACGTAAGCGCTCGTCTTCATGAACTGGACGCCTTGAAAACAACAAAATTGAAGCCCGGATCGAAAGAAGACAGGAAAATAAAAAAGACTCGCCTTGCAGCGCCCCAGGCGGGATGAGACGCGTCCCGCGCCCCGGCTTCGTGCACCACGCCACCTCCTCCCCCTCCGTGTCCGCAATCGTGCTGTTCGGCTTCATCGGCGCCCAGAGGCAGAAATCTTGGCCCCCGCCCGTGTAAGCATTCGCATCCATACTTCCAGCGAAGGAGACAAGGAGACATACCGTCCAGCGCGTTGAGGAAGGACGTCTGGCACTCGGACCCCGCGCCCTCGGTGGTGGCGTTGCACTGGTTGTACCCGCTCTGCCCGCCGCGGATGAGGTTTGGGTCCGTGTCGACTTGATACGGCTGCCAATGCCCATGAGCGCGCTACAAAAGAAAAAGCGGAAAGGGGAAAGGGAAAGCGCGACGTACGATGCCGGTGGGGTACGCAAAGTGCTTCGAGGCGAGGGGCGTGGCGGGGTACGTGCTCGGGCTTGGCTGGGCGGTCACGGTGGGGGCCATGTTGGCGCTGAGGAGGGCGGCGGTGGTGGAGAGGAGCGTGGCGGCGACGCGGGAGAGGGACGTCGCGGCGGGGGACATGGTGGTTGTGGTGGCGGGATGAAAGGAATGGAGGAGGTGGTGGTGGTAGGAGAGGAGGAGGGGGACCGCGCGGAACCAAACACGCCCGTGCAGGATCCGTTTAAATCCACCTGGGCGCGCTCGACGCGTCTTGGCTTTGACTTGGAGTCTTGGTTTTTCGTCTCGGCGGGCAGCTGCGCCGCAGTCTTCCTTGCATTAACCCTATATGCATGCAAAAAACCTATACCACCAAGTCGCGCTTATCAATAAGTTTAGACCGCTCCTCGAGCCCGCCCACCTTTTCTGGCAACTCAGCATCGCAGCAATCCATTTATATCCCTCGCGCTTAACACAACACTAAAGCTTCCTTCACCCTCGCCGAGCAAGTACACAGACGACGCCATAAATTAAAACAATGCTGGTTTGGTTGGTTGGTCTACACATTACAATGCGTTTGTTGTTGGCGCCCCAATCGAATGCATAAAAACTTTCACTCGCCACCGCGGCTCCTCACGACACTCGCGCTCGCTGCACCGCGCGCCTCCTCGCAGCTCGTGGCTCGGCTCCGCCTCGCCTCCCTCACGGCTTGATGCAAATTTTGAGCGCGCCACGGCTGTTCATCTTGTCGAGCGCTGCCTGGTAGTCGTCGAGCTTGAACGAGTCGGTGACCATGCCCTTGACGCGGACCTTGCCGCTGTCGAGGTAGGCGACGGCGCGCGGGAAGCAGTAGGTTTGCGAGAAGGAGCCGATGATCTGGGGCGCCTGTTAGCGTTATTGCGAAGGAGGAGAAATAAAACGCACCTTGATCTCGTCGCCGAAGATCTGCAGGAAAGAGTGAGTAAGATGAGTTGGAAGGGACGGAGACACGCACCTTGGACGGCGGCCAGTTCACCAACGCCTTGTTCTCATACACGCCATAGAGCAACAACGTCCCCCCGCGCCTCACATAGTTAATGCTCTCATTCGCCAACTTCTCCACCCCCGTCGCCTCCACAACCACATCAAACCCATACGGGTTATCCTCCTTCAGCTTCTTCCACTGCGCCTCCGGGTCCTGCCTATCCAACTCGATGTACTCGTCCCCCGCATCGAGGTTCTTCGCGATATCCATCTTGATGCCCTTGTTAGCAGCGATAACGACGCGCGCGGCGCCGTTGAGCTTGAGGAGCTGGGCGAGGATGAGGCCCGTGGGGCCGGCGCCGAGCATGAGGACGTCGATGCCCACGGCAGGCGCGAGCTTGTCGAGCCCGTGGATCGCGCACGCGGCGGGCTCGAGGAGGGTCGACTCCTCGTCGGTGAGGTTCTGGATCTTGTACAGCTTTTTCTGCTGGTAGACGATGTACTCTGCGAACCCGCCGTCCTGGGTGACGCCCCGCGCGTTGAAGTCCTCGCATAGCAGCGACTGGCCGCGGCGGCAGTAGAAGCAGTCGTCGCACTGTCGCGTGGTTATGGTTAGAATCAACGCGTGGTTGTGGAGTAAGGTGGCAGGAGCGCACGGTGATTCCGACGTCGGCGACGCAGCGGTCGCCAATTGCAAAGCCCTTTACGTTCTTGCCCATCTCGACGATGGCGCCGATGGCTTCGTGCCCGGGGATGAGCTGGAGACGCGACGATAAGTGGTGAGGGGATAAAAGGGAAGAAGGACCAACAGGGAATTTGGAGATGAATTCGCCGTCGTGGATGTGCCCATCTGGGTGACGGTCAGGCGTAGGTCGAGGAAAAGACAGAAAGACGACGCATACCCGTGCCGCAGACACCACAGCAGCTCACTTTAAGCAGCACCTCGTCGTCGCCGCACTTGGGGATAGGCACCTGCTTTATCTCAAAGTCTTTTGGCTGAAAGGGCTTGATTCAGCGACGCGGCCTGGACATGAGAAGCCTACACACCGCGTTGTACCAGAGCGCTTTCATGGTTCCTTCAGGCATGGTGGTGGTAAAATTTGTGGCGGTGGTGGGAGGAAAGCGGCGGGTGAGTGTGATTCTGCGCTGGGTGCGGGGCCTTCTTATAGGCTTTGCACGTGGGAAAGGCAAAGGCCGAGTTGTGTAAAGCGGCGAGTTGAGCGCAGCGCGAGTTTCGATCCAACGGATTCCGCCGCATTTTCGTCACGTCAACCAGCGGCGATTCAACAATTCAATTGTTGCGATACGAGTTTACTGTAAACCTCGTTCCAAAGCTGGTTCAAACGGACTGAGCTGCCCTGGAAAGTGGTTGAAATGACGTCGACGCGCAGAGATGGCCAGAAATCGGTGAAGAAGGACAAATGGGTTTATAGTGACGCATTTCAGGATAACCGTTATCGGCCTCATCTCACATCACGATGTCTAAATGAAAGCGTACACCGATATCAGCAGCCGATAAGTACAACCCGTAAAGTCTGCGATTTCGATTCCAGCCCATTTCTATGCGAAATCCGTGAACAAAATGGTTGACAATTTTTCAGCGAGTCCAATGGGCACGGACGAGCGGTAACGTTTACGTTGCCCGACGGCACCCTGCATGTACTAATCGAAGTTGAACTCGAATTCGTGAATGTCAGGTTGTGGCGCGCCTGGGAGCGGAATCAGGAGGGTGGCCGTACACCTATGAAGATCCAATCTGTGGCCGATCCGTACGGCGTAAACGGCGTTTACGCCGTAAGGCCTCCTGAAGATACCCCCACATCCTTCACGGGTCGAGTGCACATCCTTCACGATAATCCCGGTTCGTTCACGAGTTGAAAATTGGACCTTCACGACCGACATCCGTCCCTTCACGAAGATGTCTTCAACCTTCACGACTTGGCAAGGTTACCCTACAGGCACTCCCTGGTCCTTCACGGTATCACTATCCCTTCAAGATGCTTCATAGCTTAAGGAATCTGTCGGGCATTCATGGAATAATGTGTCCTTCATGACAAGACCTATCCTCCACTACAATACCTATCCTTCATGACAAGAGCTACCCTTCAGTACCATCATACGCCTTCAGTGACCTGTCGAGCCTTCAGGTTTCAGTCTACTGTTCAAGATAGATCAGTAAGTGAACGGTCTCGTCGATCATTCACGAAGAAATAGACCCTTCAGGACGAGCAGTTTTCGAAATATTCGACAGGTTTACTTATGACTTGCCTCGAGTGAGCGTACCTAAACTCAACCCATATATTCACACGGTTGAACTTTTCCATAGTAGCACGCCAATAGCATGTGCAAGTGTTACTCCCGGTTCAAACTCAGGGGGGAGATGCTCTGTGAGCTCTGCGACGCGAACAGCTGAGTAGATACATGTCGTACTCGCCCGAGACGCGTCACAGTGGGGCGCAAGTGGCTGGCTGGGAATTATACCTGCTGGCGCGGCGCAGAGGCGTAATGTATTCCGGCCGTGGTAGTGTTTGAGCAGGGTTCATGTGCACGGTCGATGGATGTAGTCCAGTGCTATTGTTGTGATTTGCGTCGCCATGCCACGGCCTTGATGCTTGTATATGTTGAGTTTGAATCGTCGCCGGGGACTACGCAGGCTGCCCACTTGACACTAAGTAGACCTAACGTCGAACCGACGAACGAGGTACAAGATAATTTATTGTAGTGTTTGTCTACGAGAGACTGCCTAAGTAGACCTCGGGTGCTTCTAACACACCTTCCCCGCCGATCCAGCTGAGCGCGCGGGCACCAGGTGGCACGAGCGCCAGTAGGGTGCTCAGCATGTTGTGACTTGAGGCTTGATGAAGATCTTCGCTGGAGAGAGGAAATGCACCGAAAATTTTCCGAGCACATCGCGCACACCATGAGCGCGGTAGACGCCCCGCATCCCACACCTCGAATAAAACGAAAGCCAAAATCAAGAAGACTCACCTTCCATCGACATATTCCTCCAATACTCCTCGCTGGGTTTGGGTTCTCATGGCTTCCCGCTGGATGATAGCCGGGAGTAGACGAAGGCTTGGTTGTAGTAGATTGAAATTTGGGCTTGAGCGCATCGCCGGCTAAAAACCATCAGTTCGCAGCGATTGCGTATCCAACAGGCAGGGAGCCCGAGGTTGTTTCCATGAAAATGACCAGTGAGTGCCGGGTTAAGTTGAACCCGAGTCAATCAGTGCAATATCTATCCTTGTAGATTCTGCGAACGCCTGCACGCACTTGTGTATATACACAGGGTGTATTTAGCGTCCAATTTGGATGAGCGAGGTCCAAATGGGAGAGTGATATGAAACTTGCCAGAAATTCAACCGTGAGAATTTCCATCAAAATCTCCGGCTTGAAGCCGCCGAGAGAATAACGTCTCGGAGTGAGTCTGGATAGCAATGGCAGCGTCGGGAAAGTGTACTTAGATGTGAACCACCACTGGCCTCGTTCGGTTGAGCTTGCAACGTTCTTTTGACCTAGTCTGGAAATTTCTGTGCGGAGTGAGAGGTAAAGGTGGAGGTCAAGCTTGAGTGTGTAGAAGGGAGGCTCATAAAAGGAATAACCACATCGAGTGGGTCGCGTCGAATCGGAGCCAAATTTGACGTGCTTTGTGTCGAATACATACAGTAGGTGCCGCGTCAAAGAACTAAGTGAATTGAGAACACTACTTCCCTTTGGAAGTCAGATGAAGCTCTGAACTCATCCGTGAGCACACGACGAGCATACCGGAGGTCCAATTCGCCATGAGCAGGATTCAAATGAGGAGGAATAATAACTTCCGAAGCTTCAACCGTGGGAAGGTTCGATCAAACCCCCCGGGTTGAAGCCGCTGGACGACTAACGCGTCGGGGCGAGTTCAAATGGCGATGTTAATCTCCAAGGGGCGTATATACATGGAATGAGAGAGTATTAGAGCATGTGGCGCCAATTTAAAGCGCATATATTCGTGATATTCCGCAGAACTGCACCTAAATAAAGCAAACGAGGTTTAGTACCACCAAGAAGGGTTGAGGATTTAATGTGGACGTACCAGAGAGTTGTTTCACATCGAATATATTGATCTGTATGTGTCCTCGGTTATTTTCTGGAAGATTGAAGGAGGTTCTGACCGGTGGGTTGAGTTGAAAAGATACCTTGGGAGCTCCCCTTGGAGGGCAACAATGTCTGGGATGAATGTGGGGCAGGAAGGAGCGTCAATATGGAAGGATTCAGCAACAGAAAACGTATTCCTGCCTTGGGCAGGTCGAACCTACTGGTGTTCTGTTGACGGCAGCTGGATGAGATGACCACGGCAAAGAGCAATCAATTTTGGTCGCAAGTAAGGTGGATGAGCACAGAGCACGACGATAAATAAATTATGTGCTACTGCACCTCGAATTGTCTCGTGAGCGTCTGGGCAGGTAGCCGCGGAGGAAGACAGAATTTATTATCCGGTGCGAGTGGGCGTTAGCATCAGGCAAGTACGGCGAAACCGCAACAGCAGGACCCAGTTGAGACGGGTACTTGTCGAACCGGACACATCTGGGCTGAGGTTCTTGCGGGGTGGATATACAGGATGAAACTGGGGGATGGAGTTAAAGAGGCTGGGGATATCAAAACAGCCCAAGACAATTTGCGACGAGTTCAAGGCGGGGGGTTGCATCGTTTAAGAGGGTGAACAATGGCGGTGGAGAGGGACAAATATTCGTCCTGGTCGAGGTCAAGGTGAAGCTCGTTCGGTTAGGGTTTGGGTTTCACCAGGGCGGGAGCCTGTGTCAGGACATTTGGGAGCTGGGGTCAATTTGCGCCGGGGTTTGACGTCGTTAGATGGCGGGCGGAGAGGCGGGGTCACTGCGAGTGGTGGTGGGAAGAGACAAAAGTGTTTTGATGCGCACGGACCAATAGCCGAGGCATCCTCCCGTGTAGTTCGTGAACGATATTGTTTACTCGTGAAGGAGTGTTCGGACCTTTCAGTGGCTGAGAGAGCTTGGAGGATAGTTAGTGTTGTGAAGGTGATCCTATATCCTTCACGGTCGAGGGTCTCGTGAACGATACTGCCGACCGTGAACGATAGGGCAGGTCGTAAAGGTGATCCTGTAATGGTTCACGGTCGGCGGTATCCTGAACGATGAGGCAGACCGTGCACGGTCGAGGGTATCCTGAACGATAACGCATATCGTGAACGATAGGGTAGATCGTGAAGGATATTTACGGCGTAAACGGCGGTTACGGCGTCATAATCGTCCATACATTCTTCGTTCTCGTACACCTGGAGTCGCTATTTTCGACTCGGAGGACTGCCGGGGTGATCGTTGTGGTTATAATCGAGCTGCGGTGTAGTGAATCCGTAACCGGCGGTGAATGCCTTCAATGGACACTGGAACCGTGACTTGAAGAACTGGTACTGTCAATGAATTGAGGTCGAGCAGGTTGAACTTGAACCGGGTTGAAACACGCTATGTCACAGCACATGACCAGGTGACAAGCGTGACCGCTTGTTTACTCTCTCTTCCACACCACAACATCGACCCAGGACGCTCCATCGAGCGCCGCAATGGAGGGCCTTGCACCTGCCCTGGACATCCTCAAAAAGGTCTCCTCCAAGAGCAAAAATGCCGAAATCCACCTCGCAGTCGGCGAACTCAAATCCGTCCTCACCATCCTCGTACGTCCTTCCTTCGTGGTCTTTGTGTGTGATACGTACGACCCATGCCGTCTCGCAGAAATCCTCCTCGGCCCCCTCTGAAGACCTCTTCCAAATCTTCCGCACAAAAGTAGCCCCCCTCTACGTCGCCTTCCCCACCCCCATGTGCCAGTTCGCCGCCGCCGTCCTGAGCGCGATATTCGAGGCCAAGATCGCGCCCGCGTGCAAGGCCGGGGACCTCAGCCTCCAGTTCCACTGGGAGCTGGTGCAGAAGTGCGTGGTGACCAGTGTCCTCGTATGTCCTCCAGCCCGCCTCCACATGGCAAGCACAGTTTTTTTAATTGAGTTCCTCAGGATTTTCTTGACGATAGACCGTCTGGTATGTCTTTCCCTTTCATCCTTGGCACCGGTGCGATGCTAACAACCCCCATTGAATCAATGAAGAAGCCAACAAGATCGCCGTCGCGAACGCCCTCCACAAGACCATCTGCAGCATGTTCTTCCGCACACAACCCTCCTTCAAGTGGACGTGCATTTCCCTCCTCTCGAATGTCCGTCCGTCGCGTCCGGGATGTATCATGTCAAGTCTGACTGGATCCTTCCTTCCCTTCTGTCCAGGTTACCCAGCTGCTGACGGACACGGCGACCAAGGTCAGCGACATCCAAAGCCTCCTCCGGACCGACAAGCTGCTCGGAGCGTACGCGTCCCATTCCCATTTACCACTTATATCATCTAAAATTTACCACTAGAAAACGCATCGGTTACGCACTCTCGCAGACCAGAGGTACACTCCCCTCCCCATATCGCATTTAGAATTGAATTAACGCTGATTCGTCGTGCACAGACTACGTCGTAATCGACTCCCTCATCTACCTCATCGGCCCCCTCCTCCCCGCGCGCAGCGCCGCCGCCAAGCGCACCGCCTTCGTCGACGCGCTCTTCACGCCCGCGTTCTTCCCCAACGGTGTCGCGGAAAAGATCAAGAAACTGATCGCGGCGAGCAGCGCCCTGGACTGGGACCCCGTCGCGACGCGCATCGTCAACGAGTGTCTCGCGGGGGACTTGTCTTAGTGCGTCCCAATTCCCCTTCCCCTCCCGTCCCGTTCTTCTTCATCTACCGGGACGGATATTTATTGAATGGTTTGGTTTACAGCCCCCAACCGTTCCACATCACCGCCCTCCGCACGGACCCGCCGCAGCCCAACGTCGTCGACCCGCTCTTCGTCGACAACCAAGGCGTCTTCGCCAACACCGAGCAGGCGGGCCTGGTCGACTCGTACCAGATCCCCTTCAAAACGATGGACCGCATCAGGCTCGGCCCCACGGCCATGGGGGTGTCGATACGGTACCACACCGCGCCCCGCGTCGGGGGCGACCAGTCCGAGTTGGACTTTGGGAAAGGGGAGAAGGAGGGGAAGGGGAAGGGGAAGGAGGAGGAGACGGGGGGCACGATGACGTTCCAGCTCAAGAGCGCGGCGGACGCGGCGCGCTTCGTGGCGGTGATTAAGGCGCGGGGGATGGTACGCATTCATTCTCGCGAGGAAGAGAGAATGCTAATGAGGCTTTTTGACGCGGCAGAGCCACCTCATCAGCGACCCGAAGGTATCCAAGATCGCCGAGGGGGGACTCAGCTTGGAGTTCAATAATAATAACAATAACAGCTCCGGCGGTCCGCCGCCGACGCAGGTTAGGCGCTCCCCCGTTCCTTATGGAAAGAAACTTGTCCTGACTAATCGATCTTGCCTGCCTGCAGCAGGAAAAAGTCGCGAAAGTAGAGCAGCGTGCGTCTCCCTTTCTCCCTCCCTTCGTCTTTCCTTCCTTCCAGCTGACGAAATGGATTTTGTGGAATAGTGTGGCACTCACACGACGACGGCGCCGCGAGCCAGAGCGAGCCGACCTCGCCCCTCGTCGCGCAGCACCCCCATCACTCGTCTCCTCCCAAATCCCGACCCAAACCCAGACCCATACCTAAAGCCAAAGCCATAATCGAGGCAAGCCCAAACGTGAGTCAGGAGGAGCACGACGCGATTTATGGGGAGGAGCTGTCTGATATGTCCGACGACGGCGAGGAGCATGAATCCAAAGCCAAGGCCAAAGGCAAAGGCAAAGCCAAGTCGGAAGTGAAGGCTAAAGGAAAGTCGAAAGCAAAAGCAGTGCGCATCGCGGACGAAGGGGAGGAGGAGGAGGAGGGCAGGAGCGCGCCTGTTGCGAAGAAAGCGGCGGCGGCGCGGAAGAACGCTATGAAGAAGGTGGAGTCCGAGGGGGAGGAAGAGGGAGAGGAGGACGAGGAGGTGGAACGACCCCGCAAGGCGGCACCGCGGAAGAGCGCGATGAAGAAGCTTGCTGCGGTGGCCTCTGAGGGCGAGGAGGAGGACGAGGAGCAACGACCCCGTAAGGCGGCACCGCGGAAGAGCGCGATGAAGAAACTTGCTGTGGTCGTTTCCGAGGGCGAGGAGGAGGACCAAGACGCCCCTCCTCGCAAGCCGGCGCCGCGGAAGAGTGCGACGAAGAAACCCGCGGCGGCGGTAGAGTCCGAGGCGGAGGAAGAACAAGAGGAAGTAGGCGCGTCGTCGGCGCCGTCGAACGCCAAGGACGAGGACTTCGTGCCGACGCAGTCCGTGTTTGAAGATGTTGTTGCGCCGGCGCAGGCGCGTATCACGCGAGCGGCGCCGCGGAAGAGCACGATGAAGAAACTGGAGTCCGAGGCCCAGGAGGAGGAAGAGGAAGGTGGCGCGTCGTCGGTACCGTCGAACGCCAAGGACGAAGACTTTGTGCCGACGCAGGATGTTGTTGCGCCGGCGCCGGCGCGCGTCACGCGCGGGGCGGCTAGGAAAGCGACGGGCGATGGCGATGCTGCAGATGAACCCGAGCCTGCCGCGCGTTCGATCCGGCGCGCGGGTGCACGCAAGCCGCCCCCCGTTGCAGACGAGCTGTCCATGTCGGAAGCGGAGGACGACGACGATATGCCCGCGCGGTTGATGGCGGATGCGAAGCCGAAAGCGAAACCCCCCGTCAAGGCTAGCGCGAAGGCGAAGGAGAACTCCAACGCCGACCAGGACAAGCGTCCTGACAAGGGTAAGCCCCTGTCTTTTGCCTACTATCTTGATTTAACATTTATGATAACCTGAAGCCACGACGAAAGCGGTCAAAGTAGCGAACAAACCGGCGCCGGAGGACGCAAGGAGCGGACGGAAGAGGGTCAAGGTGGATGACGACGAGGACGACCAAGACCGTGCCGAGGATGCGGATGTGGATGACTACCGCCCGACGAAGCGCTTGCGCGAAACGACCATGGCCGACGAAGAGCCTGGTCCTGCCCTCCCCCGCTCTGACTCTGCTCTCGTTTTCGGAACCGTCAAGCCTCTGCCCCCGAAGAAGCGCTATGGCGGCAAGAAAGAAAAAGGCCGCACATCCTCCCCTGGGCCAGATACCCCAGACTCGGACGACGACGCTGCCATGGCTGTCGACTACGACGAACCGCCTGCGGCACCGCGGAAGGTAGCCGTCAAGGCAGGGAAGGGTGTCGGGGTGAAGAAGGTGGTGGTGGCGGCAAAGCCGGAGCCGGACGCCCGCAAAGGGCGGGTTGCGGCTATGAAGGACAAGGCGGGGCAGACTGTTGTGGGGAAGGCGGTACCCGCTGCCAAGGCTGCCCCGAAGTCCAAGGCTGCACCTGCTGGAAAGAACAAGTCCAAAGTCCAGGATGAGGTTGGTGATATCTTTGCTTTTGCGTTCGCTGTATTCGTTCTCATGTGGTCGTAGGACGACATCGAGGTTGTATCCGACGAGGAAGTCAAGCCAGTGCGACGAGCGACACGATCGACCAAGGCTGATGTTCCATCCAAAGCGATAGTTGTGAGTCCTTTTATGCATGCTTTACTTCCTTGCTCACGGGCACCCAAAGCCGGTCGTCGAGCAAGTCCCGAGGCCAAAGCCGAAGCCGAAACAGGAGTTGAAGAAGCCGCGCAAGGCTCCTTGGGAGGACATGCACCTGAAGAAAAAGGACGACGCCGACGCGGTGATGCACGACGCGGTAATATCGGACACTTTCGAAGAATACGACGTTCCATTGAAGGTATGTCTTCTGCTTTCGACCTCCACCCTCTCCACTCAAGACTCGTTATAGGGCTCCGCCTCCAGCGATCCTCAAGACGACGTTATAATGCTTGACTTGACTCACGATGATACCCCTCCCAAAGCCAAGAAACTGCAACTCGATGATATTGTTCCTGCTCTTCCGCCTGATTTTGCCTCTGCTCTCGATTCAGCGTTTGCTCTACATGCCGATCCAACCTCTGCTCTCGATTCTCTGCCTGTTGATCCAGCTCCCGTTCTTACAGCAGCCTCCCCTCGCCCTCCTCCTTTCATCGCCCGTCCTGAATCCAACGCCAAACCGGCGACAGCCCAAGTCGCGCTCGCCAGCACTCCAACTCGTTCGCAAACTTACTCTTCGCCTGTCCCTGAATCCGAGCCCGTGCTTCCCCTTGCAATGTCGAAATTCAAATCTGAAGCTCCTTCGCGTCCTCAAAAGACGATCACTCCATCTCCCATCCGTCCGGCAAAGCTGCCCAGTCCCGTCCGTCAACCAGCCAACGCGAAACCCGAACCTATGAAGAAGCTTCCGATTCCCTCCCCTCCGCCCGTTCCTCAAGCCCCGCCTCCTCGATCCCCGGCTCCAGCAGCACACCGGAAAGTTTTGGATGAATCACCGTTCCCGCAGCGTGTGCACCAGAGCGTCGCGTTCGCGCCATCGCGCGCGTCACCTTCACCCGTTCAACGCAAGGCCGCTTATTCCGGGCGGATGCCAAATAATAGTGGTGCGTGGTCCTCACTGGCCGCTTACCTGACGACGACGACGAAGACAGCTTACGAGCCCACGCCTGATTTGGGGCGTCCTGCGCGCACATTTGGTCGCGTGCCGCTACAGCCAAAGCATAAAGCAGACAGAGACCACGATTATTCCAAGCGCAGTCACAGCCCGATGCAAGATATTGTCGAGGTACATTTACTTTGTTCGATGACACCCGCATGACTCAGTTGTCTGTTCATAGATACTCAACGAAATCCAAACGGTCGTCGTGGCCAATATATCGCAACGTATGGATCGCGTGAAGAGCGACGTCCGAACCGGTCGAGAGAGCATCCTCCGGGGAGCTGCAGCGAATCTCGAGAGCATGTGTGCAGAAAGGTAGGGTATCCTGCAGTTCCAATATACCGACCGGTATCTAACGCCAGCTGCAGCGAAGCTCATTTTAACACTCTGGTCGACCTCGAGGAGGAGTACTCCGCATATCATCGCAAAATCATCGCGGGCTGGGACGACATGAAGAAGAGCACTGAAGCGATGTCCGATGTTCTGGGACAAGTAATCCAGCACCACGACCGTCGGAGCCTCTCCAAAAAGCTGCCCACGACCATGTTTACCGTTCCTGCGATTTTGCGCAAGCCCATCTCGCTCTGATGTCGAATTCGATACTTTGTTGTACTTTTACTTACTGGAATCTCGATGCAGTTTCGTCTGGGATACACAATGACGAGACGAGCCGACTTGCTCGAGAGTTAAGAAAGAAAACGAATGTCGAATTCTGAGTCACGCGTCACGTCGTGACGAACAATCCTCCCCTCTTCCACGAGGCGATTTCGGATTTACCCTGAAATCCAAGCCGAACCCTTCTCGTATTCTGCCTGTTATCATGCCCACCGGACGAAATATTCTGATTCAAGCAGAGACGAAGTACGAGGCAGGACGGATAGCTGAGGCCTTTGAGCTGTACCGTCAGGCGGTGAATCAGATTGTCAACCACGAAGACGTCCTCCAAAAGTTTCCTTCTGTCCCCGAAGATGCGCCATCTGGTCGCCCTTCTCTTTCCCTGCCTAATTTGTATTTACTCATAACTTTCACCAGAGCTACTGGCCATTACCTGGCAAAACCTAACCGGTTGTTTCAAGTCAGACGTATACGGATTTACTCAAGGTAGGTCGGTGGGCCCTTCTCCGAGATACGTTATTAACGGCGAACCCTTCGAAGAGACCCACCCAGACATATATAATCTCGTCTATTCGTTCCGCCCGACAGCGCATGGGCACCCGCAGTTCAAAGGTCAGAAGGCACGGCGGCTGCTCAAGGCGATGCAAATATCCGCGGCGCTGACGCTCGGGCTCCTTGCTTGGAGCAAGGGTGACCGATCGACCGCTGCGAAAAGATACCAGGAGGCGCTCGATGTCGCAGCCACTCACCCACCGTTCAACTCTGTCACTCCGGGCCTGAAGCACCTCGATAGGGCCACTGCCGCCGAAGTCCAACAGATACGGGACAACCTGGCAATGTTGATGAGGAATGATTCCATGACCGCGAGTAGTATTGGAACTGGGCAAGGTGTGTTGCGGAAAGAAGTGCTGAATGCGCCAAACACGCGCCTTGGCGACGATGGCGGCGTTTCCCACCAGGATACTTTTGTCGTAGCCACCGACGCATGCGGCAGGGTGGGCTGTCCCAACCGAGGCGTCGGGTTCAAGCGCTGCAGTGCGTGTAAGAAAACTGCGTGTAAGTCCGCGTATCTGTTCCGCCGCTTCGCCAAAAATTCTGATTTAAGGAAAGATTGCAGCGTCGATTGTCAGAAGGAGGACTGGAAGCAAGTGCTGGGTTTTCTCACAGCATGCAGCTCCACTAATACTATCATAGGAAACACAAGCTCACGCACGCGTGAACCCATCGATCCAGTCTCGAGTTCTCGTGCTGTACTCCTAGTTGGATGTAAACGTCAGATCATTCAGAATAAACCTCTCAACCTTCGTGACCTTTAGACCGCGTTGTCGCCGCTAACCAATCTGCTGCTCAAATGCCCAAGCAAACTTGCGAGTCGGAAAGAACACACTCCAGTCTGAGGGCGCACTGCCGCCGACCGCCAATATCCACTTTGGAGGAGACTTTTAGCCATGCCTACCTCCCGTCTGCATCGCGTTAACGAGATGGAGGAGCAGAATAAATTAGGTATCCTCCAAAGCCAACGTGCGATCTCGGCCGTTCAAGCTAATTTACCACAAATAGCGCCTACCCGAGGAACAACGAATGTGAACTCGAAGTAAGGGGCAACCAGGAAGTACGCCGCCGGTTCTGAGGATGATACGACCTTGGGCCGCGGCGCAGTCCCCTTCTGGGTCGCCGGCACTGAACGCTAGGCTATCCTCTTATATACTTAGCATCGTCTGTTCGGCCACTGACTCTCACTTCTACTCCCAACATCATGGTCCTCCCCAATTCATACGTTCTACTGTTACTGGCCTCTGCCGTCTTCGTTTTCGGTCACCAAGCGATATTCTCTTCCACGGACAATGAAGACTCGCCGTGGACAACTTTCCAGCGTCCCATTGCTCGAGTAGCGGTCATTGGTGCTGGTCCGTCGGGACTCCAGGTGATTCCAAAATTTATTCCGAGGCTTGCGCGGTTAATCGATCCTCTTTCTCTTTCTACAGGCTGCAGCTAAGCTTCTGGCCACAAATCTTACCGTTCGTCTATTTGAGCGCGCCCCAGAGCCAGGTGGAACGTGGTACGGGATGTCAACAAGGCTGCAACAATATTGAGCTAGCTTCTCCCTAGGTACTACACCGAAAAGACGCCGATCCGTGAACTCTATCCGTAGGTGACACTACCGTCTGAATTGATCTTAACTGACTGCGCAATTTCAGTGAATCTACATCTAACAAGACAGGGTCCCTACCGAATGTCCTACCGGTCACCGTTTATTACGAAGAGGGCGAGGACGGCATCTCGCTAGACGATCGCTGGAAAGAGCATTGGAAGCCTAGTCCTGCGTGGTACGACTTGCATACGAACTCCCCTTCGGTATGTTGTTTATTCGTTGCACGGACTCTTATCTGAATACGTGTGTGGAGGTCCACACCGAACTCCCTGGAATCAAATATCCCGCCGACTCTGTGGGTTTTTCTCCTCAACCTCAATTCCTGAAGTCCTGACATTCATGGCAGCCTTGGGCCGTGTCTGTTCACGACGTGCAACGACATGTCCGTGCCTATGCCTCACTTCATGGAGTCAACTCCAACGACCGACCGATCCTGCCATCTTCTTCACCCATTGCCTCTTACTCGACGCGCGTCGAAAAGGTGGAGAAGTGCAACTCGACCGCGACGTGGGCTCTTACCTTGCGCCATCTGAAATGGCTTCCCGAATCCAATCGCATCAAAGTCCGCTTCTGGACCGAGCACTTCGACGCCGTAGTGGTCGCCACAGGGCTTTTTACAACACCGAATGTGCCGCTCATCCAAGGCATCGAAGGATGGAGTCGCGCGATGGAGGACGGTGATTACAGTATGCATCACTCGCAATCGTACCGACATCCCGACCGGTATGCTGGAAAGGTTCGCAGCCGACTCCTCGCTTTCCGGGCTCATGTACATCCCTCAGACGGTCCTTATCGTGGGCAGTTCTATATCCGCCACGGAGATCGGTCGAAGCATTTTACCCCTCGCCCATAAGGTCTTCGCTAGTGTTAGAGTGCGTGCATTTCGGCTTATCGCCGACACTTCTTATTGGTACGTCTACAGGAAAGTAAACACCACGACAAAATGAAAGAGATCATCGCATTTGCGGATGGAATTGAAGTCGTCCCAGAAATACTGTTCTTTCAACCACTTGATGTAAATTCAACGGGTATCCAGTCGGGCAGACTTCATCTACTCAATGGGACGATCCTTGGCGGCCTAGATATGGTATGGCCCTATTCCTGCTGACGCACAATAAGCTAAGATGGCTTCGAAGATCATTCTGGCGACCGGATATCGCGCCAACTCCTTCCATCCCGAGTAAGCGCTGAGTTTACGTCGATAGTTCTATTTTTTCATGTCCGGAATCCAGCGTTAATCGCGTCACCAAAGGTAATCTGCATTGGACGGGTAAGCACCCACTTCTACCGTCGTCTCTTTGCCCAAAGTTGTGTAGGCCATTATATTCGAGATCCTACGCTGGCATATTCAACGGGTAATATCATCGCATTTCATCGAAGGGTTGACTCACCCGTTTAAAACGCATGGTCAGTGCTTGCATGGACCCATGGAAGATATCAATCTGCCGGGTTTGCGAGGGTCTGGACGGGCAAGGCGCGATTACCCAGTCAGCAACAAATGTGGAAAGAGTACAAGGACTACGATTTCGGAATGGCCACCGACTTGCTCCCGCAGGAAGGCGAGTTTTCCTCGTCAGTTGGGTAGCAATGATCCCGATCTGACTTTCGGCTCGTAGCCTTGGGACGCAAATATGTGGCATGGCTCAATGCGGAGGCTTTGGAGCTTGGTGGTCAATTCGTGGACCCGTTTCCCGTCGAGTGAGTGATTACACGTGCTATGATTGGAATAAACTAACCAGGTTTTTCACGTCAGAACGCGCGAGCCTGCCACCTACTTCCATAATTATTTCTATAAAAAGGTGGGTGTCTCTTGAGTCTTTACGATGTACTCTCTGATGTCGCTGCATAGGAATTGGTGAACCATGACAACTACTATCTCCGACTGCCTTCCGAGCCAAACTAGGTACCGAGCCATTTCGATAATATAGCCTATAAGCATATTGCACAGGGTGATTTAACACCTCTGGGATGGAGCGGGGTGTCTCAGGATATCGTGAACCAAATTTGGCGGCGGAGTGATGTGTTGATCAAAACCTGTGCCCCGGTTGTCTCCGGTTGGTGGGTGGGAATTGATGTTTTCTTATCTCCGAGCATAGCCGACGCTCTTTCCTCGCGCATTCCTCCGCCAATTCTGGCTCGATTCGGGACTTTGGGGCCTCTACTTGCTCCTGCTATGCTGGGGAATGTACTATAATGCCACTGTCCCCCGCAATCCCTCGAAATACTACGCTATACTGGGCAAGAACCACTCGACTTTGTTTTGGGTGACTCTGGGCCAAGACGTCGATGGTGGCTCGCCCAACGCTCCACCGACCCTCGGGCTGGGTTTATATATCGAGTATGCATATCCGAATGGTGTGGAACTTATACTTGAACCTTTCTTCATTGCTTTGATATCTTCTGTGGCCTCCTTCCCCGAGCCACCCATTTTCGTTGTCTCAGATTCACGGACCTTGTTTGGTGAATCCCTGGATGCGGAGGCCATCCTGCGTCTTTCAGTATGTGCCAATACTCACCATTGAGCCATATGTGCTCCAGTTTTGAACAAACATCGCCCCTCTTTCTTGCAACGGAGTCGATTTTGTTGATCCGCCCAATTTCGCGGCTATGGCCGCCCAGAAGCGCATCTCATTGAGACGGTTCTGTGCCTTGGAGGTATGGCCAAAGTGCATAGAATAATGTTTTAGAACCCCCCTGAGTGAGTGTGAGTGCACTGGGACCCAGAAGACGTCCGTGAAATGGTAATTTGGCGGGGTGGCTCGAAAGGCCGTTTATGACCATTTTGGGGTAGCACCGAAAATAAATTCGGTGGGGACCAGCAACAAGGCCTAAAAATGCGGGAAAATATAGTAATCTACTCCTACGATGCCTGGCTCCATTCTAGGGTAGGTATCCCGGCAGTTACTGCATGGCAGGGGGAGGCCAGAGCGCAAAAGCTTTAAGGTGGCTCGATAGCCGGTTGCTGATAGTATACGTGGTTTGACAATCTTCCATCGAGCGAATGGCCCAAGCCCGTAGACACTCTGTCATGGTGAAGTTTGGAGTGGTTCAGTCATAAAATGTATCACATATACCGATAGGTCTTTTGAAGGGAGTACCAGCTTGTGGTGGTTCTACGAAGTATTATGTTGAATCTGAGTTCCCACGGTTGAAGTAAGACGATGCCGGGTCGGCGATCACTTAATATTCCCACGGTTGCAGTGTTTCGCAATTAGCCTTCGTCGCGAAAACTGGACGAGAGAGTGAGCAGGAGAGGGCGAGTGTTTGGGATCAATGGTCTATTGGGTTCTAAAGCTCTCGAGTCGCTCGGAAGGATCAGACTCAAGCCAAGCTACGAGGGACATGTAATAGGTACGAATAGATGGAATGAAAGTGGAATAGGGACGGCGGGTGCGACGACAAGTGGTCTAGCGAACTGCGAGCACAGTGTGAGAGGCGGGTGGATGAGGAGATAAGGGAGCTAAGGCTTATCTAGATCTGCGAGCGCAGTCGCCTCTCACACGGTGTGAGAGGCGGATGAGCTCTCACTGCAACTCACAGGCTATATATACTGTATGGAAACAAAGCGGGATAAGTATGAAAGAGAGCCGAGGAAGAAAGGAAGTGGAACGAGGCGGAATGAGGACAAAGCAGGAGACGCGTCGTGCCACGGGACGCGTCAAGCGAGAGGTACGATCACGGCTTGTTTGCTAACACCGAGCAATCCCTACACCCCACATTGCTCTCCAAACTTGGTCATGGCAGGGTTACAAAGTTCGCACAGCACAGACTATGCTGAGAATACAAAACGTACGTACAGACTACGGGCAACCAAAGTGGTGAGTGAACCAACATCGAGATCTACCACTCCAATGCACTATTTCCGCATCCTCCATCCCGTGTTGGGGCTTCGCTCTGAATCCCTACAATCTCAACCTGCGTCGCCGCGTTCAGGCCCAAGGCCTCCGATTCGGCCTGTCTGACTAGCCATTTCTCCGTACCGAGAATCGCATCGATGTCATCTTTTGGCGGGAGAAGCAGTTGAATTTCGTCTGCGTTGTTTGGATTTTCTCGCGCCTCGAAGGCGAGAATCTGGTATTCTGTGTCGTTCAGGCACACTCCGTTCGTGAGAGTGTAGTTTCGCTTGTGGAGCGGACAGGATATGTACTACACAACAATATGTAAGTTCCAAGAAGGCAGACGGTCAGAGACGGAAGTACTCACAGCCTCTCCTTTCGGTGATTCACCAATTATTCCGTGATCAAGGACAAATGCTCTGAGGTTCAGTGAGATTTGAAGGGGCTTCAAAAGCCGGCATAGCACTTACCGCCGATGGGGGCACCTGTTGCATGCAAATTGACGATGAGTTCAATGACATGATTCGTAGAAAGATGATACTTGCATTTGCTGGGTTGCGAAATAACCACGACCAGGAACATGGAATATAGCAAGTTGTGTTTCCCCGTATTTGACTGCGACGCTTGTAGTGCCCACATCCGTCGGCATCATGTCCGTCTTCAGAACAAGAGTCAACCACTGCCAGTCAGATTTCGGCGTAACCAATTGATCTTGGGTTAATCTGACGGGCGGATACGCCTTTGCCCAGTCGGCGGGGCGTTGTTGACCACGTTGCGTAATCATTTCAGAATTTGGGCGTCTTTCATCGGTGTTCGCGAACTGCTTAAACTGTTTTCGTTTGACAGGGTCTGCATATTGATGAATGAGCGAAAATAACAACATGAACAGCCGTGATCACCTTTGACGACCTGCGCCCATTCGTCCTCATACGTGTTTACCAGGTTCTGCATGAGGGCTTCGAGATCGGAACATATTCCCAGCTCGTCCTAAAAGCGCCTGGTTTCAATTTTTTCTACTTCGGAGCAAAGGACTGAGATCACGTTCAATATCACTCGACGCAGTTTCTTAAAGGACCGATTTATAACTTTCAGGACGGTGGGGATTTGAATGACGCTACCTCAATGCCACCCTCCATGTTCTCAATCCAACGTGCAGTGCGCTGAAGTCGGTCCGCGGTCATAATGTAATACGCCAGATATCTTCCAAAACCGTCAGTTGAAAGTTCCAATCGACAGAGATAAAAGCGAGCACCGATCAATTATTCGAACGACTTGGGTCGGCGGAACGTCCCTAGCAAAAAGCTCCGCGTGCCGAGGGTTTGCGCCGCCATTTCCTCCAACGAATATGTTCCAACCTTTGTCCGTCGCGATGATCCCAAAGTCCTTCGACTGCGCCTCAGCGCACTCTCGGACACAGCCAGAAACGCCGCCCTTGAATTTGTGAGGACTGCGGACACCTCGGTACCTGTTTTCCAACTGCACCGCCAGGCCGACAGAGTCACCGACCCCATATCGGCACCCTAAACGAAGAAATTGAGCGCCAAAGAGTAAGTCTCGCAAAAGCCTCACACGTCGTCCCCACACAGGATTTTACAGTCCGCAGAGACTTCCCGTATGCGTGCCCAGATTCCAGGTTCTATAGCTGTTTAGTTGGGTAGCAGTGCACCAAGTACCGGTCTTACAGCATTATTGAGCTCCTCCCAAATGGCGGGAAGGTCGTCTCTGCGAGCGCCGAACATGTCGATCCGTTGTCCGCCGGTAACCTTGGCATACTGTTCAGATGGTCGACTTGAAACGGAAGTGGAACTCGCCGACCTTGGTGTATAACCCATACTTCTTGGCGACTTGTCCGATGGCGATAAGCGCATCGGGAGTGACTTCGCCGGCAGCCATGCGCGGGATAACTGAGAATGTGCCATTGCGCTAGAGAGCCTTGTTAACGTCTGCTGTTCTATGCTGAAGGCAAAATAAAATACCTGAATATTTCCGAGAAAACGGTCATTGGTATCTTGGTTCTGGTGATGCGCAGGCAACATGATATGCTCGTTGTATCTAGAAAGGCTGTCAGCGCACCAGGTCGTAGATGCATCTTCATCCTTACAAGCTCGATAAAATGCTCCCAACAGTCGGCTTGCAGATCTCGCACCCAAGTGCGTCCTTGTTGACTCCGCACTGTTGCATGACCTCGACGAAGTCCCGGAGTTTCTTCACTCGCACCACGGCAAAAAGATCGGCGCGAGACATGGCGAAATGAGGACACAGGTTATTGTTGACCTTGTGGCCAGCCTTGAGCATCTCAGCGTTGAAAATGCTGGTGATCTGAACGCGACGTAAGGCACGAACTTCAATGCATCGTTGAGATGCTTCTTACCAATGGCATGCAGCCACCGCAGCCTGTACCGGCCTTGGTTTTCGCCTTGAGGTCCGCGATTGTCGTGCAACCTTCGTCCTTGATGCATCTCACGATCCTGCCCTTTTCGACGTTCTATGGTAAAATGTGAGTTGATTTTGATGGAAGACGAAGAAAGCGACCGACATGACAGCTACAAACTTGAGCGTCGTCGTCTAGATCGTCGCCATTCGAGCCGCCTTCCGTTTTCGCACCGACGATCAGCTCGGAGGGCGGGGTCTCGAGTGCTTTCTAGAATACGTAGTAAGTCTCGTCTCATCGGCGCGTACTCGAAGAGAGTTTTGAACCTTCTTCTTCACAATGGAAACCAGCTTGACGTAGTCTCCAACGTCGCCGATCATCTGACCACCAAGAAGATATTTTCCGTCCGCAGTGAATATATATTTCTTGTACGTCGCGCCGAATGGATCGTTGTAGACGAGGCACTTGATTGGTTCGTCTAATTTCGGCGTATGGGCGCGCGATCGTTTGCTGGGGGTGTTCGCCCCACTGGATGAGTCGTCGATGGCGATTTGCACAGCAGGTAGGGCCTTGTCGGGTTTTGCACGAGAAACGACCTGTATCTGCGCATCGAGTGGTTTAGTGTCCGCGAAAAAGTCTCCAAACGAAGCGACGTCGATGCCCATTAGCCTGACGACGTTGAGCAATCAGAAAATACAAAGAGAGAATAATAGTACTTCAGCTTGGTGCTCAAATCGGGGGCGTTCATGACTCTGGGAGCATGAGAATCAGTCTGTGTGAGGTGTGAACGACAGAATGTCCGCCATTTCCACTAGTAATCCGTCAGTCGATATTCGTTGGGCAAGGTAGTAGGCAAAATTACCGCCGGCCCGATCAGACCGTATGTATTTCCTTTCCAGCTTGCGCACTCGCCAATGGCAAAAAACGTCTTTAGAGGAGGTCTGCAAATCATTCCCGACGACAATGCCGCCTCTGGGATGGCATTTAATCCCGCTGGTCCCGGCGATTTCGTCTCGAGGCTTGATCCCAATCGCGTAGATGACCAGATCGGCCTCGACGGTTCCACCGTCGGCGAGCTTGAAACCGACCAAACACCTCCTGTTCGGGATCGTCCTCTGCTTTGCGGGTCAGTTGCTCGACGGGTGTGCAACTAGTCAAGACCTCGACGCCCATGGCCTGGATTTTTCGTACGATCATCTCGCCCGCGTCAGGACCTACTTGTCGAGACAAAAGATGCGCCTGGCGGTGGATGATCGCCACCTCTGGAATCCTGAAGAACGCCAAGTCAGTATGACCACTGGCCGCTGAGGTTGTGCACTCACGAAGGCATATCGTATACGGCCTTGGCCCGCCTCCAGTCCAAGTAAACCGCCCCCCAACCACGACTGCCTTTTTGACGACACCCGTTTCTGCATATGAGATAATACCCTCCAAGTCCGCGATGTTGCGATACACAAGACGCCGTCTATCCTCGCGGCATCCTCATGAGTAACATATGGAGGGACCCCCGCATTGGAGCCGGTCGCCAAAACACACTTGTCATATTTGATGGTGCGACCTTTGGAGGTATGAGCAAGATGTTCATCGGGCGAGATAGAGGTGACGGTTTCGCTGAGAAAGTAGCGGAAACTTTCTGGCTTTTGTTCTGCATACCACGACGGCGGGTTCAGATAGAGGTTTTCAACCTAAGCCCGCGTCAATATTGAGCGAACCATAAGCTACAGACACTCACGTTGCGATGTTCGAAATAATCAGTGAGCCTGTCCGATCTCCCGTCAGCTGCGCTTATCGCGACGGGTTTCGGTATGGACTTGCCCAACACGATTGTAGGCAAAATGTTTTTCTTCTCCGCAGGTTACCACAAAATATTTCCCGTGTGCGTCGAGGTTTAAGAGCTTCTCGATAAACGCTGCGAAACCGTCGTTGATAAGCTTTCAAGCTTCGACCCATCAGGAGCGATAGGCCTACCAATCCCGACCATTCCCAGCCAGCTGCACGGAAGATTCAGTTTACGATCTCCCGATACCTCAACGGAACGGACTCACCGACGAGGATGACCTCTCGGTCCCCAGAATACACATAATTGGCGACATCGTCACTGTGGCCGTCGTTTACGAGCGCCATGGTTGAACTCGAAACCGCGAGGAGTGGACTGCCTGTGAGACGACTCGAGCTGTTTTAAGGGTCTAGCCTGAGCTAGATCGCCGAGAGCAGGTTTAGAGCAGCAGTCCGACAGTCTCCGGAATCAAATCGAAGAACGAAAAGCTGGGGAACGTCGATCCATATGGAGAAGATAGCAAGGTTAGCCTCCCCGAGTCGGCCCGTTGGTCTCATCCGAGAACATCCGACGCGACAAGAAAATAATCGAGTTGGCGCGCCCAATCCCAGGCATCGAGTCGTTGTCGAGCTCTTTCGGCGCGTCGCAAGGCATTGACTTTGCCGCCGACCGCTTCAAGAAGTCGACCCCACAGAACAGACAGCGTGAAATTTAGGGTCGGGACGGTTTTTGAACCCCGAATGTGTGTTGCGCACATACGGAACCATTGTCCACCGTGGAAGGCGGAAAGCGCAGACGACTCG